>CM022780.1:5999237-6311737 GCA_012411365.1 Ameiurus melas | reverse complement strand
CTATTGTCGGTTCACTTCAGAACCGCGTGCTAGTGCGTTCAGTTTGCGACGATGGAGGCTGTGTGTGTGTGTGTGTGTGTGTTTCGGGGACATGTGTCCATTTGTGTCGTTTCTCTATTTGTTCTTCAAGAAGTCATGAATGCACCTGGGGCCTTTGGAGGGAAAAAAAACAGAGAACACGAGAGCGAAAGAGCGAAAGGGTCATTAAGGTTTTGTCTGCTTCACGTCTTGTCTTATGCTTCTGAATACAGGATGGAGAAAGAAAGAGAGAGAGAAAGAGAGATAGCTTGTGTGTGTGTGTGTGTGTGTGTGTGTGTGTGTGTGTGTGTGTGTGTGTTTAAATGTGTTCACAATTTCACAGCTGTTAGTGGAATGTATACACACATTAAAAAGACGTTAGCTAACCTAATACTGGATGTACTGATTGTGCACATGTATCACATTTTGTTTCTGTGTGTGTGTGTGTGTGTGTGTGTGTGTGTGTGTGTGTGTGTGTGTAGTGAGTGAGTGAGGCCGGCAGAGGCCATTTTTGTGCCGCGTGTCATTTCCTGTCTGCACTGAGGCCCTCGCTCGTTTATTTTTACAGTTTCCTTTCCCTCGTTTTTTTTTCCCCCACTCCGCTTTTCCCGTACAAGCCGAACAGCGAAGGCTCTCAGGAGCAAAAAAAACACTCCTGCCCAACATCACACACACACACACACACACACACACACACACACAATGGGGTCCTTATAACTCTGCACCCCAAATCTACTCCATACCCAAACCCTTGCCTCGTGTTTCGCCAGAGAATTTCCTGCTTTCCTTCATCCGTCTAAAATTATTTATATCATTTGCAACCAAACGGTCAGATCTGCCATCGGCTCACAGAAGCAGAACTCCTTCAACAGAAAATATGGAACTGGTTGACTCTGAAGAGGTTAGTCATACTCCTGTGCATATTTTCACACTGACGCTGATCATAATGAAAGGTGCTCGACTATGTTTCCAGTCCAGCTTTGTTAATTGTGTGTGTGTGTGTGTGTGTGTGTTTGAACTGACACTTTGTCTTCGCGAGTTACAATTATGGCAGCGAATGAACGAGCACCACTTATTCATTTGCTTCGCATTTTGCTCAAAACAAATTCCCGCCAACAAGCTATCGTAGTTCCGCTAAGCAAGACACGAAGGCTAACACAGATACAGATACACATAAACACAACCACTGCGCGTTTCTACCCTGATATAACAAACGAAACCGAGCTATATTCTTTACCTGAGCTAACAGATGCAAACATCTGGCTACATCACTCAATCATATTAAATACGGGAGAACTGAGGCATTTCTGCTAATTCGCCGTGTCATCGTTGGGATTCGAACAAGCAGTCTCAAACACAAACAGATATTTCACATCCAGGGTCCAGCGATCCGCTTTCTGGCCCAGGCCTACCGTTATTTCCAGTCTCTCTGACACACAAAGTGAAGAAACTAGGTTTATCGTACGTGTCGATGAGAAACGTGATCTTGTTATGTAAACCATGCGTAATGTTTTTCTCTTCTTAAATCTAACCGACCACACGCTCCATTGTTGGTTTTCAGGCTTGACGAGGTTTCATGTGCTCTTCTGCTTGTTGCAAGACGGTTCTGAGAGAGGTTCAGAGATCCACGGGCCAAGCACAAGCAGATCATGGGTTCCGGAACCAGAAACAGCAACGGTTTGGTTGGTAAAAGAACGTGTAGGCGTGTGTACAGTACTGAACATATCCAGGCAGAACTACTGTATCTACTAGCAAGCTTTATTCAAATCAAACATGACTGCCCCCTATTGGTCGTTGTTGTTTTATTTCCTGTGCCCGCAGCACGTGCGAGATTCCGCGTGATACCCGTTTCCTTTGACGCGCATTTTTAATGGCCACATCTGTATCAAATGGGGATAAAAAAAGTACAATAACTAATATGTTTAAAAAAATTATATATATATATATATATATATTATATATATATTTATAGATAGATATATATAGATATAGATATATATAGATAGATATATAATTTATTTATTTATTTTTAAGTGAAGTAAGAAAATTTATTTCATTTCGATTATATGTTTTCTTGGCGCTTCCTGTGGTTTAATGCCAAGAAAATCTCTCAGATTCAAATCAGGGACTGCAAGTAAAAAATAAAAATAAAATAAAAACAAGTAAAAGCAGGAGAAATTCAGATGGCGTACTGTATATTCTGCTCATTCTCATTTTGGACTGAACTTTTGAGAGTTTTTTTTTTTTCTTTTTTTTTTTTTTTTTTTTTTTTTTTTTTTTTTTTTTTTTTTTAGTTTTCTTTTTTTTTTCCTTTTTTTTCCCTTTTTCCCCTTCCTTTCTTTTTTTTTTTTTCTTCTTTTTTTTTTCCCTTTCCTTCTTTTTTTTTTTTTTTTTTTAATTTTAAAAAAAACCCCCCCACCCTTTCCCGTTTCTTTTCTTTTTTTTTTTTTTCTATCCATTGCCTCAATCTGTCTATCAGTGCTATAACCTTTCCCCTTATTCCCCACCAAACCCCCCTTTTTTTTTTTTTTTTTTTTTTTTTTTTTTTTTTTTATCTTTTTTTCTTCTTTAAACCATTAAAAAATTTAAAAAAATTTAAAAATAATAAAAAAAATATTAATCTTTTTTATAACTTCTATTCGTAAATCCCAACCCCAAAACAAAACAAAACAAAAAGTCGGATTCAGCCCAGATACGGCAGTACAACCAAGCAGAAACATCTGGGCAGGAACACAACCCAGCGTGGATAAAATATCACTGGATGAACAGAGAAGCCGGAATATTCGCCCTGTGGCTGGACAAGAAAAACAGAGAAAAGACAACGGAGTAGCGACGTCAAAGGGAAATAAAAAGAAAGTCAAGAGGGAAGGAAGGACAGAGACCAAATTTTGAAAAATATTTAGCTCTGAAAAAATGATTTTTAAAATAATAAATCTAATAAAAACCAAATGAGTTCAGTGTGAGGCTGACGGATGTGGCGAGAATTGAGAAAGTTTGCCTGATGTTTTTTTTTTGGCGTGCACGATGGGCCACTTTATCTCCGACCCTATCCTGCCTGTCGCTTTCTGAGCTGCCCAGAAGACACGACTGCATTGAGCCTGCAACACAAACACACTCCCGTCCACACACACACACACACACACACACACACACATATAAACCCCTTGCCTTGAGTTTATCTCACAGCCACATCTGGAGTCTATCAAGTCCAGCTCTACTACCGCCTCCCCCACACACACACACACACACACACACACACACACGCCTTCCCCTCCTTTCTCGCTTTCTACTCTCCTGTACCTTTAACCCTTTCCTGACCATAACGCTGGTGTCATAATAATTATGATGAACTTCTGTAGTGTTCATTCATTTTCTACCAATTTTCTCTCGCTGTATATCTGTCTCTCTCACTGTCTCTCTCTCTCAGTCTTTCTTTGTCAATCTGTCTCTCTCACTTTCTCTCTCTCTGTCAATCTGTCTCTCTCGCTGTCTTTCTGTCAATCTGTCTCTCTCTCTCTCTGTCTCTTTCACTGTCTCGCTCTCTCATTCTGAGTCTCGCTGTCTCTCTCTTTCAATCTGTCTCTCTCTCAGTCTGTCTCTCTCGCTGTCTTTCTCTGTCAATCTGTCTCTCTCTCTCTCTCTCTCAATCTGTCTCTTTCACTGTCTCGCTCTCTCATTCTGAGTCTCGCTGTCTCTCTCTGTCAATCTGTCTCTCTCTATCTGTCTCTCACTGTCTCTCTCTCAAACTGTCTCATGCTGTCTCTCTCTCAATCGATCTCTCGCTGTCTCTCTCTGTCATTCTGTCTCTCTCTGTCAATCTGTCTCTCTAGCTCTCTCTATCTGTCAAGTTATCTCTCTGCCTCTCTCTGTCAATCTCTCTCTCTCTCACTGTGTCTCTTTCGCTGTCTCTCTCACTCTGTCTCTCTATCAATCTGTCCCTCACTGTCTCTCTTGCTATCTCTCTCGATGTCTCTCTCTCACTGTGTCTTTTTCACTGTCTCTCTCAGTCTGTCTCTCTCTCTCTCAATCAGTCTCTCTTACTACCTCTCTCTCAATCCATCTCTCTCACACGTCTTAGTTTCTCTGTGTCAGACAATATTAACAACACTTCTCATTACATGTCTTTTCCAACCATGCTAACATGATTTACGTGAAGCTTTCACAAGGCTGTACTTATCATGGTCATGTGTACACCAACACACACACACACACACACACACACACACACACACACCCTATCTCTTAATTACTCTCGTAAGCTCAGTGTTGGACAGGCTCCTGTGATCTGTCCACACACCCATCACAGTCCCCGCTCTTATGTGAGACTCGTCTTTTTATGATATTCTTGTTAATGCGCCACTCTGTGCATGTGTGTGTATTGGTGCGTGTTTGTGGACCAAAAAAAGTGCATTAGTGAATTTGGCAGCTCTCCATCTCAACGCTCCATCTCAGCGCTTTATCTCAGATCTCCATCTCAGCTCTCCATCTCAACGCTCCATCTCAACGCTTTATCTCAGATCTCCATCTCAGCTCTCCATCTCAGCACTCCATCTCAGCGACTTTATCTCAGATCTCCATCTCAACGCTACATCTCAGCTCTCCATCTCAGTGCTGTCTCCGTGCTCCATCTCAGCTCTCCCATCTCAGCTCTCCCATCTCAGCTCTCCCATCTCAGCTGTCCCATCTCAGCTCTCCCATCTCAGCTCTCCCATCTCAGCTGTCCCATCTCAGCTCTCCCATCTCAGCTCTCCCATCTCAGCTCTCCCATCTCAGCTATCCGTCTCAGCGCTTTATCTCAGATCTCCGTCTCAGATTTCCATCTCAGCTCTCCATGGATATTACCATAATCATGATGACCACATTTGGGATTGTGGATTTGTTCTCATAGTATACTCATACCATACATATCTTGTGGAAAAACTATGTTGTTCACCCCGTACATGTGGGTGTACGCTGAGTTTCAGGAGTACAGAAAATCTCCGTGATGACAAAAAAAACAAAAAACCCACAAAAACAAAAAAGTTAGCCTGCATGTTTGTACACTGTCCACATGGATAACGCAGTACGGCAAGCAGCACGTTGCTCTACGACCTCAGGACCTGCAGTCAGTAGCGTACAATAAACGGATGTCATACTTGCGCAGAACCGCATACGGCTGAACACAAATGTTTCGCATTTACATTGTTATTGCAGCGGATTCCTCATGCACACTGGAAGGGTAAATCCACACACACACCACAAAGCTACGGTCTCCTGAGAACTGAAACTCAACGCTCTTTCCATCTATGCATGCAGCTAACGTACACACATGTGGCATGTGTGTGTGTTCTTTACGCCAATTCACAGCCCAAGCTAAAATCATAGCACAAATCCATAGCACATGGTGTGTATCTATTAGGGTTACGAGTTTCGACACACACATGGTGGAAGGAGGAGCACCTCACACCTTTAAAGACATTTATGAGTGTAGAATAAACACTTAAATCAAAGAGGCATGGCCTACGAGTCTGTCAGTCTAAGTAAAAGAGGCGTGGCCTCTGTACATCTCAGTCCCAGCGCCTCCCATTCTCAAACTCTTCAAATAAACACTGCATCGTAACAGCTATAAATAGGTACCTTATTAAACGGTACGCTGCCACAAACAGAACTTTTATTCAGCGTCTTTATGATCACGCACGCGTGACGTGCATCATATCTTTCGCAGAAGTAGGAACGCGCACATCTGATGCATGCAGGAGAATAAAACGAAGGAGATTAAAGCAAGGCAGGAGGACAAAGAGCGATAAAGATCAGCGCTAAAGCACGGGCAAAACCAGACGGCCTCGCTAGCTGCTCTACGGAGAACCGTTTGCAGTACATTTAAGAGGCTTGAAGCACCGCCAAAAGAGTCGGAGAGAGATTTCCATAATAGGACGCACAGAGGAGAAAGAGAAATGGGAAGAAAAACAGTAAAAAAAAAAAAAAAACGAGACAGGAAAAGAGAGAGAAAAAGAGCGAGAGAGATAGCGAAAGTGATCCAGGCAGATTTGGAGATTTTTCTCTTTATTTCTGATCAACAACATATGTGCTGTAATGATCAATGCTTTGGCAGGATTACTAACGCGAGCCTCGTGCCAAGAGCTCAGTTTTCATATTGAAAAGGACTGAAGGCACAAACAAAGCAACAGAGAGAGAGAGAGAATGAGAGAGAGAGACAGAGAGAGACATATATATATATATACACTGTCGCGGCGGACCAACACCCGCCGCGCAAACTAGGAGGTTCGCTCCTTCCCCGACTGCCGCCCCGGCACGAGGCGGGGCAGCCTTCCCGGTCCCAACGCCAACCGGAAGGGCCGTCACTGCAGGGTGGAGCCAACCCCCGCCACGCCGGGCGGCGGATTGACGAACCGGGAGCAGGAGGTTCACCAATCCAGCTCCAGAAGGAGGGGATAAAAGGGACACCCTTCCGCCCACGAACGAGGAAGATCGAAGTCAGGGACTACCTCCCCCCTCATCGAAGAAACAGGTAATGCCTGCCTTCTTGGGGTTGGCGGGGTACTATCGGAGATTCGTGCCTAACCTCTCGGCGGTAGCTGCCCTTCTTTCAGATCTCACCAAAAAGGGCCAGCCGGACCGGGTGAAGTGGTCAACCGAGGCGGAGAGGGCCTTCCAGGCCCTGAAACGGGCCCTCACCAGTGCCCGGTGTTGCGGAACCCGGATTTTTCGCTCCCCTTCACGGTACACACCGACGCATCTGAAAAAAGGTGGGGCGGCCTCCTCTCCCAAACCTTCGACGGAGAAGAGCACCCGGTCCTCTACATCAGCCGGAAACTGGCCCCCGCGAAAAAGAGGTACGCAGCGGTAGAGCGGGAAGCCTTGGCAAGGTGGGCCATTGAAGAGTTGAGGTATTACCTGGCAGGCCGACACTTTGTCCTGGTCACAGACCACGCGCGCCCCTGCAGTGGATGGCCAAGGCCAAGGACACGAACGCCCGGGTCACGCGGTGGTTTCTCGCCCTGCAGGATTTCTCCTTCCAGGTCCAGCACCGGGGGGGGCCCTGCATGGGAATGCAGATGGCCTCACGACGAGACACGCTCTGGGGCCCACCTCCCAGCGGCAGTAGGCTCGGAGCTGAGGGGTACTGTCGCGCGGACCAACACCCGCCGCACAACTAGAGGTTCGCTCCTTCCCCGACTGCCGCCCGGCACGAGGCGGGCAGCCTTCCCGTCCCAACGCCAACCGGAAGGGCGTCACTACAGGGTGGAGCCAACCCCCGCCACGCCGGGCGGCGGATTGGCGAACCGGAGCAGGAGGTTCACCAATCCAGCTCCAGAAGGAGGGGATAAAAGGACACCCTTCCGCCCACGAACGAGGAGGATCAACTCGGCTATGTAGGCAGCTAATGTCCGAGGTAATTGCCACTGAATCCGCCGCAAAACGGGCTTACCTAACCGTTCGCGCTCTCTCTCCCTCTCTCTCGCTCTTCTCTTTCCCTCTCTCCGCTCACAGAGGGGCCTTCCGCCCGGACGAGGACGGCGGACAGACGAGGACAGTGGTGAGGCCGAAAACCGGCACAGGGAAACCGCTCCTTCCCAGCTCTTCCGGGAATTCCGACACGCCCGGAGGACGCCACTACGCCAGCCCCCCCCCCGGGTTTCCCTCATTTCACCCCACACGCGCACACGCACCCAAACACACACACACACACTCACCACTACGGATCTAAGGACAAATAAATCCTGGGTTTTCCCTCACTTCTCGCACTACAACCTGCCTCCCGTGTGTTTGTGCTACGCCTTCGCCCCCCCTGGGCTGATCCCGCTACAACACACACACAGTATCTAACAAAAGTAAGTACACCCCTCACATTTTTGTAAATATTTGATGATATCTTTTCATGTGACAACACTGAAGAAATGACACTTTGCTACAATGTATAGAGTGTACAGCTTGTGTACACTCTTTTGAGTACAGCTGTCCTCTCAAAATAACTCAGCACACAGACATTAATGTCTAAACCGCTGGCAACAAAAGTGAGTACACCCCTAAGTGAAAATGTACAAATTGAGCCCAATTAGCGATTTTCCCTCCCCGGTGTCATGTGACTTGTTAGTGTTACAAGGTCTCAGGTGTGAATGGGGAGCAGCTGTGTTAAATTTGGTGCCATCGCTCTCACACTCCCTCATACTGGTCACTGGAATATATATATATATATATATATATATATATATATATATATATAGAGAGAGAGAGAGAGAGAGAGAGAGAGAGAGAAAGAGAGAAAGGTGAAAGTCATGAGCCATGGGTCGCAGTAGTCTTACATATACACAGTAAAGATTGTGTAATGGAAGTCATTCATCCTGGAGAAAGGGATGATTACTATAATATAGGGGTGTAACGCAATGCCACTGTCTACTGTAATTCTGTATTTGGATTTAAACCCAAAGTAGGTGTGGCCTAAACTTTTTTTGTTTAATCGAGATAAATCCTGCTTGTGCAAGTTGTTATTCTCGTTGAACCTGCAAACGACATTTTCCTAAAGAATTTGCTTCGATTTCCCAAAAACAACCCAGTAACTTCATTTACAGTAAACCACTCACATCACTCAGGTGGATGCTACAAACTAATGGTATTTGAGGAGACCTCCCCCCCCATATAAATGTATGGAATTATTATTACTTTTATTATTATTATTATTATTATCATTCCATGAACATTACACGTAACTATAAATGGATAAAGTATGGCTTGTCGTTCTTTGATAAACAGAAATGCTACTGCGACTGCTGTGGTGTAAGAGGAATAAAACCATTGTGATGTGCTGTTATTATTATGTCGCATTGGGACATTATTTTCTGCACGCCTTCCAAGTGTTTCAGTCCGTTTCCAAAACAGTCGCAAAGTAACTACTATCCTATTTCGCCATCTTATTCTCCGGTGTAGTAAATTGTGCGTCGGGTTTTAACGCCACAACACATTTTAACGCCATCTTGGGTAGGCGGTGCTTTCTAGAGGTAGGTGTTTTTCAGGCTCAGAGAACCCATGGTGGCCATCCTAATCCACATGTCTGTATTTTTCTCTGCTCTAACACATCAGAGACCGGTAATGGAAGCACTCGATAATTTGTAGATGAATTGATTCAGGTGGGTTCCATTAGGGAAAACACAAATGTGTGCCATACCATGCGTAGGAGACGGAGCACTGGGACTGTGACCCGCCAACACTGACCTCACTGCCTCACTGGGGTCATGCATGGAAAAGTGTGTTTGTGTGGCTTAATTGGTGGCTGTGCGTGTGTGTGTGTGTGTGTGCATTAACCATGTGCTTGCACTAAATACACTATATAATGAGCTAACTGTCATTTTCCTGATATTGCAATGAACTACTACACTACTCACAGATTCCCACTGGGAATGACTTCGCATAGCTAAATTAAACGCAATGAAAGGATAAGCAGAAAGAAAGAAAGAGTGTGTCGAGATATTCAGTATAGCTGTTTTTGACACCTTCTGTTTGATTAGGAAAAATGTTGGCACCCCAATAGTGTTTGTGTGGCTTAATTATCTGTGTGTGTGTGTGTTGGGGGTTGAATGTATACTCTGGTTCCAATGTCTTTTTTAAGTAGTAAATCAGCCACCACCCACCCACCATCGCCCCTCCTGCTGTTTTAACCACTCACCCGGGTACGAGATATGATTTGTGACCTCGGCTCAAATTTCTCCCTCTTCAACCTCTGCAGCTCCCTGGGGGGGGGCGGGTCTGCACTTATAAAAACAAGCACTATCAGATCCGTTTACCCCAAACACACACCTCCACATGAGCAAGAGACCTTGTCTTACATATTAACACACGCACACACACACACAACCTGCTAATGCTGGCATAATGATGCAGACATCATACATTTTATTAATTTATAGCAAAGCTTTAAAATGAACTATAAACAATCATTCCATCACTAACATCTCCTTTTTCTCTCTCTCTCAAAAAAAAATAATTAAAATTTTTTTTGGCATGAAACTGCAAAACCGTGAAGACTTTCCCATGTCGGAAAACTTAAAGCTTTACCTCTGACTGTTACAACGCGCTGACGCTGGAAACGCCTTCCTCCGTAAACGCGAAATAAATAATATCACCATATCAACAACTACACAGCGGGTTTATATGGAGCATCTGCCACACAAGTCTTACACAGGAAGTAACTATAAAAACAATAAGACATCAGAGTGAGAACGTCCATATAAACCTTGCAGCCAAAATCACGTTCCACCTTAACACATTTGCTAAGATGATTGTTATGATGTCTTTTTACGTTTGAATGATGGAGGCTTAGGCCCCGCTACGCCATACATACCAGCCATCCCTGAATACGGGTTATTATATCCATCACAGCATCAAGTCTGACTTCTGACCTAGTAAAAGCTAAAAACGCCTTCCTCTTAGATAACGACACTTCATCAAGGAGCAATTTGGTTGGAATGTTTGAGATGTTTTTGTGTGGCATGAGAGCGTTAGACAGTCCAACGCGTGAAAAACCCAGAGATAATCCACACCAACATTAATAACAATAATAACAGCATTAATCAAGCAGAGCACGCTTATAGAGACCAGCAAAACGTCTCCACATCTTCAGAATTACAGGCCATTACGGGTCATAAATAAGGTGGCCTGTCTGGGGGAAGGTGTGAGTTGACTTTTACTATTTTTGTCTCTCTCTCTCTCTCTCTCTCTCTCTCTCTCTCTCTCTCTGGTAGTCATTAATGAAGGAGCAGCACTTAATTAAGACAAGAAAGTCTGCTTCTCGTTCCAAGCAGCTGCCACCGACCCGGCCCAGGTCGTTAAGTTGGCTTTTTCGCAGCTGCTAATTTCCTGTGCCGTGCTTTTCTGGCTAACACTGATGCACTCCACCTAACATGATGTGAATAAACAATTTGTATGGAAAGTGGTTTTGATCAAAGTCATAGGAACATGGCGTTACTATAAATATTTTGTGCGGTTGATATATCGATTCTGATTTGTCAAAGGGTGTTGATTAATTGTCCATGACAGAGGATGGCTTAGTTCCAGCTTAGTTAGGAGTAAGAAGTGCGACTGCCGAGCTGTCTATTTCGCCTTGTGGTTTCTAATAAGCGTGGCAATATGGCCGTGACGTGTAGAACCGAGATCTAGGAAGAGACTAGATTCCTGAGATAACCCTAATGCGTCCGCAGGTCAGTTCTGGTACTATCTGCACATTCTGCGTCAATGGCTACGTCACTTGCAGACTCCTCCCTTCTCCCTCGGCCGTTAACTTTTCGGGTGGACTAGCACATCCAGATTGTGATAGATGTAGATCTAATTAGAGTTTTCTCATTTACAAATGGGAGATGAGAGCCATGTCTTATCCGCCCTGCTGGAGCCAAGTCTGAGAGAGACCGTAAGGATCCTGACCTTTTTGAGAAAACCTGGCCCAATGGGACTCAAGCAAAACGAGACAATATGTTCCGAGCAACGACCGCACCACCCGTGCTGAACCTTGAATCTAGTCGGTATGGTCTTTTTCAAAGACATAACTATGGTCTTAATCTACATGTGCATTCTCAGACAAGAACACAGTGCATATCAATATTACATTTTTTTTTTGGTTTTTAACTTGTTGACTTTCCCTCTCCGTCCTCCCTTGAGGGAATCCTCAGTGCTTTCTTAAGGCTCAGCCCAATACTCTATTCTCTCCGGTGACGTTGCATTGACAGGACCTTCATGCCAGAGGAATTGAGTCAACAAGATTGCTCTTTTGTGACAAATCTTTCCAGAATCTTTGCTCAAGCTGAGTCCACTCACCACATGCTGCCATACTCTTTCTTCTCAATGCTCATGGATATTTTTATGATGTTTAAATGCATTTGGTTATAGCAAATTAAAAGCCTCGCCCTTCATGAAGCCCTCATCTGACTGGCTAAATGTGGACGTCTGGCTATATGTGGATGGGTATTCGCTATAGTTAAAGAAAAGTGTTGATTGATAAGGTCGTGATTTAAAAAAAAATGCTATAGCATTGTAAAAAAAAAATAGGATTACAGGTCAATGGTTACCAAAAGAAAAGAAACACAAATCCTCAAATGATGGTATACATTTTAAAATGTCTAAAATCTTGAACAAATCTAAACCCAAGTAGAGGGGGAGTGTTTCCCTGTAGAAGAGGGTTCCAAAGAAGGAAAGAATTATACTAAGAACTCATGAGGAACCCTTTTTGCTAAGAGTGTACAAGAAGGTCACCAGACTCCACCACGTTTCTTATTCTGAGTTTGATTTGGATTGGACTTGGGCAGTGGCTTACAAACACTGGATTAAACTTGTATTGTATTTGGGTAGTAGCTTATGCATATAGCACCTGACTTAGATGTAACTTGGGTGGTAGTGTAGGGACGTTGGACATGACTTGGACTTGGGCAACAGCTGAGCGTCTTTGGATTTGATATGGAATTGACTTGGATAGTAGCTTAGGGACATTGGACATGACTTGGATTTCACTTGGGCAGTACCTTACAGACTTTGGACTTGGACTCAACGTGGACTTTAAAGTAAAGGAATACAACACCAAAAAGCAACGTCTTGAACAACCATCATCAAAAATAACCCAGTTTAGGATTCTAAGTCTAGATCTAAGCCCGGTAACTGCATGCTGTGGCCTTGAACGTACGGCTAAGATCCAAAGTAAAGACAGAACAGATCAAAGCATGTCCACACACAAAAAAACTGTGTAAATGAGAATCAGGATGATAATGATGAAGACAAAATGAACACAATTACTTACATTTTGTCCAGCAAGTACAAGCCAGCGAAGGAGCCATTTCTTAGGACTCGGATGCGGTTGTTGCTTAGGTTTCTGTAAGACAGAGCAAACACACAACCTTTTTAGACTTAAAAGTTCGTGTTAATGTTCACACAGAAAGTGAAAATAAAACGTTGAGGCCAAATCCAATATAAATATGCCCGTGGAATACAATTGCTCAAACAGGCATTCTCAAGCACACACCCTCACATAAAACCTAACATAAGAGCCCACACACTCACACATGGGACCAAGACACACATGTGTGCATCCAATAAAAACAGAACGGTACAGTAAACACCCTTGCATATTTGTATTTCATACATATAAATTAGTCTCTCTTCGTCACACACTTGCACAAAGGCTTCCTCACATACACTCGCTGCAAGCCCTGAGTGTTGTGTGTATTGGGGTAAGATCTGATCCTGTGTATCTAAGAAATGCCAGGGAAAGGAAAAAAAAAAAAAAAAACAGAAACCAAACCAGACCGGAGACCACCAGCTACGTTAGACGCAACTCATCAGTTTCCACTAGCGTATAAAACAACAAGGAGTAAGTGGAACGGCTTTAATGAACGGAGACGCTCAAGTGCCAGGAGACTCTTATGAGCCATTTAGAAGATGTACAGGATATCAGGGACTACACATAAACACTCACACAGACCTTAATCATGTAATATGGTCCAAATATTTGAAAAACCAAACGAGAGATGCAGACCAAAAGAGAAAGCATGAGAGAGAGAGAGAGAGAGAAAAGAGCATATGCTTGGTCTGATGTTTACAAAAATGCCGTAGGATAAACAAGGGAGAAGCGAGCGAGCGCGGGAAAGGATCGACAGACAGACAAATGGAGAGAGGGACAGTAGCCAAACACAAGTTGAATAAACTCAACAGTGCCAGCGACGACCGCATCAACTCCAGTTAATAGAGCAAGCTGCATCCAATTAATCCTCAGAGCCAAACAGGAGGATGGAAAAAGAGGGGTGAAAGGAAAGGGAAGGAGGGAAGGTGGGAGGGGGCGGAGGAGGCCATAATCTTGATAATCACTGTGGATACATTTTTACATCAAAAGGAAGTTGGCGTCCACATCAAACGTGCGGTGCGGCTATTCGCCATGACAATTATCCCTCTCACCAGTGACTAATGGCCTTAAGAGAGGGAGCAGGGTTATCAGGGGTGAGAGAGAGAGAGAGAGAGAGAGAGAGGGTAAGATATATATTTATATATACACACACACACACACACACACACACACACACACACACACACTGGGCCTATAAGTTTCTGTCACATTTGCCGCTCAGTAAGAGGCTTTAATAGTGTGTGTTTTTCCGTGTCTAAGGTGACAGCATTTAATAATACCCAACACACCACCCTCCTAAACATCCCTAGCCATCCACCCCCCTCCACTAAGCCCCTCTACCCCATGGGGGCTTAATTGGCTTTAAATGCTGTTTTTTAGTCAAAAGTGTGTTTCCAATCTATATGGCGGAATGCAGTGGCAGCATATAAAAGCAACAGGAGTGTGTCTGTGTGTGTGTGTGTGTGTGTGTGTGTGTGTGTGTTTTCCTGTTAGTGTATGGCTTGTTAAAAGTTATAGGAGAAAAACTGCTTTCTCAAACATTATAAAGACATTAGATTCACCTCTAGTGGGCTGGGCCGTTTTTTGGGGGTTTTTTTGTCTCAAATTAACAGCACGTGAAAAATGACGAATCACGTCACACTCCCTCAGGCACGGGTATGTCACAACGGATATCACAGTTTAAAGAAAAATAAACAAATAAATAATAAAAAAGAGAATTTTCATCTGAATAACTATTAATATAGCAAAGTGTTCTGTAAGGAGACTCCACTGTCAGCAGGTTTTCCGCCCCGTCGTTGGGACATCGGACTTTATGCTTAACAAGCTTTCATTCATTCAAGAGAGAAAAAACAAAGGCTGGTGAGGAAACGACTGTTTACAGCTGTTATAACATAAGTGATAACAGGAAGCAACTTGTCTTGCTGACATTCCACAACGAAAAGACTTAGACACGGTTGAAAATTATGACGTGTCATTCATTACGAAATGAAAAATTGTTATCGCCGGCAAATGGGTGTGGTATAGGGGGAATAAACCACTTGCTCTTGCTTTTAGAGGTCCTACAACAACATTGTTATATCCAATGTAATGAACATTTAGAGTAATTTGGAAGTCAATTGGGTTATTTAAAAAAAATTATAATAATTTAACTAAACACACAAACAACCTAGAAACAGAATCCAGAGAATCGCTGCTATGTCAGTGCAGCACAAGGTTTCATCCAAAAGCGTTTGCACACTAGGATACTAGCTTGCTAGTTAGCTAGAAAGTTAGCTAATGAGTTTTCCAAGGAAAGCATTTGTGGGCAGGGAATTCTGCATTAAAAACAGTAACCAAAGATATCAAAACAAAAACCCACAGAGAAACGCTTATTAAAATGAAAGCTAACGCAAAGAATATACGGTGCAGCTAACATAGCGAGAGAATCTTAGCTGTGGTTAGCTAGTTCGGGTCTGAACCCGGATCTAGGACTTGTGGACTTTTGAGGAGAGGGAAATTCTGCGTCTGTACGTGTATACGTTCTTATTCTAATGAAAGCACAGTGACGGCAGCACTCATGTCCTGTCAGATGGGGTAAGATGTCCTAACGTAGCCGTTTAATAGGGTCGAAACAAATTAGTGCTGAGACAGTCAGAAAGCAGAAACAGTCTGGCCACTAAACTAGTTACAGGCTCCCATACCACCCACCCACACACACACACACACACACACACACACACACACACTACAATGTATGGGTCATCTCCTTTTTAACAAAGATTCAAATGCTCCTTCAAAGCACACTGATTAATCCTGTTGTGAGTTAGCCAGCTAGATGAGCATCATAAGCTGTGAGCAGATAAAAACTGAAAAGGAAAAAAAAAAAAAAAAAAAAAGAGAGAGAGCAATATTTAATACAGAGAAAGCCTTTTTTTATTTTGGTCCCAATGCCCAATCTGTAAACTTTCCACACTTTTCCATCGCAAAATGGCTCTACTCTCGACAAGCAAAATTTGTTCCGGTATTAAAATGCTTGCTAATCGGCGTCAGGAGCTGTGAAAACACAGCAAGTCGTTTTCACACTATTAAACTGAGACATAGACATCAAAACACTGGTGTTGATGATTAAAAATTGAAATATTGCAAATTGGTTTTGAAAAGCGAACTGTTGCACTTGTTGTATTTATAACAACCTAAATAGGGGCTTCACTGGTAATGCTAACGGTAGCATTTCCTTTGAGTGGTTACATGATTGTGCCCTGTGATGGACTGGCACCCTGTCCAGGGTGTACCCCGCCTTGTGCCCGATGCTCCCTGGGATCGGCTCCAGGGTCTCCCTGACCCTGAAAAGGAGTAAGCGGTTGAGGATGGATGGATGGCTGGATGGATGGATGGTTACATGATTAGCATTTTTACACCATGCATTAGGAGGCGCCTATTGATTAGCAGATCAAGTTGTTTTCACAAGCACTATTTAAATCATGTATGACATTATCTTTGCTATGATAAGGAAACAGACAGACAGACAGAATGAAGCAGATCAAGACAGATCACTAGCAAAGAACCAATCTGCCTAATTCAATCCAGCGACGAAAGAAGTACAGCTAGTGATAAGTCACTGCTGAGTTAGAAAATAGGCCTATTATTTAGAACGTCAACCTCTATACACACATGTCTGTGCGACTGCTATGTGCACTATGAGCTCATGAACCTCATCTTGTGTCATTTATACTAACGTGCAATTGGGGAAGGAAGGGTTCACAAAGTTCGCGTTTAAGGCTATTTCAGGACCTACGTTAACGATCATGCTAATGTCTCACGGTTTGTCCATCTTCAAACAGAAGAAAATGGTGCACAATTACAGTTCCAGAGATGGAACGGCCTGTTTCTGAGAACCGTGTAACGACAGCAGGAACATGCAGCAGCGTTCGCTATCAAACAACAAAACAGCATAAACACCCACACACAAACATTACAGACCCTCACACATAAGCAGACAAACACACATCCGAACACACACACACACACACACACACACACACACACACACACACACACACACACACACACACACACACTGAGCTTCTTGAAGAAGTCCCATCTGTAAACAGACTAAAATAGGCGCTGCACCCGTTCAGGCCAAACAGGAAGCTGACAAAATGAGCTGTTTATACACAGCCCAGCTGCCTGGGGTCAGGGGTCAACCTGGGAGCACTTCCTGCAGCAAAGCATGATGGACAGGCGCGGAGAGGAAGAACAGGTGGACGGCAGAATTGGAGGAAGAGAACTTTGAGTGGAGGAAGGGACGAGGGAGGACACAGTAAAGGATGCAGTAAGAAGAAGAAAAAACACTGCAGTGTTTCACAAGGCATCCATATTCGTCATTGTCTACATTCGGATGTTTTTACGCTGTGTTTAAATAGGCCACTAATCTGACACAGATTAGTGTTCTGCTTATAGGAGAATCTAATGTTTAATTATAATGTGCCTCAGATACTGTATGTCCTCCACGTGTGAGAAAGACTGGCTCAAGAAGTGAAGTTTGGACACACTTTTGCTTACCTTGCAAAAGTCAAGAAGCCAACAGACACAACAAAAGGAGTATGCGAAAGGAATCCTGGTCATAACAATGACTCATTTGGTTAGTCAGCTGTTCACATGGAAGATGCTATAATTATTCATCCATTGTTCCTCTATCACTTACTCCTTCTTTAGGGTTGCAGGCGAACCCGGAGCCTTTCCCAGGGAGCATTGGGCACAAGGCGGGGTACACCCTGGACAGGGTGCCAATCCATCGCAGGGCACAATCACATACATGCTCACACACCCATTCATACACTAATGACACTTTAGACACGCCAATCAGCCTACCATGCATGTCATTGGAATGGGGGAGGAAACCGGAGTACCTGGAGGAAACCCCCGCAGCACGGGGAGAACATGCAAACTCCACACACACATGACCCTGGTGGGAATCGAACCCCGGACCCTGGAAATGTGAGGCGAACGTGCTAAACACTAATATAATTATGAATAATTATGAAAACAATAAATAATGATTTATTGGTTTAATGGGTTTTACCTCAAGTATATGACTAACTGCTTGCCCTGTGCAGCGACATGTGAAGCTTGTGACACTCATGACGTGCTTCTTCACGACTGCCTTCGCAAACGAATCGTCTAATTTTTTTACAAAGCTGTGATAAATGGTCTGCACTTATAGAGCGCTTTTATCCAAAGCACTCACACTCACACCAATGGTAGCAGAGCTGCCACGCAAGCCGCTAACTTGCCATCGGGAGCAACTTGGGGTTCAGTGTCTTGCCCAAGGACACTTCAGTATGTGGAGTCATGTGGGCCGGGAGTCAAACCGCCAACCCTACGATTAGTGGACAACCCGTTCTACCACCTGAGCCACAGCCGCCCCAAGGTGATGACCTAGGCTGCTTCCGAAAATCCCTGCTACCCTACTATACAGTACACCAAAGAAGTAGTATATTCTCAGTATTCATAAAACAGCTTCTGCAATATGTTACCACTGGACACTGTGGATCGGGTGCTATCCCATAAGACAACAGGACTTGTGCAGAAGAGCTGTCAGAATCAAAAATGGGCAAAAAGGCAACGCGTCAGCTCAGTTTAAGCTTTAGGTCACATCACCTACAGCTAAATCGCAATTTTTCGAAGGCAGCCCTTGTCTATTACCTCTAACTTTTTTGTCCTGTTTCTTTTTCTTTGTTTTTTCTTACTTATTTTGCTGTGGTCAACTAATAGCCAGTTGGTTTGGTAAAAAAAAAAAAAGAAAAAGAAAAAAGAAAGCTTTCATGTTTTTATTTGCGAATGTTATGAAATGACTAAGGTGGTAATGAGTGCTAGAGACTTCCAGAGCGTAGGCCATTGTGAGTGGCTGGTCTATAAAAGAAGCCTTTATTAGTGGGTGGTCAGAGACAGAGCTCTGGATATGTGATTATTACATGCATCTGAAATATGTCTGCTGCGTATATACGATCACACACACTCACAAGATCACACTACTGCCAACCCACTTCTAAAAACAGTTCAACCATTGCTTAATCCGCGCTTACTTACCCGCTGCTAAAACCAGAATATCTCTACGTCAGTAAACTTTAGTCTCTCAGCTTAGCTTTGTATTAACTGGCAGCCCAGATGCCCATGTGTGCCTGGGTACTGATGGCATTGTGCCCTGTTCAGCTCCACCCTGCCCTATGCTTCCCTCTGTCCATGACGGTTCAGCTCAATTTGTCTCCACTGACCACACTGCCCGAACTGGAGGCACCGAGGCCAGGATGCTCACACTCACTTCACCCTGGCATGGCTAAGAGATGGAAAGTGGAGTGGAAACTATGGGCAAAGGAAATGAAAGTGGAAGCCTGGAGAGGGGAAAAAACAACCTTAAAGCCATAAGCTGCAATGCCATACAGATATAAATACACCACAATGTATATAGTGTATTTATACAAACTAAGTAGCAATAATAATCGCATGAGTTAAAAACAGATGCTGTAGGTTAAAATAAAACCCTATATTATGTGTTTCAATGTCATTTCATAGAGTTGGCTGGTTATAATAAGTCTACGAAACCTGATACTAGTGTTGCCCACAGAGGCGAAACTAGAGGCTAAGTGCTTGGTATTCATGGTCAAACAGACCCCAAGGTAACGGATATCAAGCTGAGAATGCTGTCTGCAAACGAGCTTTATTTTTGTCGGCATTGTTAAAGAATGACATTGACGTATGGCCTGTAGTTTTAATAAGCCGTTTAACTTAAACAATTTTTCTCCTTCTCATACAGTGGCGATAAAATACTTTGTAGAGTCTCATCCCAGGACTCTTATTTACAATGTGCTCCAACTGAACACACTTACTAGTGTTTGACTTTATAGTTGTAGAAGAGTAATGATTTACGTGTAATCCCACTATCCAGTGCCACCCTTTTGAGTCTGGTTCCTATAAAGGTTTCTTCCTCATGATGTCTCAGGGAGTTTTTCTTTGCCACGGTCATCTCTGGTTTGTTCATAAAGGATCCAAAGCTACTGTACATCCAGATTTCTTGTAAAGCTGCTTTGTGACAACGTCTATTGTTAAAACACCATGCATACAATAAAACTGAAGTCGCTAAATGATGGAATAACGAGTTTGGGTTTGGGGTGGATTATACAACCTGTTATACATGATAATATTGTAGGTTGACAATTTTCTTACACCATCAACCAATTCCACGGTTACTGGGAGTGACAGGTAGCTACAGGAAGTAAACAGCTCAAATTTTCTTTTATTCCAATTTAAATAGCGTATTTTTACAATATGTTTGAAGTAAAACAAAGTTTTGTTTTCCATTTTGTGGAACTGCTGTTTCTCTAATGTGTGGCAAAAGAAATGGCAGCATCATAGCTTAAAAACCAGGGCCTTCAGTTTATAAGAGCGGCCTGAACAAATACAATGAGACTCTATACGTTACAAAGAGGCTCTGTAATTTATCATGAGACCCTAAAACCGATCATATACGTTACTCAGGCTCCTCGTGAAACTCTCTGAAGATAGCAAGGCCTTCATTTTCTCCCAGACCGTTTTTACTGAAGCCCGATTATCTCGAATTGTTTTTCCGAGAGGTAAAAGAGAATTAAGGGCATTAACCGACAACAAAGGCGCAATCATAGGCAGAAATGCAGTTTTGTTTGCACGTGCGATCTGTTTAAAGTGGACGAGTAGGAGTACATTATGGGTTTTAAAGAAGTGGCATAAATTGCAATGCAGCCTGAAAGATACGAGATTTTGTTCGGAGGCACAAATAGAATCTAAAGAGACTTAAGCAAAGGGTTGTCAAACGTTTTGGCAACTAGGGACCACTTCTACTATTAGAGAGACAGACAGACAGAAAGAAAATCCCCACTTAGTCCAGACCCCACTTAGTCCCAATTTATTTATGTATATTATAATGTTTTCGATTTGGATTAAATGTATTCAATTCCAGTGACGAGTCAAACAGTCTAATAACTATAATAACTCAATAATAAATATAATAAGTCTGATAATCGTGATAAATCATGATTCCCACAACTGCAACAAATAAAACTGGTTTTGCTATGCAAACTCCCGGGGCTCTCGGGACACCTCTTTAAGAACCAAGGGTCCGGATAAGCTATGGCTTAAGAAGCAAACTTTTTAGGGTCTCAAACCCTGACCCTGAATGTTCTTTCCTGTTTACCATCATGACAGGGTTTCCCAAAAGTCATAATATTCATACATAGGGGGAATGGAAAGTTTTTAGCAAAACCTCTTCCAAAATTTTCCATACATACATTTCATAAATAATTTTTTTTTACAAAACACCTTTGACAAAAGAAAAACCAAACTTATTAACAAATTCAAAAATACCAACTGTCTGTCACTGGGAAGGAGGCGTGGCCTTTGCGTCTGCCAGACACAGTGTAAGTAAAGGAGATGTGGCCTCAGACTTTTCAATCTAACACTATTAAAACCAAATGCTCTGTATGATAATGAATCACACTGTATCACATCTATGTTTCATACACTGGACTGTTAATCATGTTTTGACACACATACCAGATCATCATGTAATAAAAAGTACAAAACCCTACACGCACTTTATATATCTCTTTTCTTGTAGTAATAAGGAAGCAAACAAGCCATGTCCAAAAATAAATGACGTTAAGTGTATGGCCCAAAGCAAAAGTGTTACTATGTCTCTCTGCTGGATTGAGATTTTTTTTTTTTTACAAAGCAGTTCATAAGAGGGGAACCGAACAGGGGAAAAATGTGTATGAGAGAGAGAGGGAGAGTGAGACAGACAGAGAGCGCGAGAGAGAGAGAGAAAGAGAGCGAGAGAGAGAGAGAGAGACGTCCTCTCAGATTTGCCACTAATGAAGCCTAAGAGCCCAATTACAGCACCTTCACAGCAGGAGTGGTCTGGTGTGTGTGTGTGTGTGTGTGTGTGTGTGTGTGTGTGTGTGTGTGTGTGTGTGTGCGCATGACTGTGGGGATAGCATGACCCATTCAAACACAAGTGTAAGCAGGCACTTCTGTTTCTAGATATAGCATATATACAAATAAAACTTATGTGTGTGCATATGTGCATGTATGTGTGCGTGTGTGTCTGTGTGTGTGTGTGTGTGTGTGTGTGTGTGTGTGTGTTCATGTCTCAGAACAGAAGCAAGGCTGCTCTGCTCTTTGTTAAAGGGCTCCTATTCTCTCTGGAGTTCTTCAAGTGCCACCGCTGCTGCTTGACAGCCCGGTCCTAATCAGCCGCCTGGCTAAGACCACATTACACACACACCTTATACACACACACACACACACACACAGCTCAACATACTCTCTGTGCCCAGGAACCCACACTCTGTACAGCCAGGCCTGAGTGCTGCTGGGGGGGATGGAGGTCCGGAGAAACACTCTAAAAGCCACTCAAGGAAAAGCAGAAATGTGTGTGTGTGTGTGTGTGTGTGTGTGTGTGTGTGTGTCCGTCCGTGTCCTGGGGCTTGTTGTCTATGAAAGGGGTCAAACATATGAGTCCGCTCACATACACAGGCACATGCATGTTCGTTCTCTCACACACACACACACACACACACACACAAACACACGCTCTGTAATTAAATCAAGGTGGATGCTCTATTCTGAAAAATAGATGTAGATGGTTATATCTACATCAGTGTTATAGAGGCAACGGTACAAGCCTGAGCCTTGAGCTGTGTGATATTTGATAGAAATTTGTATCTGGACAGTTCAGTTGCAAGAAACAGAAAAACAGGTTGTTTTATTTCTGTGAAATACAGACCAAGTGCAGCACTTAGTAAATTGTCTGTATGTGGTTCATTAAAGTCTCATGTGAACTCACTATATTGGCTTTTTCTACATCACTACCTCAGGAAAGAGACAAAAGGAACACGCTAAAAACAACCAGAACTTATTTATTTTTTAGGATGATGGCATTAGCTATGAGTTAACATGAAAAGCAAGCTAAATAAAGATACCTTCTATGTGGTTACAGGCTAGAGAGTTGCTAAAAAAAATTTTTTTTTTTTTAATCATGTTAATCATTAATTAGCATACTTTTTAACGTGTTAGCTACATCTGCTTTTTTTTTAACATGTAACGTATTTTTCATAGAATCCAAGCCAAACTGGTGTACATGAGAGTGGTGTGCAACATTAGCGTACCAATCAGAAGCTGTCAGAATGTAGCTTAATTTACCTCAGCATGTTACCTCAGCATGTCACCACAGCATGTTTCCTCAGCATGTTACCTCAGCATGTCACATCAGCAAGTTTCCTCAGCAAGTTTCCTCAGAATGTTACCTCAGAATGTTACCACAGCATGTTACCACAGCATGTTACATCAGCAAGTTTCCTCAGCAAGTTTCCTCAGAATGTTACCTCAGAATGTTACCACAGCATGTTACATCAGCAAGTTTCCTCAGCAAGTTTCCTCAGAATGTTACCTCAGAATGTTACCTCAGCAAGTTTCCTCAGAATGTTACCTCAGAATGTTACCACAGCATGTTACATCAGCAAGTTTCCTCAGCAAGTTTCCTCAGAATGTTACCTCAGCAAGTTTCCTCAGAATGTTACCTCAGAATGTTACCACAGCATGTTACATCAGCAAGTTTCCTCAGCAAGTTTCCTCAGCATGTTACCTCAGCCTGTTACCTCAGCATGTTTTCTCAGAATGTTTTCTCAGAATGTTTCCTCAGCATGTTACCTCAGCATGTTACACAACCTTGCTATTGTTTTTAACTAGCCTTTTATTATGTCAGCCTCAACAAAACATCCAAATGCCTCTGCATGATGCCACTTTATGATGCCTTGTATAATGCCCATGTATGATGGCCTTTTATGATACCTCTGTGTGATACCTCTGTATTATGCCCCGATATGATACCTCCATATGATACCTCTGTATAATGCCCCAGTATGATGCCCATATGAGGCCTCTGTATAATTCCCCTGTATAATGCACCTATATGATGCCCGTGTATAATTCCCCTGTATAATGCCCCTGTATGATGCCTCTGTATAATTCCACTATATGATGCCTCTGTATAATGTCCCTATATGATGCCTGTGTATAATTCCCCTGTATAATGCCCGTGTATAATTCCCCTGTATAATACCCCTATATGATGGCCGTGTATAATTCCCCTGTATAATGCCCCTATATGATGCCTCTGTATAATGCCCCTATATGATGCCCGTGTATAATTCCCCTGTATAATACCCCTATATGATGCCCGTGCGCACGGTGGCTTAGTGGTTAGCACGATCGCCTCACACCTCCAGGGTCCGGGGTTCGATTCCCGCCGGGGCCATGTGTGTGCGGAGTTTGCATGTTCTCCCCGTGTTGCGAGGGTTTTCTCCGGGTACTCCGGTTTCCTCCCCCAGTCCAAAGACATGCATGGTAGGTTGATTGGCAGCTTGGTAAATTGTCCGTAGTGTATGAATGGGGTGTGTGAGTATGTATGTGATTGTGCCCTGCGATGGACTGGCACCCTGTCCAGGGTGTACCCCGCCTTGTGCCCGATGCTTCCTGGGATTCCCCGCGACCCTGAAGCAGGAATAAGCGGTTGAAGATGGATGGATGATGCCCGTGTATAATTCCCCTGTATAATGCCCCTATATGATGCCTGTGTATAATTCCCCTGTATAATGCCCCTATATGATGCCTCTGTATAATTCCCCTGTATGATGTCCCTACTTTAAGCCTAATTTAGCTGACGTACAGGGCATGTTCCACACACACACACAGTCTGGCTTGGGCCAAAACCCTTCAGCACAATGAGCACTTAGTGCTTAAATGCATCTTGAGATGTGAATACATGGCTTTGTTAAGGCAGCCTACAGAGAGAGAAAGAGGGAGCGAGAGAGAGAGAGAGAGACAGTCGTGTCATTTCTCGGTCTGTTCTGAAGTAAATGCATATAATCACACAACAACTGTTTTCTAATTAAGTTATTCAGTAAAATATAATTTCATCATGAAGAGACGAATATAACTTACAAAACAAAAAAACGTGGGTTTCTCATCACTTCTCTTCATTTCTCTCCTTTCATGCTTTCATGGATTTTGGCCTGCAATTTCCCCATAATTCAGTTTCCATATTTTTATTACATTAAACCTACATTTTCACCCGGCACACTCCAGTCAAGCACACTGCTGGAACCAAGTGCAGTTCATATGGATTCCGTTTCTCACCCCATACAAATTCCATGGACATTTTCCCTATCGTCCTTTTTTTCCCAGATTCAGATTTATAGTTAGATTTGTCTAAGTTAGAAGACATATTGTTAAAGGGAACATCTTTCTCTGTTTCGTAATCACTTTGTTTACACTATTTTGTGTTTACTGTCCTCACACTAGAACTAGATCATCTGACCTGGGTCTATCCTTAGCAAGTTTTTTGTTTTGTTTACACAAACGTCTACATTTCACCATTAGACGCAGCCGTATGTGATTGACGACTTGATTACATTACGATTACGATTTGGACAGAATGCCGTTCAGCTATGGTTGAGCTCAGATTCAAAACATGTTGTTGAGAGCTGGGTCGGGCACGGACAGAACGTTCTCTGGCTTCTTCTGTGTCGCGGTCAAAATTTTCGGCTCGGTGTACGGCTCTATATCTGTGAGTGCCTTCGTAGAAATAACAAAGTGACCATCAATGGCCGGCACACTCAGGAACTCCCATTACATTTTGAAATTATAGGCTGCGTCTGAGCCACGTGTGTACATGTGTGTGTGCGTGTGTGTGTTTACGCCAAACTCTTCTCCAGTCTAAAATTAAAATGTGGATTATATGAACGTTATAATTACAGAGAGGAGGACGCAGGCTTATTTTAGATGACTGCGGTAATGAACGCCCTTCCCACACACACAATATGCATCCACACATCTTCATTCTGCCTGCAGGAATGGGGGGAGTCTCGCAATAAACCGCAAGTCGTCTCGGTGTGTGTGCAAACACAACTCTGATGCATTTAAAGTTTACATGAACTGTGCAACCACTAAAAAGCTAACAGTTAGTGTTTCAGTGTTTACTCTTAATAATCGGAATGTGAACCAGAGCTCCAATATATTAACTCTAGAAACCAAAGTTATGCCTTCAACGACTGTTTCTGTGTGTGTGTGTGTGTGTGTGTGTGTGTGTGTGTGTGTGACCCAAAGAACTACACAATGTTGACCTGGCCAGCAGAAATTCCCATTGAGAAAACAAAGAGAGAAGGCACGCTATTAATATTGTGCCTGCCGTTGGCATCTAGTCAACTAGATGAAAACATGTATTTCAAACAGACCGATATTTTTTAAGGTCAGGATTTAACTCTCTGAAGTCCTAGCTTATTATTCTCCAACTCATTTTAAGTAAGGCCAGTGAAACTCTTTCCTTAATAATAATAATAATAATAATAATAATAATAATAATAATCCTCATTATCATCATAAGAGTAAAGATCTGCTAACAGGTCCTGGGAAGGTTTTTTTTTCAACCAAACAGACTTCATATAAAAACCATAATAAATTTTCTTTTAATTTCACACTCTGTTGTTACCCAGATGAGGACGGGTTCCCTTCTGAGTCGGGTTCCTCTCAAGGTTTCTTCCTCATATCATCTTAGGGAGATTTTCCTCGCCACCGTCATCACCAGCTCGCTCAATATGGATAAATTCACACACTTAAAATCTGTATCCTGTGTTTATATATTTCTGTAAAGCTGCTTTGAGACAATGTCCCTTGTTAAACGCGCTACACAAATAAAAGTGAAATTGAAATTTCAAATCCCAGGAGCTCTTGAAGAACCCTAATGTGCTTCACTGTAAACCACTCGTCATTTTGTATCAAATAAAAAAATGTGCGCTACTATTTTAGAGTTTGAACTACATACTTAAATAAATAAATAAATAAAACATACTTAAATAAATAAACAAAACATTTCATGTTGTTGTAGATTGGACTGGGCTGATATGATATAACAGCGGTATTGTGATCAATTGTCTCAAAAGATACTTGTCTGTTTTTAATAATTATAAACTGACTGGAAGCAGTTGATTTGAGTGTTGTACTTAAAATTATTAATTCATAAAAAAAATATATGCAATAAAGTTCTCTAAATAAAATGTTATTTTAAAAAAAATCTTAAAAATCAGCAGTTTTTTGTTTGTTTGATTTTTTAATGCAATACTACTATATACTATACATCATGATCTACACAGCAAAGTTTATTGTACAAGTAGCTTCAAGAAACGTCATGTGATATTGTTATATTGCCCACACTTAGTTGATAAACACACCATAAATCCTAGGCTCAGATCAGACCTACATCTCATAACTACACACCTTTCCGTTCAATCTGAATGTATTCAGTAGTTTGTAGTAGTTAGTTACTGTACTAAGTCATACACTCGATCAATATTATGGAATAAAGCACTTGAGGAAGTGCTGTTAGAGGTGGTGTGATGCAGCCCGATCGTAAATGGAGTCAATCCGTACGTTTACATGGACAACAATAATCCGATATGAACCTGATTAAGACGATACTCTGATTAAGAAACTAGCATGTAAACAGCAATTGTTGATTACCTTAATCTGATTAAAGTCATACTCGAAGTAAACACAAATGGAATTAAGACGTGTGGAGTGTTCCTGTTATAGTCGCATTATTGACGTGTATTACAGACATGTACAAACCTTAACCACACTATTAACGTCGTGTGGGAGTTTTCACCGCATTTTGCGACAGGACACGATCACACACGGCAGCGCTCAACCATTTGATGGGAAACAAAAGGGCATCTGAAACCATGTACTTACCTACTATATAGTAGGAGAAATACATGTATCTTGGCTAGAAGGTAAGTACGTGGTTTTGGACGTCAAGCTTTAAACAGTCATGTATTTTCATGTGTAGCATGACAAATAATTAACTGCACTTGTAGCTTTCGTAAAATTAAAAATAAAAACACCCAAAACTGTATACGGTATCATAACGCAGACCAACTGTATGTTGATACGTGAAATTCTGGAGGGAACGTCGGACAGTGTGGCGCGGGGATGTACTGATGTGTGCCGTTGATTGATCTATGTTCTCTAACATGTAAAACGGGAACGTGAAAGGAGTATTTTAAAAACAACTCATGTAAACACCTTAATCAGAATACTGTCTTACTCAGAATAAGGTCCATAATTAGATTACTGCTGTCCATGTAAACGTGGTCACTGTTACAAAATTTATTATATTTCAGTAACAGCATGTCCATCTAATACTACAGCCTATTTGCCAACAATTCAGAGGTTTTTTTTCCCATCCATTTAAAGTTTATTTAATGTTATAGAACCTCCACAAGTTAGTTCCGGTCATGACTTCACGATATAAAACAGTAAAAACAGTTGTTCCTTCACCAGCCTCTCTTCTTTTCACTCTCTCGAAGTTAATAAGACAAAAAAAAATAAGACGCAGCTTGTCACGTTACCGAGAAACCACAAAGTGTAAATTCCTGTCCTGAAGTCTCTCCCATGGCATAAATCCCATGACATAACGGCCATGTCCACATTAATCTGGATAGATCTGAAAACGCTTACACCCCTGCACACATGTAAAATTGTCAGTTTTGGCCTGCGTCATTTACGTCAGACATTTCTTTTTTTTTTTTTCCACTTTCTGCCTCTGAAGGTTGTATAAAATGACATTAGTCTTTAACAAAGCTATCAAACTGGATAGCAGGCACAACAACTGCAGTACAACATCGTCCGCCATCTGGTTTGTTCTGAATCGGACGGGTCACATGACTAAACATGCGTCACTGTTTTTGAATATCTCTGTTTTCTCAATCCAGCGTTTTCGAAAAGTTCTGTCTTTGCTGGACAAAAACGCTGTCTCGCTGTGCACGAAATGCCAAAACATGGCGAAAAAAGATGAACGTGACTGTTACAAAGTGCTTTCCATTTAATATTAGTCTTAGATTACGTTTAATGTCTCCTATACACTTCCCTGTGAACGAGTTGTTACTATAGCAACGATCAGGTATTAGAATATTAACCCGTTATTTGCTTTGCAACCAGAATTACTGTCAGAAATATTATAGAAAATGAATCAACAAATTTTCGACTAATCCGAATTGAGATTTCAACAGAGCTGTGGTAGAAAATAATATTCATAACCAGATCTCCATGCACTTGGAAAGCAGGGGATCAATAAATTAATTAAACTTATATATACATTTATTGTGAGTGTGTAATATATACATATATATAATTCAAACACTATTAATAAAATGCAAACTATTATCAAGTATATGGTTATAAGACTATATAATAACAGAAATAATAACAGAAGTGCATAAGCGTATGGAAAAGTGAGACTCAACGCTATGGATTTAATGACGTGATTATAAGCACACACAAATCTGAGAGTGGAAAACGCAATTAATCTACGATATAAGAACCAGATAAGAGTACGATGGAGTAAAACTGAAATGGAATAAGATGCTCAGGGGTGGAGAAGGAATGAAAAAGAAAGGGATTGGCATTTTTTGGAGTCAGATAAGACGGGTGCAGTGAAAGGAAAAACTATCCAAACACAGATTCCTGCTGTGCTCTGGGAAGAGCATGAGAACATATCAATCTCTCTCTCTCTCTATCTTTCATTTCTCTTACTCTCTCTCTAACATGTCCTCTCCCTCTCTCTCAAACATCCATCTCCTCGGCTATACAAATAAACCCTGTTTTCATATCGCTTTAGTAACTCCAGAGAATCATGAATTTTACCTTGACCCGAATGTCAGAGGTCAAAGGTCTCAGAGTGTGTGGCAGCAACAGGTGTGATGAGAATCAGATATCGCATGTTGCGTTGGGGTTTTTTAGGATTTACAGCCACTCCCATACACACACACACACACACACATGCATGCATACACATGCACACACAAACAACTTGTTGCTTTTTCCCCACAAAAGTAAATAGACCAGCTCCGGGAACAGCAGCGCTCCAAGGACGCCCTTCCATACAATTCCCAGGATATTTGTCAGGAAGGTTTCTCAAAACACACACACACACACACACACACTTGTTTCATACTGAAACTGTACTGACTGTACTCAAGGACACAAAAAGCAAATTGTTTCACACACCAACCTGGACCAACTGACACACACATGTGCGCACACAGACACACACACGCATACACACACACACACACACACACACACACACACAAACAGCCATTTGTTGCAGTCATACAGCAGCTGTCTGAGGGAGTATGAATTCACACTCACATTCTTCACACACCCCATGCCCACTGCCAAGGACACTACAGTGTGTGTGTGTGTGTCAGTGAGAATAAAGTTATTATATCTAGATAGCTAACTGCTCCTTAAAACAGCATAATAATAAAGTTCAATTCAAGCTAAACGTTCAGGGCAGAGTTCCTAAAAGCACGCTACATCCGACTGCACGTCCTCGTTAGATGGTAGAGTGAGCATCACGACAAACACTCTCTCTACCAATTGACAAACTGGGCCCTGATCTCCAACAATACGCGTCACACAAAGCAATAGCAAACTTTCAAACTTTCAGTCAAATCTATGAAACTGGTTAATCTTCTAATGGACTTGCTTGATTTAACAACTTTATCGTCCCTACATGATGTATTCCACTGCCGCGATGTCCAATGATGTTTAATCTCCATCCATCCATCCATTTAACATACAGCTTATCCTACACAGAATCATGGGAACTCTGGAGCCTATTCCATGGAGCACAGGGCACAAGGCACAAGGGAGACACCCTGGATGGCGTGCCATCTCACACACACACACGGACAATTTGTAAATGTCTACAATGCATGTCTTTGGACTAGGGGAGGAAACCGGCGTACCCGGAGGAAACCCGCGAAGCACGGGGAGAACACGCAAACTCCACACACACAGGGCGGAGGCGGGATTCGAACCCTGAACCCCGTAGGTGCGAGGCAAAAGTGCTAACTACTAAGCCACCGGACGTGCCAAAATTTACGCATTTTATGTAGCAGCTCCTCAGTTTAATATCAGAATGCGCTAGTTTGAGTCCGGGATCCGAAATACGCTAGATCCTTAAAATGAAATCAAATCAGTCAGTATGTTTAACTTCGCGAAGATTAGACAAGAATATATTTCACATCATGATTGTGCCCTTCGATGGATTGGCACCCTGTCCAGGGTGTACCCCGCCTTGGGTATGGATGCTTCCTGGGATGCTCCAGGTTCCCCATGACCCTGAAAAGGAGTAAGCCGTAGAAGATGGATGTATGGATGGATTTCACATCAGTTCACTATATTTATACGGGATAAATATAAAAGGTTTTCACCAAAAGAAAAACTGAAAAAAAACCAAATAAAATAAAGATGGAGGAAAAGGCTGCAGCGAAGTGTCAAATGTAACGCTTTACAAATAATTAGAATAGTGATCATTTAAAAGGAATTAAATGTGCTGATTTTATACTAACGATTTAATGATGTGTCCGGGTTTGAATGTTTATGTTCGATGGTATTTGTTTGTTAGTACTAGCCTCTAAAGTGTTATTTAAAGGAGTTCTAGGGGTCAAAGGTGAACCTAGCATTTCAGTCCCACGCAGACACACACTTTATTATCTGTTACATGTTTTCTCACTCCTTCGCAATTTATCTTCTTGTCTGCCACCTCCCCTGCTTGTCCTCCCCCTCGCCAGTCCCCATGCAGGCGCGTGTAATTAGCTCTAAACACAGAGGCCCTCTGGTCCACATCTGGAAGAGGTTTGGGCATGGCAGTTTCCTACCAGCACGGCTAAATATTTAGATTCAGCCTCGCCGTGTATGGCTGAACTCGGGAGGAAGAGGGGGAGATGGTGGGGAGAACTAAAAGGAAGAGTGAGAGTATGCATGAAGGACAGAATGACCGAAACTAGTCGAGTTGTTTTTTGGGGATTTTTTTGGCCCAATGACGCCAGACGTATTGCTTGCGAATGCAGGTTTGGTGTTTATTGGAAGTTTGAGCTGTGATGGAAAACTTGGGCTGCCGTGAAAGCTGAAACTCCAGACACATTTTTTTTTTTTTAAACACCACCACACACGCACACACGCTGTCTAAAATTCATCCAGAGGTGAGGATGCAAGGCCACAGTATTTAGTGCTTCATCTTTTGACGAAACCGCAAACTACAACCTGAATCCAAGTAAACCGAGCCCATTACGGTCAGACATACAGAACTCCGACGCAGGCTCTGTGAGTTGAGAAGGAATGAGAAGAAATGGGAGGGGAAAGATTTGGGGAAAGACAGATTAACCCTTTCTTAAACGCACACTAGCAAATGAGAGACAACCACTGATTAACTGAATTCATATTTACATTCATAGGAATGCATCAAAACCCCCTTTTTTTATTTATTTATTTTTTTACACATAATCCACAAGACACAAAAATAACTGAATTTACCCAAATGAACCAGTTCAAAACACACGCTTCATTATTACACACGCTTCATTATTAATACTGTGAGTCGTTACCTGATCAATGACTTTTTATGCTTTGTGATAGTTCTTCACGAGTCACTTGTTTGTCCTGAGCAGTTAAACCACCCACTATTCTTCAGAAAAATCCACCAGGTCCTGCACATTCTTTGCTTTTCCTGCATCTTCTGCATATTTGACCCCTTTCCAACATTGACTATATGATGTTCAGATCCATCTTTTCACACTGAGGTCAACTGAGGGACTCGTACACGACTATTATAAAAGGTGCAAACATTCACTGATGCTCAAGAAGGCAACACGATACATTAAGAGATGGGGGGGGGGGGGCACGTAAACTTTTGAACAGGCTGATCGGTGTAAATTATCATTATTATTTTGTTTAAAGATCTCTTTTTTCATTTAGTACTGTCATATGTTTCCCAGAAGACAAAATAATAATTTACACCGATCATCCTGTTTAAAAGTTTACACCCCCCATGGCCCCTGACTCTCAAAATTTCGCATTGATTATAAAATACTACTATTGACGTATAAAGGACTGAACGCTCTCGCGCCACAGTACCTGAGCGAACCTTTGGTCTTTTATGATCCACCACGTCTACATCGATCAAAAGGTGCAGGCTATTTGTTGGTACCTTGAATAGTGAAGGCTACAGCAGGAGGAGGAGCTTACTCTTATAAAGCCCAACAGTTATGGAACAGCTTTCCAATTAGTGTTTGGGACGCAGACACAGTCTCAGTGTTTATGTCCAGCCTGAAAACATATTTGTTTAGTCAAGATTTTTCTTTAGGTAAGGGACCAGATCTAGAGGGCTCACAGGCATTGAGTGTTGTGGTGAACTGGGATGTTTGATGCTGTTGCCCCCCCCATGTTCATGCGTTCACCCAGGTTTGTTGATGGTAGGGTGGCTGCCTGCCTTATGTCCCAGGGAGCCCTCATGGCTGTGTTCCGTTCCCTTTAGTTATGCTGTCTTGCCGGAGGTCCTGCTTACCCTCACGTAAAGTACATTGTCCTTAACCATTACGGAACAGAAACATACCTAATAATCTCTCCCTCTCTCTTTCTGTCAGGCTACACATGATACTCCTGAGAAACCCTGACCCCTTCTGCTCTCTGGACCTGCCCGATCCATCCTGATGCCCTACTTCTGGTTGGAGTTCTCACCAGTTGGAAGTTACATGCTGCTGCTGAGGATGGCCCCACATGGTACAGCCTGGAAGTCACGGGATTTCTGAGAATGGTACCTCTTAAAAACCATAAGATGGCTATGGACCTCAATTCATATGAACATAGTGTGCTACGATTGTCAGGACTATAATTGCAATTATAGCCTCAGCACTGCAAATGTCACAAACAGTTTTGCACTCAAACCTCCATCAGTGAACAGTGGAGAAGTTCAACAAAACAGACTTCATGTAAAATCTGTAATGAATTTTCCTGGTTACACACCTGCACTATGTGACCATGTATTATTAGCTCAGTTATAGAAGGGATTTATTTATAATGATACTATCCTTTGTTACCCAGGTGAGGATGGGTTCCCTTTTGAGTCTGGTTCCTCTCGAGGTTTCTTCCTCACATCATCTTAGGCAGTTTTTTCCTCGCCACAGTCGCCTCCGGCTTGCTCATTAGGGACGAGTAAATACATTTCAAATTTATATCCTGAATATATAGATTTCTGTAAAGCCGCTTTGTGACGATGTCCATTGTTAAAAGCGCTATACGAATAAAACTGAATTGAACTGAATTCATGGAATAAACTATATTGGTGGGTTAGATCTGAAAATGTCAAATCCAATCCAATAACTCGTAAGAAAACCACTGTCATCACCTTTTCCTGGATCTTAGTAGAACAATGAGATACATTTTAAATATGGGAAGCTCAGAGATGTGTATAAACCAAACAGCAAACTGTCTATGCGAACGATCGGATATTAAAAGAATGTATAGGCCACGCCCACAGACAATAACAGTAGCAGTTGCTACATGTCCATGAGAGAAAAACCCAGAGAGAAACTTGCTAGTGTGAACTACTGTGACATCAACATGCTTTCTTTGGCGTCCTCATGTAACCAATGAAGACATTTCTGTAGTGTCATTTTTCTTCATTATAATTTTAACCAAAGAAATAGATTTTGAATCAAATGTTAATGACGACTGCCTTCATTATGTTTACTTGCACTGTTTGTTGACCAGGATACCCTTTTGGTCTCAATAGGACTCAATGTAAAAGATTTAAATGGATAAACGGTACAGAAACACGTCCAATGTGACCATGATTCTATATAGTGTTACATTCATTCATACCTTCTTTCATAGGCCAGGCCTATAAGCGGAGAAAGTCCTTTGCCTAATCCTTACTCGGAGCTTGATCTTGTTATCTAACTTGTATCACATGAGGAATGCCAGATGTTGGCTTGGTGACCTACAGCTGCTTTGAGAGATAACCCTCAGGCCTAAACTACCGACCCCAAAACTCGAAGCCCCGAACCTCCTGTCCTGAAAAACTTTGACCCTACAACACAGTCCATGTGGAAACACTTAACCTCAGTCGGCTGGGAGTTAAATATGCAGGAACATTCTGGACAGTACTACATTAAACGGTCGCCTGTTGACCTGCTCCTGTGTGCACGCCGTGTGTGAAGAGGAGCCGGATGAATTTTATGGGTGTGTCCCAAATGTTAACGCTTGATAGAAGAGTACTGTATATCCTGAATAATATAAAAGAATACAAAGTTTGGATCGAAGTACATAGATAGTATGTGTTACGCAACTCTTTCTCGGCTTCCTTTTCCCTTATTAGGGGTACGTGACTGATGCTAGAAACAGTGCATGCCACTGATTGTTCAAACAAAGCTGTCACCATGAGTCACACCAAATCCCTTAATCCCATATTAAATTGAATGTTCAAAACAGAATGCCATCATTTGTACAGCAATTCATACCGTTTTATACTGATCTTACAGTGACGCAGTTTGGGATGTAGGCTAGTTAGTTAGATGCTACAGCATAGTAATCATCAGTAGTGTCTGATAATATTCCCATTGAGTACAATGGAAAACCTGGAAAATGTCCACTTGATTGGCTGCTTTGTTACTAAATACAATGCCAAATAAATAGTCAATCAGACCTTGAAGGTCCTCTATTGTTGCCACTTTTGCTAGTGTTTCCACGTAACTCAAGTGTTACATGGACAATTATGATACCACCGCACAACCTCCAAAGAACCCCTTCTACTTTCATAGGTACCATTGTGCAAAGGTAACCTGGCACAGGAACTCCACCAGGGTAAGAATAGTTGTGCATGTAGTAACTGTACTAATTGTATTGTTAAATGGAAAATTGCTGTAAACCTATGTACCAACACTAAATTTACAATGTTACCATTTACTTCCTGGTTAAAAAGTTCATGCTAGACTGGTGATTGACCTCCATTGCTAAATGGGTGTGTTACGCTATTGTCTGCATTATCGTCCCACGAGTCCAACTCCCAACTGCCCCAGTACCCTGACCTCATCTACTGACATTCCAGTCCAGCTGACAAGAAAAAACACAGCATGAAGGATAGAGAGAGAGAGAGAGAGAGAGAAATGATGTACGAAGCTGCACCTGGGACAGTGTCTAGAAACGCCTGAGGAATGTCAGGAAAAACAGAAACATCAACAGCACGCCAAACATTCCACATCTGGAGCAGAACCTCAGCACGTCACTAAATCTGGAAGGACAAGAGTGTGAAAATCTCTTGGGTTGGTGTGTCAGATACGAAACAAGTTAAAGATGTTCTCATTATCTTCATATCCGTTTCCATTTACTCTATCTAATGTCGTATTCCAAAACACTACATGGCATGTTATATGGCAATTTCGGAAAAGGCTCTCCTTTCTCTCGGTGGGGAGCATCAAAAGCTGGAAGTGTTTACCTCTAACCCACGCAAGCCCCATAAATGTGTCACAGAGTGCTTTGCACATGTTCAGAAAACAAATAAATGGCATTAAGAGGCACCGCTGCCTCCCATGTCCACCCATGTCGCCTCCAAACTCCTTCCATCGTATGTCACCTGGACTTGTTCTGTCCCCCTTTTTCCTTCATTTTGAATCCACTTCCTCTACAATTCGGCGGACCAATGTGTTGAGCAGATGTGAGTGGTTATTAAGCAGAACCACTACGCTCCATAAACGCTCTGCCCTCAGCCTCCTCCTCTGGGGAACCAATCTATTTGCTTCTCTCTTCTCTGCCTGTGCTGCTTTTTGCCATTTTTCCAATGTTTTCCTTTTTACAACACTCATGTGAAAGCGAATGCCACTCCCGCCACGGAGGGGAGCACAGGGGTATTGTGGGAAGATGGAGGGAGGACGGCTGGAAGGCATGGGGATGGGGGTAGGGTTTTTTTATATATATATATATATATATATATATATATATATATATATATATATATATATATATATATATATATATATATATAAATAAAGGTATAGGGTGTTAAAGTCAAACACATGAACAATCCCAGTTTGTAAGTTTTTTTTTTTTTTTTTAATGCATACATTTTCTGGCCCAGTGCAGATGCGGTTTCCCCAACCAGAACGGAACTGAAGTGGTTTTGCACAGATTTTCGTGACATGCTGAAATAACAAAAAAAACAGACAAAAATATGCAAACGGCAAAATCCGAACCAAATCAAATATTTTGACTCCTGAACAGGCTTCCTTCCTCCCTCCCAGACTGGAATTAAGTGCATGTTTTGCCCATTAATGATAGTGCGTAAATAGAGAAATGGTCTGCGCTTCAACCATAACCCATAAATGCTCGTATTTACCTAAGACTGAAACAAAAGAAATCACATATCAGGCCAGTGCGTCTGGTCAGCCTTCCTTCCTGAAAAGAGGGCACAGGAGATAGGCCTGTTAAAAACAGAATGCAGCATCATAGCAGTGGGAAAGGAAGCAACCAGGCAGCCATTAGCATAGACGAGAGAGAGAGAGAGCACAGAAATGTGTTTCTGTTTAGCCCCGTTCAGTATAGCCAAGTCAGCTGAAGACTGGAGAGGGGGCAGAATGTGAGTGTGTGTGTGTGTGTGTGTGTGTGTGTGTTGAAGGGGGTGGGTTTTTAGGGTGTGGGAGGGGTGCTGACCAGGGGCACATTTCCTTTCTCTCCACACTGGAACACAGATGGAAAATGACAGAGCTGTGATACAGAGACTTCATTCTCCGCTCCAAAGCGCTGCAGTTCACAGCCTGAAATACATTCCCCAACCAAACCCAACCTGAAAGCCCCATTCTATATCCTCTTCCAGTGAGGGAAGCCAAGACAGGGGCTAAATCCTTCAACAAGAACCATGGTATTGTGTTGACATGCTGTTCAACACATGTCCACAGGCTATAATGCAAGATATAAAAACCCATCAGGCTCTAGTTGCTCAGACAGGGACACTGACTATTAGGTAGATAGTATCAAAGGAGCAAATCATGTACGCAAGGCGTTCTTAAATCAGTAGAGATATCTGATACTCGCTTGCCAAGGCAGGTCATCCACACTGTTATTTTGGTGATACGGCCATCCATCAACTTCACAGCGAGTAATGTGATGTATTGTGTCATTGCATCAAATGTTGATGTACTTGCCAATAAAAAAACATGATACAGTCTATTATTAATAGAATTCCATGATTGGTAGTATTGGTGGCTTGATTGTAGGGGTGTGGATCTTTGGTAGTTGTAGAGTTGTGAGTTGGTGGTGGTGTAGGGATTATCGTTGGTCATTGAGGAGTTGGTTAGTGGTTATATATATTTTGTTGGTATCTTTAGCGGCTGTAGAGTTGTCACTGGTGGTGGTGATGGTATATTTGGTTGTTGCATTGTTGTTGGTGGTGATGCTGGTATTGTTGGTATATATGATCGTTATAGAGTTCTTAGTGGTGTTGGTAATATTGTTGGTAGCTTTGGTGGTTGTAGAGTTGTCAGTGGTGATGGTACATTTGGTTGTTACATTGTTATTGGTGGTGATACTGGTATTGTTGGTATCTATGATAGTTATAGAGTTCTTAGTGCTATTGGTAATATTGTTGGTAGCTTTGGTGGTTGTAGAGTTGTTGGTGGTGGTGGTAATGTTGGTATATTTGGTTGTAGTAGAGTTGTCGTTGGTGGTGCGGTTGGTATTGTTGGTATCTCTGAAAGTTAGAGTTCTTGGTGGTGTTGGTAATATTGTTGGTATATTTGGTGGTTGTAGAGTTGTTGGTGGTGGTGATGGTGGTAATGGTGAAAGAAGTGTTGCTTTGGGTGATGGTGGTGTATATTTGCAAGGGTTTTAACAGATGACCGAGGACGAAAATCTCACATTAAGGATGAGAAGAGTTACACCACAGTATCGTTGTTAATGTTTAATAAAACACTGGTATCAATTTCGATTTTTAAAAACTGTAGTACTGACACATCCCTACACAAGTGCGCGCGCGCGCGCCAACACGTCATTTCACGAGCACAGCAACTCATCCCCTCAAACTTCATGACAGTATTTGCCTCAGACACGAGTTTTGGAACGATTACTTCTGAAAGATCGGACAGCATAATCAAAACAGTTACTCACAAAGAAATGGTCCGGTTGGGCATCAGGCTCGCTTCCGGCGTCTCCGTCAGCTCCTTGCCGGCACAGCTCACTCGTTTGCGCGCGCCCGCCTGCGCCGTGTGGCCCTTGACGCGCTCATCCGTGCAGCTGCAGCCGCTGGAGAGAAGCTCGCGACAGCCTCGCGCAAATCCCAGCAGCAGTAGGAGGAGGAGCACGAGCAGCGACCGGCCGCGGAACGAGGCGCGCGCGCTGCGTCGCAACATCGTCGTTCCCTTTTCGGTGGCACGAAGTCAGCCCATGTCATCAGCGCGAACCTTTTCACGTGAAATCACTTCCAATACAGCAAGTCCGATCTGAGGATTAAAGCGCTGCTGCACTGCTCACACGTTTGCGCTTACCGCTTATCCTCTGCAATGATTTGACAGCGCCTCAGCTTGAACGGCCGCGTCTGTCCATCACGGAATGAGAAAATCCTCCGTGCGTCCGAGCGCGTGCAGCTCAGTGCGCGAGTCATGAGAACGCAGCGCGATTATCCGTCACGTCCAAGCGCAACGCATCCGCACAATATCTCCCACAAAAGTCCTGCATCCGCTGCGAGGCACGAGATCAAGCTGGAGGAAAGAAAAGCGTCACTCCGGCGCGCGCGCGAGTCCAAGTCAAAAGTGATGACAAGACTTGGAAAGTTCCTCCGGGTTTGAAAGCAGCCACGAATCCCGATTTCGCAGAACTTGGTCCCGCATTTGTTTGGTTAATTCCCCCCAGAAAATAAATCGCGCTTGCTGTAAGTCCTGTAAGTGCGCGTGCAGCCTGAGTTTCCCTCCAGCCTCCGCTCGCGCACAGTCCGTGCAATCTTCATAGCGTGTAGCTCTTGAGTAACGGTACTCCGGGTCGATCTGAACTCCCCTTAATACCCCTGCGGCGCTTTTCCTCCGCCACCCTGTCGCAGCTCACTTACTGCCCTGTGCGCGCGCGCGCCCCCTTTCCTCCTTCCCTTTCCCCCTTCCCTTTCCCTTTCCCTTTCCTCCACGCGCGCGCGCGACCCGCCGCAGGGTCCTAGTGCACAGGCGCGACTTTGGAAAGAGTTTGAGACTCCGCGAACACTATGGCTGCGTCCTCAACCGCACACTTCTTCCCTAAACAGTAAGGAAAGATTACTGGCCCATAGTGTTACTCCAAATAAATAGGGCGTGTCTTCTGTGGCTCTCATTGAAACTTGGATATTCATCAAGACACCGTTCACTCTGCACGCTTTAGTTCCCCCAAGGTACCAAAATGAAAATATACCCTCACAACAGTGGTGCAATTAGCCGTGCTTTAAATGACTTTAATAGAGGATGTAGTGCAGCATTTAAACGATTAAAGCGACTAAAGACATTCTATAAGAAATAGTGAAAAAACATAAGAAAGGAAGAAAACCAGCAAAAAAGCATGGAACCAATCAAGAAGGAAGGTGGGAAGGAAGAAAAACAAGAAAACAAGAAGGAAAGCATGGGTGTAAGCAAGAAAGAAAACAAACAAGAAAACAAGGAAAGCATGGGTGTAAGCAAGAAATAAAACAAGAAAAACCAAGCAAATAAGGAAGAAAACAAACAAGAAGGAAGGAAAGAAGAGAAAAGAATAACAAGAAATCAAGAAGGAAAGCATGGATCCAAACAAGAAGGAATGAAGGAGGGAGGGAATGAAACAAGCAAGAAGAAAGAAAGAACCAACCAAAAAATGAAGAAAACAGGAAGGAAGGAAGAGAAAACAAAACAAGTAAGAAAGAAACTAAACAAGTAAGAAAACAAGAAGGAAAGCATGGAACCAAACAAGAAGGAAGGACGAGAAAAGAAATGAACGCAAGCAAGCAAGAAAGAAAAATAACAAAGGAAGAAAACAAGAAAGAAAATATGGATGTAAGCAAGAAAGAAAGAAAGAAAGAAAGAAAGAAAACAGTGATGATGCGCTTGTCATGGCACTTCCTGTTCTAACGGTTGATTTGTCAGAGCTACCAGAGAAGAGAAAACACTGCTGTGATTTTGAGCATTATATCGAGTCAAATCCTCACATAACTGTAACATTTGTTTCATGTTTAACCCCAGACATGTTTTTCATCATCATCATCATCATCATCAGAGTCATGCAGAAAACATATCTGAGGTTAAACATGAAACAATAAACTACAAGCACAAAAGAGTGTACAAAACATGATGTCAAGTTTTAAAGCCCAGAATTGGAAATTCATTGTATATGCGCGCGCGCGCACACACACACACACACACACACACACACCAGTGGCTTTACATTAATAAAGCCAGAGGGTCGCACTGACTAAATCCTGCAGTGTAGACGTGTGCACTGGTCTCTCTCAGCGGGTCTGTTTTAGCAGTATCTAATAACCTTATAATAATACTCACTAGGCCTCTCCCCCAACATAATGCAGAAAATTGCTCTCAATTGCATAAATTTAGCTACTCAGTTTAGATCGTAATGTTCGTCTCAGGATCCAGGCACCATGACCCAGCTGGACATCTGCTAGTTGTTCACAGCACCTTGCAGGATCCTCGCGTGCGACCAAACCATCCAATACTGAATTAAAGCTTGGCTCCAGTGTGTACAATGCACATGGAGTGTGAGAACAAGAGGAAATCTAATACATGTAACAAACCGATAAGGAGCGAAGTCAGATACACGCAGCTTCCTCACGTGCCTATTTCTCACGGCCTCAAACACAAGCGGATAGAACCCAATGATTTAATTAAGGTGTAGCGTGTGTGTTGGAAGACATGGGACATATGTTAAGATGTCCAGTGCGCTTGTGAATGGTCCAACCCGGATTTCCTAAAAGATTTGGACTCTCCAAACACGTTTGAAAAGCACAATACAAACAAAATCGAATTATTCAAACAAGCAAACATACTAATATACACAACACTGTCTATTACAATATCTTCACCAGCGAGAAAAAAAAAACGAATAAAAAAGTACTATGAACATGCTATTACTGCGTATAAACGTTATAAATACCATTTAATTATATGATTAAGAACACCAAAACGGTATAATTCTATCTCAAAAACAATAGAAACTATTACAGACATTCTAATGGTTTCCACTACAAACACCATTAAAACCACTATCAAATATCGTAGATTTTAGGCCATATTCCATCAGGATTTAATGGTTTGTATTGGTTTCCACTAGACAAACATGCCACCAATTGAACCCAATAGAACACATTACCAGTAGAGACCCACAAGGACCATTAGAGTTTCCATTAAAACCAACACAATTCCCATTACAACCATTAGAATTTCTGTAACGTTTCTATTATTTATTTATTTTTTTTTCAGCAGGGAGAATATTGGCCCCAGGCAACGTTAGCATCTGCTCCTCTTCTGACAGAAACAGCGCAGTGACATACTGTAACAGCTAGCATGTCTTCTTAGCATATTTGCTAAGAACATTGCTAATACTACTCTTGATTTGAAGTGATGTGGTGTTATATCGTGAGCCAAAATAAACAAAATGCTCCTAAACAAACCCTACCAAAGGAAATCACATGAATTATTGAACGCTCCTTTGTGTTGAGAAGCAATTTAGCTCTAGCCTTTTAGCCTAGCGTTCGCACAAGTGAAGTAACGCAGCAAGTCACTCTGGGCGCTGAGGGAGTCTGCTAAACACAATAAAAGGCACAGAATAGTGACAAAACTGTTTGTTTTGCCATGTACCAGAACCCTGTCATCAGAAACGAAAAGTGTTCGCTCAGCACAAACGTTCAACGGAAGCCATTTTAGTTTCCACATGCGTGTGGAACCAGAACATTTGATATTTGTGAGCTGATACCATCAAACTGACCCATAAAAAATAAAATAACCCCCCCCCCCGCCAAGTCCACCTTTGACCAAAATCTTGTTTTATTTAAAACCCACAGCTCTTTAATTTTAAAACAAGATCTCCTTTGATATATACGAGAAGCAGAGGAAGCGGGAAACCTTAGCGTGCATGTGGGGACACACACAAAAAAAAAATAAAAAATAAGGAGGCAGTGTTTTTGAAAACGTGCAAAGGTGTGTGCAGGGAAAGCACGAGACGGATGCAGACGTCTGATTGAGGTTGCACAAACCATATAGTAAAACAAAAAAAAAAAAAAAAAGAGAAAACAGAAAAAGAAAAACACAAATATAAAAAAAAAAAAAAAAAATTGTTTTTTGCCTTTTTTTTTTTTTTTTTTTTTTGTAGGGGTAGGACATACCCACTCCACACATCCATCAATCCATCCCAGCGATCCCGCAAATCTTCCTCATCTGGTGCACAGTATCCTTTTTAAAATGTCACGTCCTGAAACTGCACATTACTTCAAATTGTACTTAATGGCATCCAGACAAACTTTTATGTCTTTCCAACATTCTCTCCCTCTCCCTCGTATCGCTGCCCAGGCAATCTCTCCCTCCGTTCCACATCTGGAGCCCATTCCAGGTGGACTAGAGAAAGGGAACATTGAGACGAAGAAGGCAGGAAGAAAGAAGAAGAGGAAAAATAATCCAGTGGACAAGAACGCAACAACAGGCTGGATAGGTGTGAAAGTGCAGCCATGTTGCTTTCTGGGGAAATCGGCTACAGGAATCATTCTGTTGCTGATCAAACGTGAATGCAACATGATCGACACTTCGGTTCGGTCCATCAGCCTGATTTGTTTGTGTTTTTTGGACAATTTATACTGTGCTGAAGTGCTAAATCTCATTAGTGATGAAGGGTTTGATGTTTGTATTAATGCTGAGAAGGATGCAGATAACTTGAGAGGCACCAGAAATCATCGTGGTGTTTAACACCCAATTAAAAATGTGAAGAGTGCTTCCATTTCATCATACGACAGGATGTGGTAAATGCCAAATGTCAAGCTTATGGCCTGCAGATCAGTGGTGTAACCAGGCACTTAAATCAGCAGGGGGGTGACGAAATATACTAAATAAAAACCACAAAATGATCTGTACAATTATATTAATGAGTGTGACGCACTCACTTTTAGATGGAGGTCAGACGGGAAAAGGAGCGGCCATGGCACAAATCTCACCATGTTTATAACGTTGCCGTAAAATCGCTTTATGATTCAAATAACGTGCTAGTAACAGAGGAAGATGACATTTTACATTGTAAATCCAGATGTTTTTCAATAATGTTCTTCTGCAGTACTTCATTGGTGGTCACCACAATATCCCTAAGCTCAGAGTGGAGCTAGCTGGCTAGTGACTTTCAAGCAGAAACAAGGAACATAAACAATCCTGATTGATTATCTGATGGGTGTTTCTCACCATAGCAGCTGGTAGCCAGGAAAATCGCATTCAATGAACGAAGAGATGTCTTCGTTTGACATTTTGCGGAAGTTAAATATGGAGGAATTCTGACTTAAGTAACTGTTGCCCATTTCTGAACGTCATAGCACCATTACTGCACGAAACAAGTTAATCGACATGTATATGTTAACCGGCCATGAATAAGCATTAGGAACGGTTCAGAAAACATTTCAGGGGGTTCAAATCCCAAACCCTTCCAACTACACGTCAGCTGCAGCCATATGCAGTATCGTGTAGTTAAAAGAACAAGGTTTAGACTTCTAAACATTCATTTTGCATGTCCTTAAAGGGAAAATCCACCCCAAATGACTCGTAGATTAATCCTTATAATTAGCATGCGATCTTAAAGCACGTCCAATGCTCAATTTTTGTAATTAAATTCTGCGCTGACATTTATGGAGTTATTTTGTTTTCAAAATAGTGGTCTATTTACACTTTGGTTAAAGGTTTCCTACATTACCCATAAGGTCAATCCATCCATTTTCCAGACTGCTTATCCTACACAAAAAGGTCCTATCCCAGGGGACTCGGGGCACAAAGCGGGGGAAACCCTGGACGGGGTGCCATCACAGGGCACAATCACACACACAAACATCAGACCATTTGGAAAGGCCAATCAGTCAACAATACATGTCTTTGGACTGGCGAGAAAACCAGAGGAAACCCCAAAGCACGCAATCTCTGCGCACACAGGGTGGAGGCGAGATTCGAAACCCCAAACCTGGAGGTGTGAGGTAAACATACTAACCACTTATCCACCGTGCCCACTAGTAGGAATTCATCTTTACCTAAAGAGTGATGCAGCAGCACTTTACTCCTCTTTAGTCTGGTCAAGTTACTTCATTGCCTCATCTGTCCTCTCTGCTCAAACAGACCAGCTTCCAAAGCTTCAACGTTCATGCTAATACACCCATCAATGTCACCAGAGCAGTCGTCTGACAAATCGTTAACCAGCTATGCCGAGTCTCTGCTGAACACCGGGTTCAACACTTACACCAACTTCTATACTACATTTTACGTTGGATTTCTCAGCAACATGGACTCGCTGAAAAACAGAGAACATTTTTGTTTGTAGGAGCTAACCGCAAAACCTGACTGTTATCGCTTAGGTTTGAGATTGTTGACTTGGGCTAGAACATGTCAACAATGTCCCCTTGTGACATCAGCACAACAGACTATAATGACCATCTCGAAGGAATAGCAAAAAATAAAATAAAAAATACAGCACGGACCAACGAATCAGCACCGGACTTGCTCAACACATCACGACAATTTCAGTATCAACCTAGTTAGTGTCGTATGGACCGTTTGTTTAGATAAAAACATCATGGAGGCTGTCGGAGACCTGCAGAGACAGAAACTCAAAGTCTGCCCAAGAACTGCATCAGGTTCTCCATAACGTTCTTCAGGACATGAAAGACCAACCTCCTGTCCACAAATCTCCGTTTCTGGGAAAGCTAATCAATCCGTCTGGTTTTGGAGTGACATCACTTCCTCACAGAGAAACCAACAGGCAGCCAACAAATATATAAACAGCTCTTTGTGAAAACTTTGTTTTGAACTCTGAAATGTAGTCAGAGATGGAGTAGGAATGTTTGAGCAGTGACATCATGAAAGAACACTGCCACCTAGTGGTTTGGGCATGTGTTTGAAGGGCATGGGTTTAGCTTGAACCTTTATTTGAACATTGTAGTGTTAGTCACTCAGGACATGTTCAGTGTCCAATTGTTTGCACCATGTAAAAAAAATAAACATAGAAAAAATAAATAAGAGAGAAACGTAAAGTCTTCTATTAGTCAGGCGAAAATATTTGACCCCTGGAGGAGTGCGAGAGGTCACCAGCACCACTAGGATAATTTGTGCTGTGTAGAGGCCTGAGGCTGCAGGAGTCACACATTCCCATTGGGGAGATTTGTTGCTTCCCATCAGGGAGTAAGAACCATCTGATTACACACTCATTAGGCCACTCAGTGGAGCGCACTTCCTGCTGTTAGATGGAGTCGGAGCACCACGCCTCAACGGGATTTCTGGGAAAAGATTGATTGCAGAGATGCCCGTTAGCACATGTGAGACTCGGACACACAGACAAGAGGGCAGTGTTAAGCGAGCTCGAGTAATCCAGTAGGGTTTAGGGCTGAAGGAAGGGAAAGTCAAGGTCGTTCATCTCTGACAAAACTGTTTAAGCTGTTGGCGTACAAAGTTTTATAGACGTCTGCATAAACATAAAACACTGAACTTACTCAATTTACGGGTGGTACCATAGCTGGGGTGCTATTTGTACCTCATTCATATTCTATTGACAAATACCCGAGTATGTTTCAGATAAATAACTGAAAACATTAATGAGGTTTATTTATTTTTTTTGGCCAGTCTCAGCACCATAGACCTACACTTTACCTTGAAATATAGTCAACATACATTAAAAATCGTCTTCATTAGGTTCCCACGGCATTCACTCAACTTTGTTAGCTATACTGTACACATTCATTCCGATGAAACATTTGGAAAATCCAATAGAAAATATTTCATGTTCAACAGGAAGGGGAAATCATTCGAATGTTCTGAAGATCATGGGAGGAAGAAAGGTTTTCACATCAACGTACTGATGCCACGATCAGGTCACTAAACTGAAAGGATTCATTTTTAAGCAAATGAATAGAATACCTTTAACGTCTTTATGGCATTAGTATGAACGCTGTAAAAAAAAAAAAAAAAGAAGAAAAAAAAAGAAAGAAAAGTTGACTTAATTCAAAGTTAAAAATTGAGAGTTAGGGTTAACCTAATCCTGGGTTAAGTGAAGTTGAGTAATTTCAAAAAATTAGCAAGTTGCCTTGAAATTTTGTTAACAGTGAATGCTAATTAACCACATTTTGTCCATTTGCTAATTCTAGGTTAAAAAAAACCAAACAGCTCTAGTAATCATTAAAGAGCAAAAAGCAGCCAGCATCAACATGAAAACTTGATAAAAATGTGATATCGCTGCCTGAGATGGGTTAACATTTTTAAGAGGCTTAAATACATAATTTTCCTATAATTAAATGTTGGAAAATGTATGTATTTATTTATAGTCTACCTCTTCCCCATTACAATGCCTCTGTGGCCCTCTAGTGATCAAATGAGGGGGAAAAAAAAGCACTGGATTCAGCTTTCATACACTGTACAAGTAACAATGAACATCTAGATTTCACAAGCTGCAGGAGCAATGCGAAGTGACTTGGTCAAGAAAGCAAGATTTCTTAATAATAAAGATTAACTTTTTTAATAAAAATAAAATAAAATAAAAAAAAGTGATCAAACAATCCAAGCAATTGAACTTTCAGTTTCAACCTCACTGCAAAGAATAGCTTTTGCAAGTAGTACATTATAAATAAGATTGTTCAACAATATTCATTCATGGAATTTGGCAGAAGCTCTTATCCACAGCGACTTACATTTCTCTCATTTATACAACTGAGCAGTTGAGGGTTAAGGGCCGTGCCCAAGGGCCCAGCAGTTAAACTAATTCTACTGGCAAATCATTTTGGAATAAAACAAGCCGTATGGAAAAATTCAACGGAATGCCTTGAAATTGTGCAAGTAACCACACCAGTGACATCATGTGTATAATATGCGATGAATAAAACCAGGCTGTAGTGGCCTCCATGGATGCTGCACGCTGTCCCAGGAATCTGCAGAGAAAGCTCGAGGAAACAAAATGAACAAGCGAACCATCTCACGAGATCAGCTGAAATAATAAAACGGTTGCATTTCTGTTCCCCAACCGCAAATCTCACGTTTCTCCTGAAAAAATACTAGACACTTATTTAGCGTACAGTTCTCTCATTTGTAGGAACGTACAGTTCAATCACTCTTAATATGACCATTGCTAGATTAAAAGCTACGAATCCAAACCAAGTCACCAAATCCAAGTCTTACGAGTCCACTCAATAAGCATCCGATCACTCGATCATTTACATCAGTATGTTTTATATTTGAAAAAGAAAAAAAGGTGAGGAAAGCACAGCCAACATTACAATTAACACCATTTTTTTCAGAAGTCATCCATCAAACAAAGTCACCAGTGGTGGAGTTCTGTGTGTATGGAAATGTGTCACTTGTGTGAAGGCCAGTAAAACAAACAAACAAAAAAAACCTAGCTTTATATAGTTCATTCATTCTCTCATTTCGGTCAAAGAGATTTGTACCCAGCGTCAAGTCTGACACACATGGACACATACACATACAACCCTGTCCACCATCATTCGCAATATATTTAACCATTGAAGGAGAAAACACGGATATTTACACAAACATGTTATTACTCGTATTGCTTCGATATACATTTCCCTTGTAGATGAAAAAAAAAAAAAAGTAAATAAAAAGATGAAAAATTGATACATCAGGGCTGCCCAAAACATTTGAAAAATAAGTCGATGGTCTGGAATGTGATCCACGCATACGCAACTGCTGCCGGTTTCTGTTGATCATTTTGGGCCACTGTTCGAGCAGCCCTGAATTAAATGGATGTGCTTATACAAGAACATGTGTTTGTATGCGTGTTTCTGTATATATGAACGGGCAAAATACTTTCAACTGATAAGTCGCTCAAAAACGTAGGCTAAATGAAACTTACGCACACAAACACAATGGAAACCAGTCCCGTGTGCACTATACGTTTTTTGGGTTTTTTGTTTGGTGATGAATATTATCGCATGAAGCAGATCCCGAGTTCGTACATTTCCGTGAAACCCAACCGAACATAGAAAGACGTTTAAATGAATCCGTGGTAATGAGATACGAATGTGTACGGAAACAAAAAGCCTAATACAACGTGAAGAACTGGCAGGCATGGTTTAAAGTGTAGGATACTTGCTGTACTGGTTTATACACCCCCTCGTCCCCTCCCAGAGTCAACAGCTAGCACACTTCACATACAGCCGAAGAGGTAGAGGGTGGGGTCTTCCTCTAAAGCGAAAATCAAGCTGTGTGTTCGAAGCAGGTTTCTCAGAGTTCGCTGTGCTCTCTGTGCTGTAACGAGTGAGGGAGCGGAGGGCTCAGTGCTGAGGGGAGACGTTGTAGCGGAAGCCTGCACCGGGCCCCTGATAGCGTTCGCGTGCATGCTTCTCGCAGAACAGCTCGTTTTCCACCCAGAAGTGGCCGCGCATCTTCAGGTTGAGGCCGCAGTCTGTGCACGTGTAGCACTCGGGGTGGCGGAAACGCTCGTCCACGATCCTCACCGCCTGGGTGCTGGAACACAACCGAATTACACGTCACGTGTGTGCTTTTGATACATCAGCATTAAGCATTAGCTTCGAGTTACCATATTCTTGACATTCCCCCCAACCCCTTTACAGTAACTTTTTGCTACAGATTCGAACGATTTGATAATACATTTCCGGATACTCTGATTCTCTTATGTAAGGAACAAAAACATGACATGATGTGCTCTAGGAAATAGGGTGGTGCGACACAGCTTAACACAAAGCATGGTTAGAGTTCCAACCAAAGTGTTTCATTCCTTTTATACCACAGTACGTTTTATTGCTGAAAGAGGAAAACATTCGTGTATATTTATCCAAATGTAACTGCCATCGCATACAGTCATTTAACTACACGAAAGTAAAATATAAATGAACATATATTGTGCTCATGGGATGCCAATAATTTTAAAATGTTTTGATCACACACCAATCAAGTTCAATGAGTGTATTACTTTTCAGACCATTTATTATTATTTTAGAATAAAGTTGCGACGCGAGTTTAAGCTTAATCAACCACAAAGACTTTTCCTATTCCTTTCTCAAGAGTGCCAATAATTCTAGAGCTAATTATATTTGAACCTAACCCAGGACTACTGCATGCACACCCTCACACCCATAGGCGTGCTTCGTCTTCTTTTGTTTTTTAACAATAAATCAAAACCCATGTTCGTCAGTATGAGATAGTTGCAGTGATCCAGTGTGGATTCTCACCGGTGTATAAAACCATAAATGAATGATGAGGACAGCACTACCCCCAGGCTTAACCACCAGCATGTGCTCCATTACCCACTTTTTAATCTCTAATTAGGCAATAAAATTCTCACACGACAGCAACAAGCTGAGACACAATGTGCGTTTTGGTGCTAATGTCCTTTGTGCCGCGTGTCATAACTCGAGTGTTGCCGTGGACGACTCTTACACAATGTTGTTGCCGCATTTTTCACAGATGTGGTATTTCTGCGCTCCAGCGACGGGCGACACAGGCTTCGGTGGGTTGGGTGACAGCTTCCCTGGGAACCTGAGAGCAGCCTCTGTTTAAAGATAAATACAAATAAATAAATAAATAAATAAATAAAACCTGATTGAACTAAAGCCTAAAAACTTCACACACTTCTTTATCATCATGTCGAAACAGGTGAACTGACTGAACTTGCTTTTATACCGGTACACTTTGGGAGCTGATTAGGGATGCTAATGATTAATCAAAAAGGTCGATTGTTCAGAATTCAGTCGACTACGTTATCAAATTCAGTCTTGGATTAAGATCATTGAAACAAACAAAAGTTCATCATCAGATTCACTTCTACACACGTGGGAGCAATGTAATTGTTGAGCAAACCGTGCAGTGAGAACCTAGGTGCAAGTGACGAGCGACAGGGGCATGATTTCCTGAACTTTGATCTTTGTCCAAAAAAAAAAAAAAAAAAAAAAAAAACCCAACAAAAAGAACAAAACAAACACATGTAATATCTTAACTGGGAATCAGTGGTCCACTTAAATGCTTTTGTAGCAACTCCAACAAACCGAGTATTGTATTCACTGATGCACGAACACACCTGATTAAAAACAAAAAGACTATGAAAGCCTTTATCCATCATCTTCCGTGCGGTGTATGACCGCTGAATGACTAAAATGTTAAAATGTCCATTTTCTGTCAAACAGTTTCATGATTTTTCCCCCCACAACAAAATCAGGACAATCTGTTTGGATCCAGCACTACAACGCTGGAACGCTTGGACCTGGCGACATCAAGGGCCTTGCGGCAGAATCGTTTTGTCACCATAATAAGTTTGATTTAAAATGAAGACGTGAAACTAAATATTGCAACTGTGAATCAGTGTTCTGAGGAGAAGGCAAGCAAGCATAAATAGGACACATTTCTAAAACAAAAGTTTCTTTGAGCAGATATACACGGAGAAATAAACAGCTCTGAGTAATAAAATACGCGTCGCTGGCCTATCTCCCAGGGATAAAGTGTTCTCTAGGGTGGTTTTGGAGTGTAGACACTTGAGGATATGAATTTTGGTGGTTAAATACATTCAAGGGCATTACGACGTAATGGATCGTCTCTTAAACTGGTGAATCAAGTCCTAAATTTGGGGGGTTGAATTTCAAATGCAAATTTGGCCCCAAGTGTCTAGTTTTTCTCCTCTCAGGTGATCACCGAGACGTCTGATGTGCCAAATAATGGTTTCTGTATCAGAAAAGCTTTATCGCTGCACAGTTATGAGGTGAGTGTAAGCATTGGTCACACACATGCTCGCACATGCCCAGACTGAACCCAAGGTCAAGTCTTCGTCTTGACTTCACACAAGAGACATACGTTAACACTCGGATAATTTTATGTTGTTTAACGACTCATTCGGACAAAAATTTTGCAGTCAGGGCTGTGTGTCCTAATTTTTACATGTTGGACTAATTTGAGGTTTCTGTATATTATGGCAGTTAGGAATTGCAGTGTGTGTGTGTGTGTGTGTGTGTGTGTGTGGTGTGGGGGGGGGTGCGTTTTACCTTTCTCATCAGCCTCCAACACCTCTTGCAGCATCTTGAAGGTGTTGGACTGGCGAGGAGCTGCACGGGACTCCTTGTTCTCCTGAATCATCTTGTACACCTCTGATTCACGATCGAACCGCTGCATCGCAAAGTCCGAGCTAACCGACAGGGACACGGGCACAGACGTAGACGGACAGACAAGGGACAAAAAGGTACATAAACATTAGGACCCTAACCGAGACAGCTCAGGATCAGTACCAGCAGTGTATGCGTACAGCTGAAAGTCATTCATGATGGACATTTATACTGTTAAGTTTAAACAGCACTGCCGCTGCATTTAAGCCAAAAGGAAACGAGTGCTGTGGGAGAACAGGATCTTAAACAGTGATCTCATAACCCCATCAACATCAACTCCGGCGCATGGAAAAGCCTGGACGCCTGCAACGTTTCTGCTGTATGTACAGTGCAGACTGCAGATCAACAGGGTACGGACTGATAAGAGCTCTATCTGCACCTTATAGACAGACTGGTATTCATTAAAAAACACCCCAACTAAAAATACATTATGAAAACAAAAGCCTGTGAAGGTCCTGGGAAAATCAGCCACAGATGCATTTGTTTTTGGTTTCTTTTACCTTTTCCCTTCATTAAAAACTCAATCTCACTGATAAACCTGGCTAATCATGTGGTCAATTTGATGAATTGAGGAAGCGATCAGAAGTATACAATTTTAAACAATTAAAAATTTTAATAAAATAAAAACACATTGTGATTGAAATGATTTAAAGATGGGTCTACACTGACAATGCTAACAAATCACTGAAATTTTGAATTGCTGAATTGGGAATAAAAAAAAAAAAAAAGAAAGAAGATTTATTTAAAATGCTCTTCTCACATGATTTTGCGGTTGCCGTGGAGTCGGTGCGTGTCAAATGTGGGATCAGCTGAAACATGTGCACTTTCCTCCAGATTTTCTACACTTGTTTTTATAAACCATAAAGACAGACGATAACGATAACTATGAAATAAGGGTTAAAGGTTGCTGTGGCTACATGCGAATATTGCAATGTTTACTCATCCGGCTCTGGTATAATCCCAGTTGACGAGTTTCACTTATGAAGACCAAAGTCTGTATCACATTTCTTTTTTTTCTCTTTTCTTTCCTTTTTTTTTTTTTTTTTTTTTGAAAGTATGCACTGATTCCAGGAACAACCAATCGTCTTCAAGCATTAGACCGTACACTCCGGATCACGCGGACATTCTTCATCTGTTCGGTCATCGCAAAGATAAGAAATAAGAAAAGAGTGACATGAGACAAGCCATTAAATGTTGTAATAGAAGAAGAAAGGGAAAAAAAATAAATAAATAAAAGTTCATTGTGTTCTCAGAAAAGAGAAAAGCACACAGGTTCTGTAATCACTGCTTGGCCCCTTTCCTTTGAAAACATGCATTTGTTAAAAACCATTTCCTCCAATGTTTGGAACAAGAGCCCTTTGAGAAATGCCCGAGAACAGCCTTCGAACTCCAGCACTAATTTGATGCTAACCAGAATCAAGTGAGGTTAGAGAGATACTGCATTGTTCTGCCCTCACGGTCATGCACGTTATGTCTGTATTAATATTACAATGAAAAGAAAAGGAAAAACCAAACGACAAAAGAAAAGAAAAAAAAAAAAAAGAGACCACTTTTTGAACCAAACCGTCTGTACTGGATGACCTTCATTCCTCGTTTCCTGAAACTCTGCTGTGTGCATAATGTTTGAGTTTCATGTCGTCACCCGCAGTGCATGTGCAGCTTGGAATGAATCTTGTACAAGTGCGGCTACGTTTCCGCACATCGATGAATTGAAAAGGAAAATAAAGGAGATCTGCTAAACAAGCGATCGTGTTTGTCCGTCTTGTTATGGGTTGAACTTTTCACTTCTCAATAATGGTGATAAGGAAAGGAATTATTTTTGAGGATGACTTTTCCAGAACGTCTCTTATGCGGTCTGTATTTATCGTGTTGTTAAAAATCCAGCTAGCATGGCACTGTGCAGCACTGCTTAGCCAAAAATGAAATCGCTCCTTCAGTTACAGTGGGTTTTCAGTGCTGTAAACATGGTAAAATGGTCTGCACTTATATAGCGCGGTTTTAAATTTATTTATTTTTTAAACCGTAGCGGCTCTAAAACGCTTTACACTGTGTCTCATTCACACAGACACGCACCAGTGGTAGCAGAGCTGCCATGCAAGGCGCCAACTTGCCATCGGGAGCAACTTGGGGTTCAGCGTCTTGCCCAAGGACACTTCGGTATGTGGAGTCATGTGGGCCGGGAATCAAACCGCCAACCCTACGATTAGTGGACAACCCGCTCTATCATCTAAACATCCCCTGTGCAGAGAAACAGAGGCGGCTGCAGTACGATTTGGGTTTGGAATATGAGGCCGGAGAGACGAGGTTGCAGCAGGAGACAAAAGAGACGAGAACCACAAGACTAAATTTTAACACGTAGAAGATGCATTTCGATCGGTGTTTGGACAGATTGGTAACTGTCCAATCGTACACCTCGACGCGAACAACCCGAGTGTGGGTCTTAGCAGGGATTTAAGCTGTAAGCCTGATACACATGGAAAAGCCTGCAAGGTTTCTGCTGCACGTACAGTACAGATCAACAGGGTAAGGACTGAGAAAAGCTACACCTTCTAGACAGTTCTCTCAATCTTCACAACCTGAAGGCACACTGATTCTTTCCCACTGTAGCTCCTCCATTACTCATGATCTGGACTTCGAACCACAGAAAACACCAAGACATGATATTTCTCCTCCACGTGACTACGCTCTCTCCATTCATCTCGCACTCCATTAACTCTCCTTTCACGCTTCTGTGCTTAACAGCAGGTTTTAGGTGATGCAAATGGAAGGGAGGCAGAGTGCGTGTAGTTTGAAAGCAGGAAAGTGAAAGGGGCCGTATGAGCGCTGATTAGAGGCGGTTACAATTGCTGGGGAGTTTATGTAGTACGTTTATGAGGGCTTTCTTCAGTGCAGTACCACTGAAATAAAACTGCAGGTTATGGTTGGTGTGAATTCCAAAACACACGCAGGGGACTAATTAGAACGATATAACGAGTATGTTACCGCCTCTCCACAAAAGAACAAACAGCCTGTGGCTAACACACACACACACACACACACACACACACACGCTGTGTAAACTCGTTCATCCTGATCTTAAGGACACGACTGGTTTTAGTTTGACAGTATTTAACTAAACACATATGGGCTCAACCTCATTTTTTTTTCGTGGAAATGGCAGACCTGGGGGGACGACCCAACTTTTATATAGCTTTATAACACAGTGCTGTTGAATTCTGGATTCTGATTGGTCAGAAGGTATTGACACATTTTCTATAACTCTGACAGTAGTGCCAATCGGTAAAAAACAAAACAAAACCGAAAAAAACCTGGTGTATAAAAGCCTTACTGGCACTTTCAATCAAATATCCCAGTGAGTCAGGACCCTCTTGACTCCACTGAAACCATTCTGCATTACCTAAATACTTCAGTAAAACTTTCGCCTGGTTTAAAAACACACCAAGGCAAATCGCTCTTCTCAGAAATGCACAGATTCAACTGAGAATGTAAAGCACTAATGCTTTTAGCAGGTGATCCTTTATAAATCATCATGAGCACTCTTGTTGCTACTCTCCAGGGGAATGTAAAAGCAGTGAATGTTATGGTGAGGACCAGCATAAACTCTCCAATATTGAAATCCTCATGAACGTGTGTGTGTCTGTGTGTGTAATATCTGCTTCTGCGGCTCCAGAGACAGCCGTTGATTGCGTGAGTGGGCGTGGTCATCGTCCCTTGAAACCTGCAGAACAATTAGCCAATACTTGGCATATTTTTCGCGGTGTGTATGCGTTCTCTGGAAGATCTAGCTGATGAAAACATGGAATGAGAAACCATCCTGAGACACCTGCAGAGTGAGATCAGCATGTCAGAATGAGAGACCAGAAGCAGGAAGGGGTGAGGAGAGACAAGAGAATGCACAGCAGAGAAGACTGACAACGTGATGACTACTTCACTCACGCACGCGCGTGTGTGTGTGTGTGTGTGTGTCACATCCACCACAGAAGAGCGCATCAACATAAACCGGAGATGTGAACTGCAGCTGGAACTACTGTACAAACTGCTGCTGGAGACCATTAAACACTTTCCGACCAATCAGATTTGAGAATTCATCAGCACTGTGGCATAATGTATATAAAACCGTGTAGAGAAAGAGTCACAAGATACAGACATTGGAGAGACATGAACCCTAGAGAGAGAATAATAAGATCAGCGATTACAGAGATCGAGAAACATATAGACAGGTAGGTTATATATAGATTAGATAAAGATGAGCTAAAAAACCAGAAAGAGACTGAGAGAAGAGCAATTTAAGCAACATTACTGTAGATGGATAGTTAATGAGATGAATATAGAAAATAAGAGATATTTATAGACCGTGATATCGGTCATATAAATAAATAGAGATCCATATGCAGAAAGAGATAGATAGATCTCGACAGATAGGTGGGTAGATAAATGAGATGGAAATAAATAAATGGATAGGCAGGAGGAGGAGATGGGCTGTAAATCTCCAGATACAGATTGGACACAGCCATGTTCTGTGAAAAATGCCCCAAATTGAATCCAGATCCACAGACTCCAAATATTTCCCCCCTTTTTTCGTCTGCGAGCCCTCCTCAGCGATCCCTTTCTTCTCCTCTCGCTCCTCCACTCGCTTTCTGCCCTGAGGTGGTAAGGTACAGCACTGAAATGCCCAAGAACACGCACACTCGCATCAGAACCAGAAGTAATGGCAAGAACGGCCCAGTGAGACAGAAAAAACAAAAGCATCTAATACAACTTATCAGGAGCTCATGCAGTGTAAGCCATTTTTCTGATCAAGTCTGGAGGACTTCTATCGTCCTGCATCCGCTACAGTCTGCACGGTGCATGGTTGTAATCTCGTGAAAAACACACACCTAGCTAAACGGGCTTCAAACTAAACACAGTCAAAACAGATGACCGCATCACAGCATGAAAAGAGCCGAGAGACGAGGAGCCAAAAGAAGTGCTAGTACTAACTCTGGACACTTCAGGAATATTGTGTCTTTAAGCCTGTGCTGAATGAAGTTACACACTTACCTCAAGACACTGTGCAAATCCTTTACAGCTAGGACCGAACAGCCTTCAGTGGCAACCTCACACACACACACACACACACACCTAAAACTAACCAAGAGTGCACACACAAACGTAACCTTAAGCTCATTTACACGCACACACACACACACAACACACCCCCTTGCTGAGCTAAATGGAGAGCTTCAGTCTAAAAAGGTGTGTCTCTTGCGTAGACTCACTGTATAAAAGAGGAGGACTCTATATGCTGGGCATGGAGGGGGTGGAGCTGGAGGAGTGTGTGCCACAGGAAAGTGTGTGTGTGTGTGTGTGTGTATGTACATGTGTAAAAAGAGGACCAGATAGGGGGAAGAATTAAATAATTCCTTTTAGTTAAGAAAAGTGTGAAATTACACAGAGCGAGCACAAACAGCTACAGTCTCCTCTGAAAGTATTGGTATGGCATGGCCAATTTATTTCTTTTTTGCTATAGACTAAAGATGTTTGGGTTTGGGATCTAAAGAGGAATACGAGATGATAGACCAGAATGTTTTAATTTCCTGATATTTATCTAGATAAAGATATTCCTAACAATATCTAGATTTGTTAAACAACTTCGAACATGGCAACCCACACATTTTCCCCTGTAATTAGAAATACTTGAACATGTGACCGACAGGTGTTTCTTGTTGCCCAGGTTTGAGCCCTGGGTTGCGCCTGTGGAGACTGCATTTATTATTAAGTAGGATAAATCAACATGATCAGCGAGCCGTGCTGTGGGAGAAAAGCAAGCCATTCTGTGGCTGAGAAAAGAGGAGAAATCTAGCAGAGGCATTGCACAAGCATTGGGCATAGCCAGTACAACAATGTGAAATGTCCTGATATAGAAAACACCACTGGTGTACTAACAACCAGACATCGAACAGGTCGGCCAAAGAAAACAGCAGCAGCAATTGATGACCAACATTGTGAGAGCTGTGAAGAAAAACCCAAAAAGGCTGAGACACCACCACCACCAACCTCCACAGGGCAGAGGTGAAGGTATCACAATCCACCATTCAGAGAAGACGAGAAGAAAGCCAGATTGGAAACAGCAAAGAAATACAGAGACGAGAAACAAAAAAAGGTCTGGAACCCAAATTAACCTCTACCAAAGTGATGGAAAGAGCAAAGTGTGGAGAAAGAAAGGATCTGCTTATGATCCAAATCATACAAGCTCATCTGTTCAAGCACGGTGGGGGTAGTGTCATGGCTTGTGCTTGATGGCTGCTCCTCACTACAGGCTCACTGGTCATTATTGATGACGTAACTCATGATGGTAGCAGCAGAATGAATTCAGACGTTTACAGGAACATTTTGTCTGCCACTTTACAGAGAAGTGCATCCTATCTTATTGGGATTAACTTCATCATGCAGCAAGACAATGAACCAAAACACATCTGCCAACTCAACAAACGAATATCAGAGGGGAGTGGAAGGTTTTAGACCGGCCAGGTCAAATCACTGCATGATGCATCTATTGCAAGCAAGGAGATATGCAACCGAATATTAAGTCTTATTCACTTTAAGAATTTTGCTCACGTAAAAATCGGCTGGTCTGCCACCAAAAGGTACAACGTTCTAATTTGTTCAACACATCTGGATGTAAAGAGATCAGGAAATGGAAGCTGAAATTTTGATCCATCATTCATCTTGTGATGTCAAACCCAAACGTTCTTAGTGTATAGCAAAACCAAGAGACTTGGCCCTGCCGTTCCAGTACTTTCACAGAGGGGGGTTGTATGTTCCAACCTGTCTGGGGTCTGACAGGACCCAGAGACAGAGGAGCTGAAACAACAAGATTTTGTGTGCGTGCATAAGCGAATTAACAGTCACGGGTCAAAATCACGCATTGAGCCACAGCACTGAACCAAAACACGTGCTATGATTTATGGAAACATTCTGAAATCGAGTGAGAATTGAAAACTCAACATACACCCTAGGGTCTAAAACAGGAAATCTGTGTGGAACGTGGTAAAAGCAGGTCAGAATGAAAGGAAATATTTATTTGAAGTTCTAGGAACCTTCATTTCTTATCTGGTATAGGACCAGAAACTATTTGGGTTAAGGTACATACCAAACATCACTCCTACATGACAGGATAGGGGGAAAGATACGAAGCAGACAGTTTTGTTATTGTGGGGACATTTGGTTGTTCCACACTAGGAAAACTACTTTCTCTTTCTCATTGAAAAAAAACCCCAAACAGCAGCTTTTATGAAAAATTAAACCAATAAACAAGCCCTAAAAGGTTTCCTTTCAGGTACTGTGGTTCAGATTAGATTTAAGTGCAACATGGCGTTAATTAGCTGCATTAGCAAGTCCGACCAAGGAAGGTCCTCACAAGAGGAGAATGACAATGTCTACCTGTTGCGCCGGGGGGAGATGGGTATCTCTCGCTCCATCGGACTGTGTGGCGAGTAGCGTTCCGGAGGCGTCGGAGTTCGACTGGACGCAGAGTTGCTGCGGAAGTCCGCCGTGGAAAACTCCTGAAACCCCACAGAAACACAGCGTGGTTACAATCTGAACAAACAACTGAGAGGACATTCCTTAACACTCGTTTAGAACGAGCTCCGAACACACTTTTAACCTAGTTATTCACGTCTCGTGCTCCTTGCTACGATTGGCTCGGGGGCTCGGAGAAACCTAGGCCCGTCTGGGGAGGCCGAGGAGCAGTTTGGGAAACACTGGTTTAACTTTCCATCCAGCCGTCATCATGTGCCCTAACGTTTAATCAGTTTTCGGTTTCAGCAAACAAGCTGGAGCGAATGATGAAGATCAAAAGGAATGCGAAACAGTGACCTAATGCAGCATACTGACATCAGTCCATATTAACATTAATAATACAGAACTGCCGAGTGTATGCACGTGTGTGTGTGTGTGTGTGTGTTTATATCTTGGTCCCCACAATTATACAAAGCTAACAGATTTGACATTTTGCTTGTCCCTACTAAAAAACCTTTGTTTTCCCCCAACTAACTCCACAGTGAGAGACTTGATTAGAGATGCCAGATCACCTAATAGGGATTGAACAAGAGTTTGTGTGTGTGTGTGTGGTTGGGAAGGAGGGGGGGGGGCGGCAGTCAGTCATCTGGCTGTTAAGCCAAAATGATCTTTTGTTTCTTGAGGTTAACTACACTAATACACACAAGTCAGTGGAAACTACGTGCAACACTTAGAGCACAATGATTGTCTGATGTAAAGGAATCTGCTTTAACGAAGCGCACACAGACATGCGCCGAGGTGAGCTTTCACAACCTTTCTCCGTCACATAACAGAAAAGAAAGGTTTACATAAAGCGGAGAGGAGATAAGGCGAGTGCGAGAATCAGGTGGGAAAAATTAGCACAGTTGTTCTCTCACACACACACACACACACACACACACGCGCCCTCTGGGCATTAAACCTTAATCTCCGCTTCAAAAGATGAGTAAATCGGCGTATGATCCTGACTAAAACTTTAAGCGCACTCACTGTCATCGGCTTTGTGGGCCTCAGTGTGAGTGAAATCTTGTCTGCATTCCTGGCATTTAGCACCGCTATTCGAATCAAGCCTACACTGTAACTGTACACACACACACACACACACACACACACACGTATAAGCGCACTTATCATGCCATTTGGGCTAGTGTCTGATTGCTATTTATATCAGCGCTGGAAGCAATTGGGATGAGATGACGGAGACGGAGCTCGCTCACTCCCAGATGTTTGGCGCTGGAGATCATCATGGCTGGTGCTCACATGTCCGCTCTGGGTTCAGATTGCAGTTGCAATATCTGCCTGTTACAGCTGCACACACGCAGACCTGAAAGCAGGGCATACGAGCATGAACGGCAGTATGGAACCTTCACCAACTTGTGTTTGGTACGAGATGAACTAATTAATGATGGTGGATACACACACACACACACACACACACACACACACACAGCACAGGAAACTGAACAGGAAAGAAACACTGACAAGATTTGAGAATGAGAATTGCAAATGACCAAGTTGACCACTAGAGGGCAGTCTCTATAACAGAACAAGCACTGAGAAATGGAGTACTTAGAGTTTTAAGAGTAGGCACTTGCAAAAAAAAACCAAAACAAACAAACAAAAAAAAAAAAACATTTTTAGTTGCACATAAAGTGTTACCAGGTCACGCTTTGCCTCTACAGAAAGAGTATAAAAAAAAAAATAAAAAAAAGGGAAAGTAAATTACAACACAAACAAACCAGCGATCCACTGCTAGGAACAAGTAACGAGGGAAACAAGTGTACTTGTGTTCTTCCGGTGATCAGTCATCTACACAGTGATTTTAAGTTTTGTTAAAAATGAAGTATTTATGTATTCCGTGGCAAAAATACATATTCAAATGCCTTATTCTATTTTCAGTTCTCCTCTACATCTCATCTACTGAATTTGGACTGTTGATGCAGATAAGGGGCTATGAATAAATTTAAGCATATAGAATACATAAACGTAAAGCATGGATTTAAAAAATATCCATATTCAGGGTGTCCCAAAAGTAATTTCCCCTATGTATGGAGACTTCTGGGGAACCCTGTAGAGTAGCAAAGTTACTATTAAACATATTAAATGTGATGCACTACACTTTGATTGGAGTTTGGATTCGAATGCGTCTGTGCCCGATTATCAAAATGGTAAAATACTGGATACATGTTGCACTTTGTAGGTTCTACACCTCTAGAATGTTACACCATATGTAGTGATGTTATATCTCTGTCTTTGGCAGAACCCGGGCGGCTTGAGCATGCTGAGGCCAGGACAAGAATCGCTGGCACGCTCACAGGGGACTACCCAGGATGCCCATACACCCACCAGTGCCCATGCATGACAGGTCGTCTGGATGAAAGAGTGGGAGAAGCTCACTGTTTGCCAGAGACAGACGGAGACAGACAGAGAGAGAGAGAGAGAGAGAGAGAGAGAGAGAGACACACACAAAGGGCGAAAGAGTGATGAAGGGTGTCCATGAGAGCTCACAGCTTCAAGGCCAATTCTGCAACAATAGTTCTAACCACCAACTGATCATTTTGGTGCAAGTTATTTGAACATGCTTGTTCTGTTTAGAAGCGATAACCGGTCCCTTCAGTGTTCCCTCCAAAACCAGGTCTTCAAAAACACATGAGAACAAGAGGAGGGTCTTTCTAAATCATCACGTAACATGATTGACAGGCAAGAAGAACTGCCTCGTTCTGATTGGGTGGATGCTGCTGGTACACGGTGTTTGTTTTAGTTCCTGTTTACGCATCCCGAGGTGCTGCAGAGATCAGGGTTTGTTTGTTTTTGTTTTTTTTACAGTGAACACTTTTTTTATATATATATATAAAAAGGTGTTCGGCCTTTAAAAAAAGAAAAAAATACTATACTAAACAAGTTAAATATAATAAACGGCAATAATGATCGGGTTGGATGTTATTACATGTAAATGGAGAGCTTTGAGAGCTTTGTGAGTCTTATAGCATCATGTTTCGGCTCATTTACCAATCACGCAGTCAGAGTAGCTTCATTAGGCGAGATTCTATACTGTAGTGACTGATTGATTGATTGACAGACCCAACTGTTAACACAATGAAGAAGGATGTTTAAAAGTCAGGATGATTGAACGCTACAATTTGCATTTCTGCTAGTGCCAGCTGAGACAAACCGACCTCTAACCCTGAAACTCCCAGCTTGTCTACTTCACACAAAAATGCCAAGTACCCAGTAGAACCTCATCTTGCCATAGAAGCAGCTGGCAGAGATGGTGCCGATGTACACCGAACGCGCTGTTCTCCAACTCTCGGACGACTGGAGTAGCTGTGCAAATAAACCTCATCTCCCATACTGCAATGGGCTGATGATCTTAACTGCAAGATTCCTGACGATCAAACACCACCCTCATGCAGATTTTCTGATCTCATGTAAGGTCATCCCTACCAGGCAGCTGAGCGACAAACACCCGAGCAATCGGATAAAAGATCTGGATAAGCTTGAATGGAATGCACATAAAACTCAAACAAAGGAAGCTGAGGAAAGCAAAGTTTCACCCAAACATGAAAGGATAGAATGTGTACCAGAGAGAGAGAGAGAGAGAGAGAGAGAGAGAGAAAGAGAAAGAAGAGAGAGAGATAATGGGGGGGGGCTTACCAAAACACATCCCATTTCCCATCAGCTACATTAAGTGACCATAAGGTGACCATTAAATTTCAATTGCGTGACCAAACAAATCAGACGTCTCAGTTCTCCAGCGTTTAACAGGGACTGGGATATTATTAATGTTGGAAGCAGGACATTCCTTTGTGCTGCGGTGTTTGTGTTGGACTGGGACTAGGAGACAAATCTACATGCACACACTTCTCCTCTGGATGGCACAGCTCAGTACGCCTTATTAAACTCAATCCTGAGTGTAATCAGGGATTCCAAACAAACACACACACACACACACACACACACACACACACACACGGCTGCCGGAAAACTGTGGTCAAAGCTTTGACAAATGCATGCTGCTTCCTTTTCCAAACCGTACAGCAAGGGCTGTTATGTAATGGAGGAAGTTATGAAGCATCACACAGGACCTCAGCTCTCTTTATTGAAGCTCCCCGTGTTTTTGTCTTACTTATAAAGTACATTACACAATAAAAATAGGCTATGTAGAATAATGTGGTGAGTTTTCTGATGTCCAAGAAGCTTTTTAAATGACCCAAGAACAACTAGATGGATCTCTACATCTCTCTCTCTCTCTCTCTCCATTAAAAAAACAAAACAAACAAACAAACAAAAAAAAAACCCAATAGCACACATACTACAATACCGTCACACTTGTGTCACACGTGTTCACAAGATGAAAGACTATGTTAATACGGAAGAAAACTTAGAGAGCCTAAAGAAAATTAAAAAGGAGTTCCCTACTGGAAATGACACGTTTATTGAAGTAAACTCAAGTCAGAGAAAGCTGGCTGAGATGAAAAATAAAGAGAAAGTGACGCAATTAATGCCACCTGAAGAGAGAGATAAATAAGTATTTGGTTAAGGAAGTGGTGTCTGAGCAAACTGCAGAAACACGGTCACACCGTCAACATGCAAGCAGCTGATTGGTTGTTTGCAAGGCTGCGCTGCATTACAGCAGGGGTATGATAGAATGCAGACATAAATCGCTCGCAGTTGCACTTAACCCGCTGTAACTTTTTAATGCGACTCGAACACATGCTTGCGGATATGAACTACACGCAAGCGAGCGTCTATAATAACGCGCGTGTGTAATAATTGTGTGCTACATGTCTGTTTAGGGTGATAATGGAGAAACCACACACAGGTTTAGCACCTCACACGTCCGTCTCCCTCACACACACGCGTATTCCATATACACAGGCTTGGACACGCATCTGCACAGGGCACCGGTCTGGATGATTAACTAGCTATGAATATACGCGTTATTAGTAGACAAAAATTAGCCACTCTTTACAAATGTGGTGAGCAGAAAAGCATCTCAGGACTCACTCTCCAATACACCTGGTCCCTTCATGCGTTTTCTCTGATCGGATAGCCAGGTGTAAATGCCTTCTGAAACGCAATCGAGACGGATTTAAATCAGATTTAAATTCCAGTTAAGTTTAGTACTGCCTACAGCAAAAACGCTGCACATAATGAGCGCCGCCTTCTGTTCCGTAAGCGTTACAGCAAGCCTTTTTTACTTTCTTTTCAACTGCATTCGCAAACCCAAATAGAGCAAGATCAACAGTGGCTGCCGTTTCAGTTCGGATCGGATTCATATTTCGCTAAAACGCATCAAGTGTAAATAGAACCATTTTTAACAAATCAAATAGCATGAAGTGACCGAGTGTAAACAGGCCCCAAATCCAACTGCACTGATTCCATGGTGGAGAGTCCCAGATTCCAAAGGAAACACTGACTGACAACGGCAATGATTGTCTACTTGTCTAAAAACTGTTGGAGCGGTCACTATTCAAATGATTATTAGAACCAGCATGTTGATAAACACCTGCGGCTTGCCTTGCAGTCAATTAGCCAATCAGATTCGAGAATTCGACAGCGCAACAGTATAAATGGTGATGCACACCCAGCTTGTGTGTCATTTATCAATGACACGACTCTGGGATCCTCACTGCGGGATTAAGTCTGGACTTGTCATCACTTCCTGAGGCCTTAGAGCCCATGAGCCCATTTGAGTGCCTTCATGACTCTCCTCTCAATCAATAGCTGGTGTGTGGTGAGTGTTCTGGCGCACTATGGCTGCCGTCGCATCATCCAGGTTTTAATAACAAGAATTGTTAATAATAATAATAATAATAATAATAATAATAATAATAATAAGCTTGTATCTGGGGTTGGACTCGACAAACATGATTTGAGGGAGGAATTAACACACCAATTGGTTGGAGATCACAGATAGATCAACAATCTTGCGACTATGTCAGTACAAGTAGGTTCAAACCGAGAACACACATCAATCATGGAAACAGAACTGATATCTAGAAGTCCTCAGGCAAGAGCAGGAACAGTATACTGAGAATCATGACTCATCTGAGATACAGGAGAGATTTATGACAAGTGTACATTAATAGATGATATGAGAAGATTAAATCAGGTCATGATAACCGTCTGTTCCCATTACAGCATGGAGCTATCAACGGCAATAAAAAGAAAGAAGGAAAGAGAAAACGGGCTTGGTGGGCATGTGTTTGCAATAATCCTCATGCCTTCAAAAATGGCCTGCCTTCAGCAGAAAGCCTGAGATCTTAATCATTACCTTCATCATCCTTTCAGGAGCAAAACATTACTGGGAGGGGTTGCAGGTGGAGGCCCAAAAATGGCAAGTTGGAGAGGAGCTGGTTAAAAGCAGGCTTCGCCCTGAGATGTTTGTAACGAACCATGACGCAAATACATAATGAGAACATTTCAGGAGCAAAACAAGACTGTAAAAGGGAATATCTTTTCACTGCTCCAAGCATGAACCAACCCCACACACACACACACACGCGTATAAATGGCAGGTTGACTTCTTATGATAAGAGGGCACCGGTTTGCATGTGGCCACTGCTGAAGGTTTGCTCAGCAGCGTCGACAGCTCTGAACCCGCATTACTCCTGCTGCTCTGTCATTACAGCCACGCTGTGTGCTCGCGTCTAGGGGTGGGGTGTGAGGACCTGTGATAATGAGGTCTGTCGACTTTGCATCTTTGCATACTGTTATTATAATCGGGAGGACGATACAGTTGGGCCCGTGTGTATTCGCTGTAGCTCTTTACGCCTCCCTCGTGCGTTGGTTGTCGACCGAGAGGCTCCGTCTTGAACACAGCAGGGATGACCGAGCACAGCGACCTCTTGCCGAGATGAAAGAACCCAGACAGAGCCGATATAAACCATACGACGGTGAACAAAGTGGTTATCAGAGCCGATGAGATTTGCTGCATTTGTGGAAGTGAGACACCGAACGCTGACGATGTTCGTGTGTAAGTGAGACACTCGGACCCCGTGTCCTGAACCCTGTGATGTTTTAATACCGAGTTACAGCGAAAACCTCTAACTGGACTCATTATTTACAAGGTCTACGTCCACACTCCATTAAACTGCAGACGCACCTGATTGAAACTGAAGTTTGTGGGTTATATAATGGTTTGAGCTGCAAGTTAGTTATAAAATCGTTTTTTTTTTTTTTTTTTTTTTTAACCTTACACTCACTGACCACTTTATTAAGAACACCTGCTCATTCATGCAACATGTGGCAGTAGCACACGTCAAACTTGGGTACACAGTGAGGGGGGAATGTGATCTCTAACTTTGGGTTACAGGGTTGTTGCTGCCAGACAGGATGGTTTGAGGGTTTCAAAATCTGTTCATACACAATAGGTTACACAATGGTTAAAAAAATAAATAAATAAAACATATATAAAAAAATTATATATATATATATATATATATATATATATATATATATATATATATATATATATATATATATATATATATATATATATATATATATATATATATATATAATTATAATAATAATAATAATAAGTAATTGACTATGTATACATGGACAGCAGTAATCTAATTATTGATCTTATTCTGAATAAGATAATATTCTGATTAAGGTGTTTACATGAGTCGCTTTCAGAATGCTCTTTTCATATTCCCGTTTTACAAGTTATAGAACATAGCTCGATTAATGGCACACGTCATTACATCCCCACGCCACGCCGCCCCTCCAGAATTTCACGCATCGACATACAGTTCCTCTTTGTTAAGGTACCGTATACTGTTTTTGGCGTTTTCATTTTACGAACGCTTTCAGTGCGGTTAATTATTTGCGATGCTACACGTGCAAATAGACGACTGCTGGAAGCTGCGTCCCAAACTGCATACTTACCTAAACACATTTCTCCTACTATATAGCAGGTAAGTACACGGTTTTGGACGCAGCCGTGCTCTCGTTTGCCGTCAAACGGTTGAGCGCTGCCGTGTGTACGTGTCCGGTCACAAAATGCGGTGAAAACGCTCACAGGACGTTAATAGTGCGATTAAGGTGTGTACATGTCTGTAATGCACGTCGATAATGCGACTAAAACAGAAATACGCGTTTACTTCGAGTATGACTTTAGTCGGATTACGGTCATCAATAATCGCCGTTTACATGCTAGTTTCTTAATCAGAGTATCGTCTTAATATCGGATTATTGTTGTCCGTGTAAACTTACTGATACAGTGAGCGGCAGTTCGTAAACAACTCATTGAGAGGTCAGAAGAGAATAGCCAGACATTGAGGTGTGTGGGCTACTACAGCGTTGGTGTACAGCGTCCCCTCTTATTAGGCAAAAACATGAATAATAAAGATTGTATGTATTGCACTGCTGATATTATTGGTTGATTGGATAACTGCATGAATGACCAGCGGTGGGTGTGCTTGCTTTACCCATGGCGTCTGATGCCTTCTCACTTGTGCGGGTGGGGCGCCGCCACCAAAGAGCACACTGTTACTATGAATAAGAGAGAGAAGAAGTGAAAAACGACAGACAACTCCGAGAGAAATTTGTCATTTCGTGCTGTCCGACTGCAGCTGAATTTCGAGCTCATTAGACATATGGTCCTGGTTAAGGTTTAGTTTCTTCTCAGGACTGCATCACACGCAGACCATTTACTCCCTTTTTCCTTCTCCACTCTTTAATATGACACAAGCACCAGGGAGATGGCAGGACCACAACCTAGGACTGTCAAACATGTCTTTCACGCACAGTGAAATGCTTTCATTGTAGACGGCTTAAAATGAGTAGTTGGTCGGAGTTGCCTGAAATGTTGGCTGGATTCATCTTTTTAGAGGACATGCAGTATTGTATTATACGGGGCGAGTTTACGTTACACACTACTACAACACAGCATCGTGGGCATGTGTAATACTTTTTCGGTTATGAATGAACTACCAACATTTGAAGTGGACTTTTCTGGAACTTTTTACCCCCCCACTATCCTTACCAAGTGTTTATGTAAAGAACAGTGTTTACATTATCTAAAAAAATAAATAAATAATAAAATTCACTTTTAAACTTAAAAAAATAAATTAAATAATCATTGCTCGTCCTCTAAATGTAATATGCACGTTTTGCAAGTGTACCCTTATTTATAAAAGGAGCTCTGCTGAAGTGAGACTCAAGCCTCCTGTTAAACAAAATAAACTAAGGGCTGTGTTTTAGATGTCTGGAGGTAGGAGGTGAAGGAAGAGGAGGAGGAGGTGGTGATGCGTGTGTGGGCCAGCTGCTGACGAGCTGTTCCTCCTGCTTTCTAATGGGTCTGAAATGTCTTATAAATCTCTCTAAGAGGAGCTATCGTTTTCAGTGAGATAATCTCCCTCTGTCCTCAGACGTCTCGGCCGAGAGGTGCGTGAGCGGGTAAAGGGTTTACAGAGTAATTATAGAGCATTATAAATCACTGCCTGATCAAACAGCCACCTGAGATGACTTCACCCGCTTCTGTCCGCTGTCTGGGTTTCTTTCACGGTTTTTACTTTCTTTACACAGTGCTTTCCACAGTTTCACTGATACAGACAGCATAACTTGTTCTATCACAAGCCTAAATCGTCCCTATATGATTTTACACTGCCACGATATCCGACGACGTTTATTCCGATTATATTAATTAATCGCCTAAAAGCAGACTTGCCAACCGTTTTACATGGGTGCTCTGGCATACACTAGTATGAGTCATCACTCAAAATACACCAAAAGACCAGTCTTTTCCTCTCCAATAAAGACGTTAGATGAGCCATGTGAATCTGGAATGACTGACCAGTTACCCGGCACTGCGCTTTGAAGCCCCGCACCTTCCCCCATCTCACATGCCCTCGGCTGCTCTCCCTCAGTGTATGTTTAACGTTAGAGAAGTATACAGTTTACACAACTCAACTATAATAATTATGGATGTTACCAATAAAAAAAAGTATATAAATAAATCCCGGCTTTAAATGGTCCATAACTTAAAAATCTGACTAAATATGCCTACAAAGTGCCGAATCAAACACTTCACAAATAACGCTAATGATGATAGTTAGAACGTGTTTAAATACTGTACTGGTCAGTGCTTAAAAACTCTTAAAGGCTTTTCAGGCCCTTCAATTTCACACGAGCCCAAGTCAGCCTACTTCGGTCTCTGTCCAAACAGCTGAGCTACAACTTACACTACCATTACGGACAGAGACCTGTCCATTACTCGCCCATCTCGGCTGCATTACATCAGAGTAATGAGCTGTTACATAATCACTGGTCTACCACCAAGCTCTCCTTCCAGTCGTCAGTTCCATCGCTGGTCTACTGCGGCCCAGCACGGTCTGAACCGTGAACTTGTGCGATTCGAATGTGCCCACAGCAGCCATTAGTCAGTTCATATTCAAGTGATGGAAAGCAACTCTTCTAAACGGTCATTATTAAAATGAGTAACTGACGGACATTCTGCTGAGAGAATATGTGCCATTATTATTTTAAGTAGAAAAAAAAAAAAAAACACAGCTGGGGCAAACAATTCATCTACAGGCGAAGTTCGAGTAGAAAACATACTACACGGAATGAATACGATAAATAAACCACCTGATATCGATATCCCCTCAGTAACCAATTTGACTCTCTGCTGCCTATAAATAAAATAAATTAATATTTTGGCACATGATCCGTGTCGGTTAATATAAACTGAAACGGAAAATATCGAATCTGATTTGCTCGAGCATTTCTACACGGTACTACCTCACATAAAGGTCGCATCCCTGCTGCTTTTGATGGCAGAATCGAGGGCAGCCGCAATCTCAGGAAAACCCTGGTACTTAGCCGATTAAGCCAACCAGGTGTGTTACAGCAGGAAAGGCAACTAATTATTCCGGAAAGGGTTACTCCAGGACCATGGTGGGAACCACTTAGTTCAGAAGCAGAAAGCTCACTCACTAATGAACTGGACTCCCCTGTGGGAAGTAGGGAGTGCGACTGCCAAAGCCATTTTTATTTCCCTGGAATTCTTCATGCGACAATGAAAAAAAAATAAAAAAATTTAGCAGTGAATCTTTTTTTATTATTATTTATTTTATTGCATTTGGCGGTCACCCTTATCCAGAGCGACTTATGTTTATCGAATTTATAAAACTGAGCAACTGAGGATTAAGGGCCTTGCCCAATGGCCCAACAGTGGTACCTTGGTAGTGCTGGGGCTTGAACTCCTGACCTTTAACCACTGAGCCACCACTGCACCGGTCTTGTCATAGAAACCAAACAATTCAGATGTTGTAGGTCTAAAACCTTGGTTTGTAGGACTAAACAAAAATATCTTGCATGCATACATACACAGTGGGGAAAATATATCTCGGTTACCTTGACAATGTTTGGAATGTTGACCCAACACTCAGGCCTATTCCATTAAAACCGCACCAAAAATCATAAAACGGGCCGTATCCTCGGCCAGACAAAACCTCCCCCGTAAACCCTGGCAGCCTCAGGTTCTACAGCTCTACTGCCTCTGAGGGGGGCTGATGCTGTCCAACCAGCTCGTTTGATTTTGTGACTCTGAGGAAAGAATACAAACGTTGCGTCGACAGAGGACGAACAGACAAGACGGGGGTGGGGGGGGGGGGGTGGGGCATTGGCACTTCTGGATTTAACAGCAGAGATCTAATAAGGTGTAACTGTGCTGAAACACACGCATGCTGGCATATCCACACACAATCATAGACTAAATAAGGCCAAGATAAATACAGAGGGCCCCCAAGCTTAGACCTGTCCCCGAGTGTCTCCATATACATAAAGCAGAAAGAAGAAAAGCGAAGCGCGTGTGTCCGAGTTCGAGTCGAGGGACAGTGCCAAAGTGGTTTTCGGCCATACTCTCTCTGGAAGAGTACTTTTCAGCTATTCTAATCTCCGGTCTTGTTTTTCTAAAATGAGAAGCAGCATTTAAAAAAAGAAATAAATAAAAAAAAAATTCTAATGAAAGAGATGGAGAAGTCTGGAAGGCTCCAAACAGTAACTGATGGCTAAATAAATGCGAATCTCGGCCACTGATGATCGTTCCAAGGGCCCGATGGCGGTAGACAGAGTTAATCGTTGACCTGAGGTCTGCAAAGTTCACATGGAATTAGCTTCTAGTGAAGAAGTGGCCGTTGGACGCTGTGTCTTGTTAAGAAACAAACGTGGATAAAACTTTATGCTGATAGACTTGCGTGTTAAGGCCCCACAAGCCTTCTGATGCACCACAGAACACACACACACACACACACACACACACACACACACACACACACAGGACTGCACTAAAGGAAGACGGCAGAAATAAACATGAGTTGGGATAATGGAGCTCATCTGTGACATCTCCACTCCATCTGAGAGACAGCAAGAACAGCATGTTTCGTTTGAACGAAACTAAAACAAAGAGCTCTACAAGGACATGGGTGTGTCTGTGTGGGTGAATACAAAATCTGAATTAGATGAAATCAACATGTCTATATTAGTGTGCGTGTGTGTGTGTGTGGGCGTGCAAGGTCAAAGGTACTTTAAGTACCTTGCTTTGCTTCATATTTATATCCAAACACACAGGCCATTGAACAGGATGTGGCTTGCTGCTACAGCAACCGTTGGTAACCACACAACGGTCACCACGGGCAGACCCAGCTGGGCATTGGGTCGTCAAGAGCAATCTTCAAGGCAGGAACCCGGCGCCAAAGCCACGCTAGGTTTGGCAGCACGTTCTCCCTGGTGGAGACAAAAGCCAGCTTCCTAATGCACACAACAGACGTGCTCTTCCTTCTCCGCTGCTGCACGCTGGGGTGTTTCCCTAATGGACTAAAATTGGACTTCAATCTGGGGTTCGAGCATAGCAGGTCGCTTGTTCCACTGGGAAGATGAGAGAAGAGGAAGTGAACTCGGGGGTGGGGGGGGTTGATGAGATGAGTAGTAAAGAGAAAAAAAAAAAAAAAAAAAGGAAGCACTGATCTAGTAGAGGTTCAAATTAAGGGAAGCCATGAGTAAAATTACTTCCACCCATGGCATGAAGAAAAGGAGTGTTTCAAGTGTTTATCTGTGTGTGTGTGTGTGTGTGTGTACATGTGTGAGACTATGTATAGCATAAGCTCTTGATCAAGCTCATTGAAAACTGCCTCCTCTCTCCATCAATAACGCCTGCCTGCGAATCTTTCTGTACTCTTATTAAATTTTTTCCTTTCCTCAGACAGACAGTCAGTTTCTCTTAAAATCAGCGTCAAAATATCAAGATAAATAAAAGGAGAAATGCCCATTAAAAAAAACAAAAACAAAAAAAAAAGCCTAAACAAGGTCAATTATTATTCTTCAAAAAAATAAATAAAAAATGTCTGAGAACATAAAATAATGATTTTTTTTTTGGTGAGTAAATCCAAATGTCATTTTTAAACACACAGTCATGGTAAAAGATTTATATAAAAAAAATAATTATATATTATATATATATATATATATATATATATATATATATATATATATATATAAAATAAAAATAAATAAAGACAACAGGAACAGTGGAATAGTTTCCCTGCACAATTAAATGTAATTAAATCAAATGAGTCACGTCTGAACCGCTGCATAACACAGCTAATCGCTGATCGTTATAGTAGCTTTTCGATCGAGCTGGAAGTGACGCAGCAGCAATCGAGCGTCCACAAACCGCAGTGCTATGCCTACAATTAAGAAAATGTGATGCGAAGCATCAGGAATGATTCAGTAGTCAACAGCACACTAAAACTAGGTCCGTTTGTCAGACAGTGAGGAGTCTAACGAAAGCAAACAGAAAGAGACAAAGAGATGATTAGAGAGAACAAGAGAGAAAAGCGAGCGATTGTACCAGTCCGCCTGCCCCAACACGCACAAGGGCCATCTCTGTGTCCCTGATGCTTCTGGGTCATTGGTAAGAAGAGGGGGGAGAAGTGAGAAGGGTTAAATTTAACTGGGGGGGTTGCAAGAAGAAAGTGAGTGCAAGAGAATGAAAGAGGAGACGGACAGAAAGGGAGGGAGACAAGGGTAGATAGATAGAGACAAAAAGAGAAAGAGTGAGACAGGGAAGAGAGACATTTAGAGAGGGAGAGAGAGAGAGCGCGCGAGAGAGAGGGAGGGATAACCCCCCTTCTCTCTCTCGCTCCCTCTATTAATGTCTTGCTCAATCTCTCTCTCTCCCATCCTTCCCTCGGTCTTCCTCTCTCTCTCCCTCCCCCTCAATGTCTTGCTCAATCAACCCCCCCCGCCCCACCCCTCCCCCTCCCCCTCCTCCTTCACACATCTCCACCAGGCTGTGGTACACAACGAGCAGCCTGTGCTTCAGATGGACTGGAAAGCCAACACCACACACCCAGAGTGCTTTGCATCAGAGCCTCCATTGTACGTGCCACTTTTCTCAGGACACACTACACCCTGCGAGGCAGCACTGATGGATGCACCCTCTTTATCCCACTCTCCGCCTGACTCTCTCTCAGCCAGCAAAGCCTGCGCTTTTCAAAATGGACATTTCCCTGCTTTACTCACAACGTCTCTGCTTAAAGACCAAGTGAATGGAGAAGTCTAAAATGTGCTCCATCACCTGATACCGATGTGAACACAACGTCTCGCAGTATACAGACAGAAACACAGGCTCCGAGAGAGAGAGAGAGAGAGAGAAAGAGAGAAAGCGCCCCTATGGTGGACCTGATCTAGCACCGAAGGCCTCGCCAAACATCATGTCGCTTTTTCATCAAGCAGAAACCGCACAGCACCTCGTGAATTCTAGGAAGTGGGTGGCTGGATCTCGTGCCTCTGAGCTGCAGGAATACACGGTGCTTTCCCTCCCAAACTGTACGGCCAAACCACAAATCAAGAAAATGGATGAGGGGGAACATTTTACAGATTTATAACAGGATTTCAAATTTCAAATGCAAAATCTACAGAGAACACCGTTTACAACACACACAGACGCACTTTCCTCCATCGCCCCAAAACACACACACACAATTATGGACACACTCCTCCCCCCACAATTATGGACACACTCCATCCCTACCCCCCCACCCCCAAAAAAATGAAAAGAAAAGGAAAGAAAAGAAAAAGAGTACTGAGGCAAAATGAAAGCCCAAGTATGCATACAAAGTGCTCCCTGAAGAGATGGGGGGGAAAGACAGAAAAACAGAACGAGAGATTCCAGTCGAGGATGAAAAATGATGAGAATGGGCGAACGGATCTTCAGAAGTATGCGAGGGAAATGTCTGTCCCCTCTCCGGCACCATGCAGAGCGCGCCTCGTCCCCTTTCGGCCTTTCCCTGTGCTCTGAGCTCGTCTTGACCCACAGGGCGTACAGATCTTCACATTCCTTCTGATAATGAAGACTGAACACACGGACACGTTCATGACAGAAGCTTCAGTCACCTTATTCGGCAGTGTGTTCCGAGTTTCAGCATCCAGCTCACGCGGTTCAGAACGACTCGATCTCTCTACACCAAAATACCCAAAGCTACAAACCCCCTTCTAAAAACACATTACTGTTATTCCCTTTTCAGAAGTGGGAACGAGAGGCGCGAGGAATGACGGCAATGTTGCTGACGGAGGGACACTAAACAGGCCGCTGACCCTTGTTCGGACCGACAGTAAATTGTGGGGTAATTGTACAGCGAGCAGGGGCTGGTCGATGTGCGAGCTCAGATTTACTGCAGGACCCGGGTTTGGATTAATGGCCATTGAGATGAATGTTACGGTCCACAGCATTTCTAAACATTCCGACAGCGCCGCTGCACCACAAGTTTCAGCGTTCGTGTAACTGAGGACATTTTACTAAACCGGAATTTTAATGATCTTTTTTGAAACATTGCACTGATATTTGTATGGGGTGGACAATTCAGCAACCCAGGTGCTCAGGACACACAGTTTTCTTTCTTTTTTTTTGTCTGCGTTATTAGCTATTTATTCACAGGTGCCTGGCAGACAGAATTCAACAACCAGAGTGAGTGTGTGAGAGAGAGAGAGAGAGAGAGAGAGAGAAAGAGCATGCTAAACTTTAAGGCAGATAGGCTAAAAGAATAGAAGACCACATAAGTTCACCCCTGTCAACCAAACACAGGGTTTTTTGCAATCTTGCAAACAAACAAACAAACAAACAAACAAATAGAGTCCAGTTTTGGTGAGTCTGTGCCCAGTGAGATACCTTTCGTCTCACCAAACCCTTGCCCCCCACAAAGTTGCTCCCCCCCCTCTGTTTCCCCTTTCTTTAAAAAAAAACCCCCACCCCCCCCCCCTTCTTCCCCACCCCCCCCCCCCCCCCCCCCCCCCCCACCCCCCCCCCCCCCCCCCCCCCAACCCACCCCACACACCCCCCCCCCCCCCCTCTTTTTTTTTTTTAATTTAAAAACCCAACCCCCCCCCCCCCCCCCCCCCCCCCCCCCGCACAAAAGGCGGCCAGCTTATACCCCCCCTTTTCCCCCCCCCCTCCTCCCCCCCCCCCCCCCCCTTCCCCCCCCCCCCCTCTTCTTTTTTTTTTATTATATTTACACCCCCCCCCCCCCCCCCCCCCCCCCCCCACCCCCACCCCCCCCCCCCCCCCCCCCCCCCCCCCCCCCCCCCCACCCCCCCCCCCCCCCCCCCCCCCCCCCACCCCCCCAGCCCCCCCCCCAAAAACCAAAAAAAAAACCAAAGTTTAATAAGCCGTGTCACAGAGTATGTTTATCCAACGTCCACAGCATTCAGAACATGACTGGAATGCTATCAGCCATCAAAGGGCTCTGCTTGTTTTTTCCTGTTCTGTCAGCTGTCTTGAGCAGACTTCTGTGGGAGTCAGGCTGATGTGGCATAGCTCGCATATCTCGATGAATTTTCCCACAACATAATCCACTCCATTTTAACAGAAGGAGCACAATATTCTCTCGCCGTCGTCCGTCGCTGAACATTTATCCTTCTCTCTTTCTAGCTTGTAACGTACTAGGGAGCTCATTAGCCTTACTCGACTGAAGGTCTAATATTAAATCCCGATGATGCCTTTTGTAGGAGCCGCTAAGCAGGTCAAATTCATTCTTTCCCTTCGTATAATCGCCCTCTTCCTCACGGTGATCTGATGAACTAACAATTTCCAGCTTGCCGGTCTGATGAAATGAGCTCTCCTAAAGTTTACAGACGTACCACCCCGTCGAGCAGGGTAACATCATAAATGGATGAAGTTTGTCTTTAGATTCTCTCAACATTCATGGTTTCCAAAACCCTGGCTTTATCGCAGCAAGATTATTTATGAACGCTGTTTAAAAACCCGATCGCATGAGGTCATATGCAGATAACGATCACGCCGGAGTGGACAAGTCACTAGCCTCGGTTATAAAATGATTACATGTCTGGGCTGTTCATTTATTATTCATAGCTACCTGGTGGACAGCTCGGTAGCCTAGCGGTCGACAGCGTTTTTTTCCTTCCCTCGTACAGAAGGCAGAGAACGAGAAAACCCTACTAGCTATGAAGTTTTTATTTGGTATGTTTGTTTAAAGACACACCTCGATGCTGCAACTATAGCATATGTACTAGTCGGTGGCTGTCTATTGGATTTGTGACCCGTCAATCCCGGTCATGAACACATGACCTCGTCTTAAAGGGATCGTTTGTACACGTTCTGGCAAACGCAAAAGGCCGACTGTGTAGTGGCTAGGCTTTAGTCCACACTAGCACAGGCATTTAGATGTAGTGGTGTTAAAAGTTCCTACCTGGGAAAGTGGCCTGGACAGTCTGTTACTGGTGATTTTCTCTTCAGGAGTCCAGGAGTGGAACACTGGGCTAAAAGTGAAAAGAACGACATTGTAAAACCTGCTGTTGAACATAATTCCCCTTTAATGAAAACTGGAGCTGAAGTGACAGTGAAGTTGGGTTGGTATTCACCACAACAATTGAACAAAAAATATAAAAATGAAAAAGGACAAAGAAAGTCAGTCAGGCAGAACTGCTACATGGCTAAAAAGATTTCTCTCTCTCAAGTCATTAGAAATGTCTAGTAACATCAAGGCATACGTACTGGATTTGTAGTCCGTTATATGAACGACGAGAACCTACACGTCCATGACACCCGTTACAGTATTTTTTTTTTTTTAAGTCACATGATAGACGGTAAAACATGGAGGTGTGAATCGGTGTGAAATTGCTGAGGTAAAGATGTTGGGATAATATTCGAGGTGGCTGATGGGCGTCGAAGCCTTCGCTGCAATTTTCAGCCCAGACTGGTCAAGCTCCCGCTGCTGGAACTGAACTACGTCGGAATTATCCAGATCTTATTACGTTAACCCTAATCCCTCAGTAAATCACGTCAAACCTGTCTCACGCTCAAGGAATGACATGTGGAATGTGCCCAAGTCCCTCTCAAGCCCGACTGATACAGTATTCATTTTAGGATACCAAAAGTAGTACTGTGTGCATGGTTGTCATGGTGGTTTGGGGGTCTTTACAAAACTGAGGGCATGGTGATATGGGGACTTTTATTTTTGGCATGAAGTATCCAAGGCCTAAACACATGCAGATTAGTGCCAGATGCAATCTCATTTATCTCAATTAATGTCAATAACCGTGCACCATCATTTGGTACCCAATGAGGGCACCTGACTGTGCAGCAACATGTTTTCCCGACTGCTTCCGCTGCTGGATTCTCATTCACTAATGGCATCCTCTTCGTGACATATGCCGTCTACACAGTAGGGGATCTGGGGTGATATCTGGGGTGATTTTCGGGGTCTTCCCGCCCCCCCCACAAACGGCCCATAACAACAGTTAAGAATAAGACTTTCAGAAGCGAGCGCTTTATACTTTCTGGATATTGCCAGGTTGTCCACAATGTCGGTTTTTTTCATTGTTGCAGCACTGGTCGTAATCACAAACCAACATCATCAATATTATTGTATTTATTACAGGAGGTTTATATAGGTTTTGGTAAGAACGGAAAACCGTAGCTCAAAAACAAGTCGGTCTATAAATAATAATGTCAATGTGGACATAACGTGTTCCGTCAGTTTGTTCAAGCTCATGAATAAAAAGCTCTGACAGAGTCAAAATATTATTGTGTGCATTTGAGAAAAAAAAAAAAAAGAAAAAAAAAAAACCTTCATATTTGCATAGCTGGGTTATGTTCTCCATACAACAAGGGGTCCGTGGAATAAAATTTTTTTACAGTCCCTGGCTGCAAAAGGTTTGGAGAAACGGTACACTAAAGAACACTTTAACTGAACTGAAAACCAGAACTGAAAACTAGCCGTCTAGGTTTAGTCATACAACTGCATTACTGCTTTAAGTACAATTTCCATTTCACTATGGCTAGAATAAAAACGTTTAGTATATTTAATCTTTTAACGTCATCTCTTCTCAACAGTGACTAAAATTAACTTGGGGGAGGGGGGGGTTGGATTGAGCACCAATTGAGCAAACAGGCTCTATGTGACTAGGAGCACATCTTCCTAACTAAGCCTGCTCTGTCACTGAAACAAAACGTTCTGTTTATACAGCTCACAACTCATTTAGGTAATTACAGTTATGAAGTATTAATCATAGACATACTGTATCGGCAGCATATTTGACCGAGGAACGTGTGGCTGCGTTCCAGATTCCTGGGATATTAATCTTGTAAGGAGAGAAACTCAGAAATGGCTAAAGCTGACAGGGAAGTAAATTAGCAGGAAACCGTACAGTTGGTTGCTCAGAAATTCAGCGGCTCAAGCAAAAACGAATTCACAGCAAGAGTATATAGTTAGCATGCTTCCTGATACCCAGGAGCACAATATCCTTCTTTTAATCGTTCAGGTAAGTTTACGGCTATATGAATAGTGGCAGTGTGTCATGCTTCTACCTCTTGGTGGTGGGCGTGATCCTGTCCCCCTTACGCTCAGGGCTGGAGGGTGGCTCTGGAGAGTATGGGCCTGGAGAGAAAGATTTTGGGCTGGAGATGGAGTACTCTCTGTAGTTCTGGTTCTCATCCCTCACATGCAGGGTTTCCTACAGAAACGAATGGAGAACTGCATCACCGCTGAGGTATAGGAATCTCACAACCACTCATGATTCGGTTCAAGACTAAACAAGTCGTCGTGGATCTTGATGCAGCTCGAGTTTGGGTTGGTTTAGCCTTCGACGTATAACGTTTAAGTCCTTACTACAACATAACGCGAGCTATCGCTCATAGAACATGAATAGGTCTAATGTATTAATAGTGCGTTCCTTTCCTTCCTTGCCGCTCGCGGTCCCCGTTCTGTTACACAGAGAGCAACACCTGCTGACGATTTATGACATTAGCAGCTTTCTTTCGTTCTCAGGTTCCTTGGACAATACACAGAGGAACAACCCAAAAAAAAAATACAAATAAAAAAAGGATAATCTCGTATTACTACGTTTCATCCGAGTTCATCCTGATCATCTATAAGTCACAGCGCAGCAGGCAGTGGTCGGTCTTCCTTCCTTAATGGGAAGCAGACCTTTTCTTGTGTTCAGCAAAAATCTAATCAGAATTCATAATGATATCCCCTGAAACAAACCTTTGAGGGGCAGCCAAGAAACTTTTTTTTTTTTTTTTAAATACAAGATGCATCTATCTCAGCTCTTTCATAAGGTCAGTGAATGAACAGAAGAATACATTGAAGACAGAAAAGAGTCAGTGATGCATTCGATATTCAACTATTACTAGGACAAACACTGCCTAAATATTAATTAATAAAACAAAAAGAAAGAAGAATTGCACTGAAAAATATTTTTCTGTTAAGGTACACAGCCAGTGGGGGTTTTCAGGACAAACCCGAGGCCTCGGTTCTTCTGCCTCGAGTCTACGCTCGTCCACAAATAACACGACCGGCCGTCTAAACCCTGCACTTTAGACTCTTGATCGCCAAACCAGCCATTTCTAAATAGCTTTTACACGAGGACACGATCCGAGACAGACGTTTCAATAAAACGGAATGCGGCTTGGATACGCAACACTTCAAAACATTTCATTTGCTTGTTTTCTAAATTTAGAGTTTACTTTGACTGTTAAAAAAAAAAGAAAAAAAAAAAAAAAAAAAAAAGAAAAAGATTGTCAAATCACAAAAGAGCAGCCAGTGGATCTCCTTGGACACTGACCTTGAAACGGCCCACCAGCTGCTCTGTGGAACTGATCCCGTTGGTTTGACCAGGACTCGAAGGGGCGGGCCTGTAAGAGAGAAAGATGAGGAGTTATGCGCTCGAAAGGACACGTGAACATTCTTAAGAATGCCTCGCTATTACTGACTTTCAGGTTCATCCAACATATCTTTCCATAACTAGCAACTGACTGACCACAAGCCCAAACAATAGGCTCTAGAGACTTTCCATGATGCTTTTCTTAAGCAACGCAAAAGCGGTTAATTATCTGTCTGACCTCTTAGGCTGCAAGTGACCCACAAAGAAAGTCATATTTAACGGCATGTGGAAAAGGTCGATGAACTGAAAATAAGTTAGTTAACTCAGACATGTTGAAAGACAACACGGGCTTCTCTTAGCCATCAACGCAACACTGAGGGAGTGTGTCTGCAAATGTTTACTTGCCTTAAAATTAAATCGCTGGGCTTCTACGGCACAAAAAGCCCTTCTTTTTTTTTTATTTCACAGGGAAAGTATGCTACACAAGGGCACGATTCAGCATCCAGCAGACCTGGAGCAATTTTTGGTGAACCCCAGGTCTCCATTTGCCATTCAGAGAATGAGCGTGTTTACAGTAGATTTGGGTGATATGGCAGAAATACATCACAATACTTGCAGACATGTTAACGAGATACAGCAACATAAAAGCCCATGCAACACGCATTTTCAAAAGCTAGCCAAATATTACTCAAGGAAGAAGAATAAAACGTAAAACACGCAGAAAAATACATTTGAACTGAAGATGGAGAGAAGTTCGAGAAACAGAGGCTGCAACCTATTTTCCAGGTGATCGTGGAAAAACACAACTTGGACTCAACGTGAGAGTTTTTCCAACATTAGGCGTCTATTTTAAGTGCCTCTGAAATATATACTTCATCGAGAGCATTTCAGGCTGCCAGAGAGCGTAATGGGGGTTGAGGAATGGAGGTCTCTCTCCAAATCATGCCACTTTTAATGAGACATTTTACAGCAGTGCTTCTGAAAAAGTCCAACCTTGAACGTTAAATCAAACCATACAATACTCCTGACAGTTAAAACCACCTCAGTTTCAAAACACAATCTCCTCCTTCCACCCAGGGAAACCTCCACCTTCAGGTCATTCTCTGGCTGATGTGGCTTGAGGTGGAGCTGTGGATGTGGAAACCTCAGAATCAAATTCCTTATTTTTTTTGTTTAGCTAGATGCGAGTCATTAACGGTTATAAATGATGTTTTTGGTCATGAGGTAGGGAGGCACAGTGGCTTAGTGGCTAGCACGTTTGCCTCACGCTTCCAGGGTTGTGTGTGCGCGGAGTATTCTGGTTTCCTCCCCGAGTCCAAAGGCATGTGCTGTAGGCTGATTAGAATTTCCAAATGGTCTGTAGTGTGCGAGTTTGCCTTGCGACAGGTTTGCACACCGTCCAGGGTATCCCCTGCCTTGTACCCAGAGTCCCCTGGGATAGGCTCCAGGCTACCCGTGTAGGATAAGCGGTATAGGAAATGGAAGGATGGATGGGTGGAGATTAAAATAAATAAATAAAAAATCTGTACATTAGAACATACTTAGACATTTGTACAGTGCAAAGCAAGGTTTGGGTTCTATTGATACACTTCTTGGTTGAAGCGGAGAAATTGAGAATGTTCCAGAACATGGAGCTAGCAAGAGATCCATACAAGGGATGCAACATAGTAAAAATAAACGTGAGGGAAACGTGTTCTTTAAGAGTGATGTGATCTAGAGGAACCATTTGTGCTTTGGGTTTTCAAAAAGGTGCAATAGAGAACTGGGGAGAAAGAACAAATAGGTCACCAAAAACAATTTAATGGGTGGAACTTTGATGCGGGAAACAACAAACTGTTAAATCATGGCCTGAAAAGCTCTTTAGATCCAGAGAACCACCATTTTTAGGAGTCATAAAGAACCTTTTCAGCCATGTTTACTCATAAGAGTGAATTCTGATTGAATTGCATGCTGTCGCAGATGGTTTCCTGTGTGGTCGACAGTGCTTGATCACTCCAACTATCTAATCTGCAATCTAAGGAGACCTGTGAGACATGACCCGACATATCCAGCTAACAAAATTAAGCGCAAGCCTGTCTTTGTTAAACAGCCCCTGACCCCATTGACTGACCTTTGAAGATAAACTGCATCACTACCAGGTAAAGGCTTTAATATTTAAGTCTACAAAAGACATGCTTGGTGTGCAGGTGTGGGTTTGTATAGCTACACTGTTCGATAAAAATGCAACCAAGAGCGAAAAAACCCACTTGCACAATGATTTCTGAAGAGCAAGCACTCGAACTGACCAGTCCAACTCTTGCCCATTGCTAAACAATGCACGTTATGATGCCTCCAAGATAAGTCCATAACCTTACATAATTACTGGACTCATTATCTTCATTAGCCTTTAACCTTTGACTTCTGAACTTTAGCAGATGGATGACCAGTAATGACGGGTCAGGGCCAGAGTTCCTGCGCAACAGGGATGCACCAGAAGGTAGCGCAGCAATAAATTCAGATGTTTCTCAAATGGCACATCGCCTTAAAACCTGCTCTGTGATTTAGCGCAGGACAACAAGCTAACGCTCACCATGTGCTTGGAAATCACACATGGAATGCTCCAAAAAAAAAAGTTTGAACGGGTCAGGTCAGCAATGCAAGACAAATCACGCTGCCAAAAATCAACTAAATAAACCCATAACCCACAGATATGTGTCACAAATGTCTCAGGGGTCAGTCTGAACATTCTCGGTCACAGCAGTCAATTCCCAGTGAACCCACGCCGATTTCAGGTTTCTCCGGCTTAAATCGGATATTTCATCCAAGTTTAATCGACTTGACTTTTAAAAGTCAATACCTGCCAAATTCTAGAACGGACTGTGTGATAATGTGCTCTCCGTGTCGGAATATATGACGAAGATGGACTGTCTAGAAGACAGACTAATGATAGGCCCAGTGATAATGACTTCTGCTTACATCGATCAGCGCAACTGGACAGAAAACGGGCACGCATAGACGAACGTTCTTCAAAGTAAGCTTGAAGTAATAAAAATACATTTCTGCTCGGTCCTTATGCAGGTTTCTTTTACTACTCTATTCGTTCTGCACGGTTTTCTGTAATCTTATAAAAAAGGTCCTCCCATTTGGCTACGTTTATCCGAGCACTACCACGTTATACAGTCTAAAAACCTCCGATCTCAACTTACAACCGAAAATAATTCTTTTACCATGTGCGATTTCTGACAGCAAAATTCGGCTGAAAATCATATAGCGTGAACCCAGCTTTACTCCGTTGATGATAAAAAGATCAGATTAGACAGGCCCAATAGTCAGTCTGATATTCAAATTGGACCATTATGGGGAAAAATAAATAAATAAATGCAGGGCTTCAAACTCGAGCTGTCCTTTTCACTTGATTCAGAGGTTGTCGGTGTTAGGATTACCACGGCCCTCTGCTGTATGACATCAGCGATCTTCGAGAGGTCTGCGGAAAATCTGAAACTGAGAGCCAGCTGAGACAACAGAGATGCGAGCTAATGAGCTAATGTGTTCTGTGCCATTAGACAGTCGAGCAGCAGTTATTCTTGAGAGCGCGTCTGGTACTTTTCGCCACGACTCACGGCTGCGTTCGCTGGAACAGGACATTTCACTGATTACTAATGACTTCACCACGTTTGCTACTAATAGTTTTTAAATATAACTCCCCCCCCCCCCCCAAAAAAAAATAAAATAAAATGACTGATTACAGTCTTCAAGATTCAGAAGCTTGTACTCAAACACAACCTCAGCCAGACCCTGGGACTAGCTTTGAGATCATAAAGATATGGTATATTACATAACTGACAAAATGGTCAAAATCACAGCACGTATAACCGATGACTAGAAAATTTCTCTGGGAAATGAAGCTCACGTTTACAGTCAGCACGTACACATATACTGTTGCCCCAAAGCATGTAAATGCACTGCATTTCATACCTGCATCTTACACATGAACAGCGAGGGGGAACCGAGCATGGAGCATCTGAATAGACGTGAGAGCGTGAAACAGACAGAGGAGGAATGAGCGAGAGAGTAGGAAGCACATGCTTTGCATTGAAACATCAAAGCGGCAGGCTCAGAAGCAGCTGCCTCTGTGGACAGGCTCCATTAATACTCACTTCACGGACCGCACCGGCCGTTCGCTGCTTATCTGCACCATTAGAGACGGTGCTCTTTACAAAAGTCCAGCTGCCGAAACAGGTGAGATTAGACCACTTTCAGTGTGACGTATTCAAAGGCATCCATCATGCACGCCAAGAATCTGTCACGGCGTTGGGTGCCGTTTTCGGCGCTTGCCGTTTTGTTGTTTAATTAATCATCATGTATTGTTGGAAGCGACCTGACTGATGAGTGCTCACATAAAAAGACCTTGGCTGAAGGCCCTTAACTTTCCACAGTGGGTATGTGAGGTGATGGAAATCCCTCGTGTAGCTGAGGACGGATGACTCGACGAAATCAAGGGCCACACGAACAAGGCGGAGCGACGGTTAAAGATGCACGGTGGGAAAACATTCAGCGTTTTAAAGAGTTTTAAAGCCATTCAAACAACAACAACAACAACGGTTTGCTTTCACAAAAAGAGCATTTTAAACTCCTAGAGTGATTCGCAAAGCATTGTTAGCATTAATTGCAGCTTTTACATTTAAACAAACCGGCTCGTACTAGCTTGATAAAACATACACCAGAGGATAAACAAATGGATCGGATGAGTAGAGGGCTCCGATGTGTCAGAGGGACTGCCGAATTAAGAAAGAAGCCCTTTCTCATCAGGAACACAAATATTTTCGAATAAAAGTGTAGCCAGGAGCGCTTTAGTGCCTCTTTTGATAAGACTGCCAAGTTCTTAAGGTGTGATAAAAGTGGGCATTGAACAACTGATCGAATGGCCGAGCTGACCTTAAAAATCATGTCACACGTGAAGATAGAGGACAGTTGAAGAACATCACACCTCTCTCATCTTCAATCAGCAGCAAGACATGAAAGTTACTGTTAATATTGTTATGCACTTGAGAAAGTAGCACTGGCAAAGCAACCGAGTCGGCCAGTGAGGCTCACACCGGAGTGCAACTGTCCACAGTGTTGTTTCTGGACTGGACAGAGACATGAGGTCAGCACGGAAAAATCCACTTGCAGGGAGTGCACGGGTGTGTTTATACACCCCCTTCGGCTTTTCGCAGTCACAATAGACGTGTGCTTTTGTACAGATACGTAAGGAATGTCGACGTGGGCATACGGTTTTGAATACCAGGAGAAAGGCCGGTGTGTGTACTTCACATACAAGTTCAACGCGAAAAAAAAAGGAAAATAAACAAAGCAAAGGACGGCTCTATAAAAGTGTCAAAGAACTCTAGAGACCAGGAGGTCCTCCGATTGTTCTCGTTCCTGGGCGGAGGAACGGTAGGGCAGGGGTCTCTATGCACAAAAACGGCGTGTATGTGCAGTGATTAGTGTTTTCATTCAAACACCATGAAGCTGGTTCACAGGGATGCCGCACATAACTTTTTTGCAAAAGCATGTTCAGGCTTTCCTGGAAGGTGGAACAGGCATGCCATAGGGGAGAGGCCTACAAAAACAGGGTGTTGGGAGGTGACTAAACTGGGTGAAAAATAAACAAATATACCATAGGCAATACCAGAACAGTATTAAGAAAGAAAACAAAAGCATAAGTCAAATGTCTGAACATAGGTGTGACATGAATAGCGATCATTCAAATTCTCATCACTCATATATGCAAACACTCGTAGTAGGATGGGAATTGTGGTCATTTTTACAGATCGATCGCTCAACAGACAAAATGGCTGAAAAAGAAATGCTTACACTGATTATATTACATCACCAGACCTGCCGACCTTTACGCAATTTCCATTAGAGCTCCTCGATTTAACACTGGAGTACACTAGTCCAGTGAGTGATCATGCAACAATACAACAAAAGTCTTTTTCTCCCCAATCGACCGATCTGAAGTTATTTGCGCAGGTGTTTTGAACTCGACAGCGTTACTGTGATGAACACCACCTGGGAAGCATCTCGCATGCATTTTACTGAACTTATGAGGCGTGCTCGCTTTCGGTCACTGCTAACGCGTTTTCTTTCACGTTGATTTAACACCCAAAATTCATCAACGTATGTTCAACTTGGCTAACATTACGCAAGCATGTTCTCTACATCAGTTGATCAGTTTTATTGGGATGCCACGAAGAAATTTGTCAGAAAACAGCCAAAAACGGCCCTTTCGCTTGTAGGCTGAAAGAGAACTTTGACCTAAAAACATGAGAAGTAAATTAACGAGAGAATTTCAGCCATGAAAAAAAAATTAAAATGTATAAAAATAAATGTAAAAAAAAAAAAAAAATAGTTTACTGCACACGTTACTATCCCGTCTCAGTTCCCGACTGACAATATTATTAAACCGTCCCCTACTTTCCTTAAATCTGAAGTGGTGATATGCTCATTTTCCTGTCTTTTCTTAAGGCATTGGTTCCTAACGATAAAACTGTTAAGCAGGGAAAGAAACAATATCGCACATTGATGACATCTTTTGGGCAGGATGATTTAAAACACACACACACACACACACACACACACAACACACACACACACAGCAGAGCAGCCTAAAGTCAGGAAGAGAGAAACATCTGGATATTGGGCACGATTGGGAAATGAAAAGATGAAATTCTTAACCATGTCAGTCCCTTCAGGATACGGTGAATCATCAGAACACTCCGAATGCGACATGGTGAGTATGGAAAAGAACTAGTTTCATCGTTAAATAGCAACTTAATAGCATAATTCTCCATTTACACTCCTCTCCCTACCTTCAATTTGACCGGTTTCCACACATCACGGCACATTTTTGTAGCCAAATCTAATAAACCATTAATAAGTCCTTGCTACAGCCTTGGCATCGAATAAAAGGCTCCAGAGCTCCTGCCTCTGACTGCAAAACAACGGTCATCTGTAAAGTCTCTAAACAAGACGTTCCCAGCCCAATGCCAATGTGACCATTGACTCATTTTCAGGAATGTTGATTCGGATCAACGTTCGGGCTTGACCTGCTTAAAAGGTGCAACCGTTATTGGAAACATTACCACGGTTTTGAAATTTATCTAAATAAATAAATAAATAAAAACCCACACACATCTGCACTTGGAAACATTCTTTAAAAACGCTGCCCAAGCTCACAAAATTGTTTAATGATTTAGGTTTCGTTAATGAACTTGAATTGTTGGAAAATAAGCCTTTAAACAGCATGACGCTCATATTATGATGGAGTACTCAACTGTGCATGATCATCCTAGTACTACTATATAATGGAACAAAAATAGATAACTGATGCAAATAAGTGGGGAAGGAAAGGTACAGAACTATAAAGGAGTCCTAGAGAAAATGTAAAGGTAGACTGCACAAACACAAAGACAGAGGAAGAAAGCAAAACAGGCAACAGCAGAGGACACGGAGAGAAAAAGACACGGACAGGGGGTCGGGGGACCTGTCTATCAGACTCAAGCGAAAATGTTGTATGTACTCGGATACGGCGTGACCGGGATAGGTGCGACATTTACTGGCAACACTGTGTCTAGAAACGTTCTTGAAAATGCTCATGAACACGTTAGCATTAAAGCACTTCCAGCTGTTCCGAACGCTCTCGGTTGGTCGTGTGTGTGTGTGTGTGTGTGTGTTACCTCTCCACTAGCAGCTGCAGTTGTGTTGTGGAGTTCTTGATTTTGTTTTGTGCCTCTACGTTCAGCATGTCACTGGTATTTTCTCCATTTATTTCCATGATGACGTCGCCAGGTTGGAGGGAGGCCTTCTCGGCTTTACTGCCGGGGTTCACCTGAAGAGAAACACAAATCACACACACAGAAGTCAGTCCTGTTAGTGCAAAATAAAACGATCAAACAAGGCTAAATTGGATGAAATCAGTCGCTCAGGACTGCTGATGGCGTTCACGAGCAGTTCTTGTTCTCTTGTACGTTAACCCACTAGCCAACATACTGGATCATTTTGAACAGAACACCAGATGGTTCATATATATATTTTTTAGGGGGAAATGTGATGCAGTAAGTGTAGCTACCCGCTTCCCGGCACCTTGTGACTCTTGCTAAGAACTAACAGAACTAATAATTCGTGGGATAAATGATTAGGGCTGTGAATCGCCATCTTTTCAGACACACATCTCGATACAATAAAAAAAGTATATATATTTTTTTAAACTCATTAAACAAGTAATGATTTGATACACTTCAACTCGCTACTGATCGGTTATGATTTGGTTCAGCGCCGATACGATTCAATCCAATACGATTCACTCGAGTTAGACTGATCATGCACTAATACGATTCACTCGAGTTAGACTGATCATGCACTGATGTATTGACAACAATTTTCAAAACATGACTTCATTGTCCTTATTTTGTCTGACAATTGGAACCACATTAATCATGTTTGCTCATGAGGATGCACGTTTCATTAAAACGTTCATGCAGCATCATGTATTTGGTAGGGCTGGGGCGATGTATCGATATAATAATCGATACGGTGATACATGATCACGCGATACACTTTTGAGATATAGTTGGTATGATTTTTTTTTTTTTACTGCTACTGAAGATATGCCGCTGATTTGAGGTCATTAAAAAAATAATAATAATCTTGTGTCTTTGTAGTCATTAAAGAAAATTAGCATCAATCTCAGTTTAAATTTTTTTGTGCGTGTTTATTTTACAACTGCTTTGCAGACAGTCTGTTAACTAAATCAGATATCGTGATATGATATTTTTGCCACATTGTCCAGTCCTAGTATCTGGCTCAGAGCACAACCATCATGTGTCTCAATCCGACATTTTCTCGAACACTATAGGTGCGGGTCCTTGCAAATAAAGAAACCGACTGCTTCGGCCATCGCCTTCGACCGGCTATAAGTGTGGGATAGTGAGCTCTGAAAGGAACTGCTAGCTGAGGTGTTATCTACTGCATGTTCAGCTACAGGCTTCCCTTTTGGTTAACATTACCCTGCACCTCCTTCCTAGGTGTGGGGCAAGGCTTGTGGTTCTGCCAGTGTATTTTACAGCAGTCTTGCAAGCTTCTATTGAACTTGAAGTAGTTCAAAAAAGGAAAAAGAAAAGAAAGACACCTTCTCTCGCTCACCCTCATTAAAAATCTAATGTAAATTAAAAAGGTACTTCACCATGTTATACATTCCAAAAAAATTGCAATGAACCTGCTGGCTAGAGAAATGCCACAGCCCTCAGTCACTGTGACACACCAACTTACAGGCTTCAATACTAAACGACGTTATACAGAATTGGCTAACGTGCTTGAACCTTAGTCAGAGTTCTCTCGACGCGGATTCGGCCTGCTCGGCCGTCCAACTACTAAAACCTGTGCTGCTGGGAGCTCTTTTGCAGAGCCCTGTAAAAAGGTTAACACTGTTGTCAGATCCTAGTCTGTACTGTGTGTCACCACAGTCACCTCTGATGTAGAGAGTGGAACACAGTAGGTTGTGTGTTCAAACCCCTAGGGTATCCCCAAGAAAACCATAAAAAGCTCTTTTTAAACTAGAGTTAAATAAAAAAATTTTTTTTTTAAAAAGCTCAAGACCCAGAAGATCAGAGCGGCTGCTAAACGACGGAGTGTAACGAGATGCAGGCGCGCACACAGGCACACACCATGCGAAACAAACAAGACAATGACGTCTTAAGAACTAAACCTAACAAAAGCTGCTCTGCTGAGACTCGAGCGCCAGTCAGACTCCACTAGTCAATAAGGGTTTCAACCTCGTTACAAGAGGAAACCACACACACACACACATAAAACCTAAAAGCCTCCAGAAACAAAATGGCAGAGCGCTCTAAATGCTAACCAAAGTTGTTTTTCTCCTTGTGTACCGAGAGCAGGGGGGTAAAGGTGCCATGTCAGTGGGCACTCGAGTGGTAATTAACGGTCACCACAGAAACCCACAATACAGCGTGCCTCATCTCATCATTCCACGCCTCGTTTCACACAGATTAAAGATGCACCCTCTTTCATTCCCTTTATTAGATATAACACAAAAAGGAAGAGATATGATGAAGGCTCTTTATAGTCTCACGTACTGTACGCAAGATAAAGAAATGCCACATTGGCAGGAGAGGAGGAACTCGGACGTGTACCCACGCCAACCCCCTTGCTACTTCAGTGATCCTGGTTTCACTTCGCAGCCCCTTTGGGAAACGGTTAAGAAACCCAGTTGAGGTTCCAGCCATGCAGTTCACGTCTACATCACATGCTCAGCTGTGATGTTCCAAAACACTTCCCTAATATTTACGACCAAATTTGACATCATTCCATGGGAATCATGCTGCTTCCCCTCTCACGTGACTGCTTCTATCTTGACAACTGGCTCCAGGAGCATGCTGGTACTGGCCTGTTGGCGTCCAAGAATGTCAGTGGTGGTTATACAAGAAACATTAAGTGTTTGAAGTTAATGTGGACTGCGACAATAAGAAAGGCAGCAGCATTGCAAGCTGTAACGGCTGTTTTTGTCGTCTAGTTGGAACGTTTCTCGAATTTTTCTCGAACTCTAATAATCCCAAATAACAGAAATACGTCTCTACAATCGACACCACTAAACTCATCTACATCATATATAAACTTGGCATGAGCAAAGCGCTGATCCAGTCTTTAAAGCACAAATAGTTACAATCTACATAACGTGACTTTTTAACCGACTAAGGGAATATATTTCAGAAGTACAGCGTTTATTCCTCCAGTACCGCTCCAGAGACGTGCAAAATTGTTCCTGAGGCTCACTAAAGCTGTTCTGCCAATTTGCGCTGGACCAACACCTTACTCGTTTTGTTTTGTTTAACTTGTCGGGCTTGATGAAAAAGGATGAAAAGTTTCAAGCCGTTCTCACTAAAGCACATGTCGCAAAATCTGGCTCGCGTATGTTGCCTTATACTGGCTTTCTTCATCGGCCAAGATGGAGGGCACGAAATCATCTGATCCCAATCTGTAGCTGATCAATCCTTCCATCCCTACTTTATAACAGTGGTGTTCAGAAGAAAAAAAAAAAAAAAAAAAAAAAGACACGTATGACCACGTTAATGCATAATACACGAAGGCCTAATGCGAGTCATTCGCAATGGATTGCAACGTGTTTGCGATTTCTTCATCTTCGGCTGAGAGTGCATATGACCTTTTAAAAGGATCATGGGTAAAAATGACAAAGCTGCATCAGTTTTCATTGTACCAGCTTCTACCCCAGCGTTCGTTTTCCATTATTCATCGTTTCCCCCAGTACAGTACAGCGAGCCGTTGTTGGGCAAAACCAGGATATCCTTACTCACAGCCTGTTTATAGGCAACTCTCAACTCACGTCCTGTCCTTCTAGAAGTAGACTTTACAATAGAGCATTGGAAAAAAAATCTATCTTGTGTAAAAAAAAAAAAAAATTTTTCTTTTTAAAACCACAATAGCTTGACCATTAGAAAGGCATTTTAATCTTTCTGTAATCAAGGAGCTTCCTCTACAGCTAGCCTGCTAGACATACGGGAAACGTGAGCATGAGAATTTGGCTATTGTTTCATGAGCTTGTTTTAGGATTACCAAGTGAGAACCTTACCTTGGAGACTGTTATGGCCTTCTTGAAGTCCCGCCCACCAGATATTCTGAAGCCCCAGGGAGATGGGCCAGCCAGGTTCATTGTGAAAGCCATGATGAGACCGCAGCACGCTGTGCACCTTATGGAGCTCTGTATTCAAACTATGAGAGAGAAGGAATGGCAAGAGCTTCAGTTAATGTTCTCTGATCTCTTGAGATTTTCACAGACACAGCAACCTCTAGATTTTACACAGATTTGTGCGGAAAAAGCATGACAAACAAAAAAAAAAAAACAGTAAAAAAAATAAAACCAGCGTGTGACTGATTCAAGCGGACAGGACGTCTACAGTAACTCAAATACACTCTTTACAACCGTGGTGAGCAGAAAAGCATCACAAAATATGGCAAACCTAGAGGCGGGTGGGCTACAACAGCAGAGGACCACATCTGGTTCCACTCTTTTCAGCCTAGAACAGGAATCTGAAGCTACAGTGGGCACAGGCTCCACCAGAGCAGAAAGTGCAGATGTGCACGAGTGTTCTTAATCTCGCGTCATTTAAAACGCTGCTCATCTCCGACACAAAACTGCCCGACTTGGAAAAAGCCACAGCAAACCTAACCGGAAGAAATGGTGCGGTTACTCTCACTGCGCATCAGTCAGGGTGGTCTGCTTTGAGCCACAACACGGCCTTATTTCCAACGTGAACTGAATCCTATTCTTCTCGGAGCAAATCTGCAGGGTAAGCAGCGCTAGCTCCAGAGGAAAATAAACGGCTGTGGGAAGAGTGGCAAAAGGGAGAGATTTTGCAGGAACTGGAACATCTTTCTCATACTCGACAACGTTCGATTCAGCAATAACATGGAATCAAATAGAAATCCAGTAAATTAGACTGGGATAGACAGAGAGAGAGAGAGAGAAACACTGGTGTGACCGTTGCTGACAAGAAAATCCTAGTAGAGAGAGAGAGAGAGAGAGAGAGAGAGAGAGGGCGAAACAGAGTGATAAAAGGGTGTCCATGAAAGCTCACAGCTTCAAGGCAAATTCTGCAACAATAGTTCTAACCACAAATACATAAATAAAAACAAACAAAATTTAAAAGAGACCCCACAGTCCGACCTACATGGCTTTTACGATTGTTAATTCATAGGTCAAAGTTCACCTAGATACACACATCCCTCATCTTTTCGTCTGCGTGAACATAGCTGAAATAGCTTTGTCGAGTCAATTTTATTCTCATTTGGTCCATTTCTGGAAAAAAGAAGGGGAAACAGCATCCCCCCGAAAAGTGTCGTTTACCGGTGGCTCCTGTATCGCCGCAGCAAGGGATTAAAAACTGTAAACGTCACCGCTAAAACTTTAATATTTCACCATACATCTGTACAGTCAGCAAGACATGGAACATTTTCTCAATATTAAAACAATCGTTCAAAACGACAATGAGAAATAGAACTGATCCTGACTTCACAACTTCATACAATGCATCATATTCCATAAACCGCTCGACATTAACACCAAACGGACATCATTCAAATGTGAACGCGGCTCACGACTTCAACCCTTCGCAAACGCTTTGACGTTACTCCCATTATTCGGTTCTCTCTCGAATAATATTATGACTGCCATTACAAACGCACAACCACGAGCGAGTGTTTCGAATAAGAAACTATGGCGAGCTGCCATGTTTTTGTTGTTCTTCCTCCATCATTTCCACCGCGCGCATCCAACACTTCCACCACAATCCACCAGAAGCATTCCTTGCGAAAGCAAAATAGCAGCCGCTCAACCAGGCGCAATTCATTTTAGAGAGGGGAAAAAAAAAAAAAAAACCATTTCCAAAATATCTCAGCTGTGCGAGTCAGTAGTTAGAAAGTGCTGGATATGATTTATTAACGTCAGTCTGTTTAATCCGGTTACAGAAATGCTTTTAAACAGATAAGCCAAATTCGATTCGAAATATAAATGGCCATAGCTGAGGTTTTATTAAAACAAAAGGCTAACTCTTGCTCTTAACAACATGATAATCTGGAAAGGTCTGACCACCAAGTTAATGTGTAGCCAACAGCTAATGCATACTGGACATGACACTCGAGAACCCTGCTGATAACCTACTCAACCACTGGTGTCAACAATCCATAATTTATCTCTAAAAAGCCAAAAGGACAAACGGCATGCAAACAGACGGCATGCAAACACTACGATGTTTGATCATCTCGAAGACAAGATGCTTACTATAGCTGTAATGAAACCTATTCTCACATTTTACCCATTAATGGTTGGCTTTTCATCTTGGATACGTTGGGAAGTCAGGATTTCACAACTGTTTACTTGTCCAAAGTGTACGATGGACGTGGAGTCAGATGTGTCGAAATGTTCATATAATGGAAAATATGGGAATGAACGAAAGCTTTTGTTTTTTAAATAAAATACCGGTCCATCATAGCATCATAACACCATGGGAGAGGTGGTCCAGCGGCTGGACCGTGAGAGAAATAAAGGGGTGTTGAATGCAGTCATATAGACATGGACAATAAATAGTGTAGGAACGATGGCCATTTCGGTGGTGCCGTGGGAGGACTATGGGAGTCGAGTCAACGTTATGCTTCACGACCTTATGACAAACATCCTGCTCTAATCGGAAGTACATTATGTAATTTAAACACCAGAACACCAATACTGCAACATGAATATCGAGATCTTCAACATCATAAGAGAGACGTTCTTTATCTCAATTATTTCACTACAGTCTCACCTAACTGACAGTCTCCTCTTGATATTAATGATTTGGTTTTGCTCGTCTGTTTTATGATTCCGTCTCCTTTAGAAATCCAAAAACACATAAGGCCCAGGCTTGTAATCTATAAGCAAACAGAAACTACGCTCCTCTTGGGTTTTGAGCATGTTCCGCTAAAATGACAAAGTCAGCTGCCTTTTTTGCACCATGTGCGTGATGAGTAAGTTCTACATTACAAGTTTGGATGAATCATTTTACAGTTTAGTAACCTTGTGCAAAATGATTACTACCAAGACCAAGGCCTTTTATTTATTTATTTTTATTCAAGGGCGATGGAGCAATCGTGAAGGATCCCCCTGAATCTGGCAACACTTAAGTCCTTGCCTTTGCTTGAACTTGTTGAAATTTGGGAAAGCCACCATTTCCCATGATCATCACAACTGAAATGATTTGCAATGTGGTACATTTCAACACGATCCACTTAACCAAAATATTTTGTATTTTTAACCTTTGGAAGAGAACACTGGAAATTCTTTTCTCCAGTCATTTTTGGGCAAACCATTTCAGTGAAAAAAAAATTAAGTAAAATAATAATAATAAAAATGCAACCCTAGAATATTGTCAAACCAAACTGGACACTATGTATAGAAAAAAAAAAAAGAAGAAATGAGTAAGACCCAGGCTTCTTCCCCTATAGTAGCAACACCCGAGAAACCCTGTCCATTAGATAGAGACTCAATCGGTATAATGAAAGCAAGACACTGATGAGAGAACACCACCCAGTGCCAACAGGAAACTTTCTGATGGCTGATTAGTCATCGTAACCGAAGCCACTAGCTTAAAGTAGTTTAATAGGTCTTATAAAAGTGGAACCCAAATTCAAGAAAACAGGAAATGCCAACAAATGCTACCAAAAGCCTTTTTGGCACTGAGAGACAATCAGTTTCTACAGACGTCTACATTTAATCTCTGCACGACATTCTCAAACATAGACGCGTTTAATAAAGACAAAACAATTGGGTTTCGTTAAAAGCAGGAACGATGATTAGACTCAACAGACCAGTAGTCAAATGGTTTATGCAGTTCTTTAAATTCAGGTGTAGTAAAAGTGGAAACAGCCAACAAAACATTTGGCGCCAGCTCGGATGAGAACATTTGTAGAACTCCAGAGGATATCGGTTGAAGCCTGGAGCTTTCCCAGATGGAATTGATTGAATTGCATGTGCAGTAAATGAACAGGTAGGAAAATTTACGTTAGTAATTGCATCAAATGGCAAGAAAAGGAATAAAGACTTGTGGAAAAGTTTTTGAAGGTTAATTGGAATAAATCACTCAATATAAAGATCACATTTAGAATCGGATTCCGGCTCCGTTTTGAATCATGATCCTGTCAACAACTGGAAAGATGTGTTGTCTTAAATAAAGTAAAGTCAATAGATTTAAACCTTGTACCTCAAATGAAGTACCCAACATAAATGAATAGACTGCCAGAGTGGAAAGTCAGTGTTATTTCAAATGATCCCATGTTCCATGACTAACTCAAAATCCACTAAGGACTCTGACTAGGACTATTATATCCACTTAAATTCACAAAGCCCTGGAACATTTCACATTATCCAGCAGGTCCAGGAGTGTTGGTTTGGGTACTTCCTAAGGATTGGCATCAACAGGACAAAATAATAAAAAGGTGGGTGGGGCTAGCAGTACTAATTACTGCTGGTTGTTTACACATACTATTTTTACTAACATACCAAGAAGATACAGTGCTGATCTGATCAAATATAATGAGAGTTTGTTAACTAAATGTCCAATCAAACAAAAGAACAGTGAATCAGTGTTGGAACTGCCATGTGGGATAACAGCGTAAACACAATGCATGATGCGAGAACGTCAATGATGTAATAGTTTTTAAGTGTCATCACTGTGGTCGGTTCAGTCGTCTTGAAAGTTAGTGGAAAGTGACCCAGTGCCCAAAGATTTGTTGCCTCCTCTTTGGATCTATTATTTATTCAACATGCAGTGGAAATCCCACTTAGAAGGGGGCATTAGTGCCCCATTTCCAGAATGCAAACCCACCCACAACGCAAACATTTCCTGAAGGAACTTAACAAGAACAAGTTCTCTCGAGTACAAGTTAGTTTGCGAGTTTTTCCATCAATTGCCAAAACTGTATTTGCTGCCTCATTAAGCCTGGACTAGTTTTGGCAAATTTGGGCCTGCTTACTGATGATAAAACAACTGATTGAATTCAACTCACCACAGCAATGTCATGCCCAGTCTTAGACATGCCTTAAACTTAACCAGGACCATGACATTTTGTGCAGACAAAATTTGTAAGCATCTGTCAGACATCTTTGTTCTTTTCAGATCCAGACATGCTTCCAAAGAGCCTGAACCACGCTGACAACTTGCTTGTTATGAAAAGATGATGGAAGCAGATTGGGTGTGACTGGTAGAAGTAATGCTTCAATGTTGACAGCTTGAAAGTGCACATCATGCTTAAGAAAATATTAGCTGTGCAGTTATATTAGTAGTAAAATTTTATATTAAAGCACTAGAGCACATCTCCAATTCACCAGCTCAATCTCCAGATCAATGACCTAATGTGAACTGCTTTTGAACAATGGTGCAGCCTATTATATAACAGGATGAGCAATTAAATATGGAATCTAAGGAATTCATGCACACAAACAAACAGAATGTATCCTGTTGTTTGTGAAAGTGTTTGCGGTCTCCCAAGTGAGCAAAAAAAAAACAAAAAACAAAACACCAATATATTGAAATATCATGATAAAGAGAAGGGAAAGAATGTAGAAAAACCTCTCGTACCCAAGGCAGTTAGATGAGGCTGCAATATCGTTGCATTCCTTGAACATTTGGGCCCAACCAATCATTAGTGCTAGACAAATCAACCACCTTAACAAGCTTTCCCCACTGTTAGTTTTAATTACTGTGACCTCAAGACTCCACTTGGTCCACATTGTTGCTCAGTGTCGCGTAATCACATGAGCGAGCTAGCTATACTTCCACTTAAATTCTCAATTAGTCCAAATACTCTGGTGCAATTCAACTCCTTATGAATATGTCAGAACACCCCCCAAGTCCTGCCTGAAAAGGCCGGAGTTTGATTGAACACACCACTACACAATCACTGCAGTGATGACAAATCTGAAGGACTCAGTCACTTGAGTCTCAATGTCTAAAAAGTGGCATAAATGTGTGCATATGGTACAAGGGTGGACAAATGTATTAGCTTGCCCACCAGGCAAGTAAAAGCTCCAGTGTCCCATGTTTTGATTGCCCAGACAGCTCCTGAGTGGTGCATCATACACAAGAATCCTGGTTCCTCTGTAGACAGCCTCTGCGCGGTCTACCATCATCCAGATTGTGTCTTGGTTTGGTTGGAGAACCTACTTGTTTAACTACAAACAACAATACAATATCCCAGAGATAAAGTCTTGTTCCAGTTGCCTGGCCAACTGACTTACTCAGCCCTGTTGTAGTACAACTTTAGACTTCCAATTCACTATAAAGATCAGAGCGAAAAGAAGTGGTGAAAATAGAAACTGCTGTGCTGACAGACGGTGAAAGTATGTGCACCACACAAATAAATGAAAAGGTTTAGCAGAGTCTAGACCCTTTCCATGTTTAGACGTTTGCCTTTGTCCAAAGGCCAGCTGTTTGGCGTTCTTCTGCTTCGGTGACTCGACAGTAAGAGGGAAAAACTGGCATAGAGCTACGCATTCGAGAGGCCAAACTGTAACCAGATAACATTATTATGGACTGCGTCTACTGTAGCACATCAAAACAAGTAACACTACAACTGGTTGTAAAAGGCCAGAACATGTGATATACACCAACACGTGTGGAATTAGAAACCGGAGCCGACTTGTCGCCACAATCTTAACTGCCAGACTCTAGTGCATGGTCTACATTCATTTCGGTTAACAAACCAGGGAATGGTGACCTGGCTATATAATCTTTCAAATTCCATCTAACCTTAACACAATACAAGCTTACAAGCGGAACTGGAAATACTGGTTTAGATGCCCACAGTGTGTCTCACCTCTCCCTCTCCTGACCTCACCTTAGTGAAAGCTGGCAAGAAAGCGAATGCCTTCGAGACATACTAAAGGGTGTATCTGTAACCATCTTTACATGGCAGCACAAATGCAGTCGAATGGAAGCATACACCAAAATTCTTTTGATTCAAATCAAATACTTGTGGGTGTGTGTATGCCATTAGCATTAAATACTTTCCAGCCCAAAAGTTACAGGAGAGCATGTTATGAAGGGATGGCACAGAATTGAATGAGTCAGTGCTGAAGAATAGTGTGTGTGTCAGTCATTGAAAGGCAAGTCAAAACCATGAAAGAGCTCGGGCTTCCAGACAACGCCTAAAGGCCCATAATTTAAGACAAAACTACTTCAGTTCACCCGGAATGAGTCGGCCTTTGAAGTGGCACTTGGAATAAATGTGTGACTGATGATTGTTAATGTTCGCGAGACTAAACATAACTGAAAATTTGAGAGCTAACGGCTGTACGTCCTATAATAATGGAAATCAAACCCATCCATGTCCGATTGCAAGTAAGAGTAAGAGACATTTAGAGACGCTATTTGAAGAGCACATTACCGTTCGCTCTGAGCTGCTGTTGAACTTGAGAAGGTCAGAGGATTTCATTGAAAAAGGCAATGAGTGAGCAAACCCTGCTAAATGTTAGCAGTGTTTAATGCGATTTATGTACATTTAATTTCGCTCAAAAGATACTCCGAAAGTGGATGCTCAGCCAGTTGTGGAGATCCTTCCTTCACTCGAACAGTGTGTTTGTAACAGAGGCCCAGTAAAATGTCTGGCACCACAAGTGAATATTGGCTGAAGACTGCTTTCGCCAACGCTCCTCCGGTTAAAGAACACGATCCAACATTGGCTCTGCAGTAAACACTGAAGGAGAAGTCATAAAGTCGTAGAGGAAACACCGGATCTGCATATATCCGTCCAAAAAGACCGAGTATGTGCCGAAACGAACTCTTGCTTCAAGGACGGTCAAAAACGTGAGAACTTTTTGGAGAATGTCATGCATACTGTGAAATGCATTTTAGGGTTCTGTCAGGAATAATAACATGATGACGAGTCAAAAAGGCCATTAAGGTCATGCGTAAAAGGATGTGTTACATTACACAAATTAAAAAAAAAGAAAAGAAACTTGGCGTAATATTAAAACTACTTTCCAGAGGTTCTGTATCTCCGTGTGTGTGTGTAGCAATATTGGACAGTAAGGGATGATTGCAACTGCAGATGGGCTCCTGACAATATTTCTGGAACACATACACTGAACAGAACATTTCTCCTGCAACACTGAAACATCTGGCTGAGCTTAGGTTCAAAGTCAAGCAAACATCAGACCACTTGGTAAAATTAGAGGTGGGTGATATGACTGTATGAATATTGATGAATGATGCCACAACATCCCACTTATATTTATTTATACAATATCGGTCATCACAATAAAATTTTTTTTTTTTTTTTTAAATATCTTAATATCAATTACAATCTCTAGAAGCAGCCAATTTGCTGTCAAATGTTTCTTCTGTCTTGGAGACTGGGAACTCCAATAAGCACCCTTTACAAACCGTAGTGAACAGAAAAGCATCTCAGAACACACAACATATTGAACCTAGAAGTGGATGGACTACAACAGCAAAAGACCACGCTGGGTTCGACTCCTGTCCGGAAAGACGTTACGCTTACTCTCCACTTGAAGTTTAAAAATAGACGTCTCATCTGTTCAGTGCCTCAAGTCAAAAGTGGTGCAAAACATAACCACTTAAAACTGAGGTCTCATTTATAGCAGCGAGCTAAATCACTAATGGTTAGGGCTTGTCACCATTCAGTTATGTTAGTTTTATGAATATCCCTTCTATATTACACATCTGCATCTTGAATATTTTATGCTTCATTTCGTAAAACCCGATTTTCACACAATTAGCACCAACGCGGAGCAAAAGAACATCTAACAAAGCACTAATGATCCGATTTCATACGCACCCACGTCGACTCCAACTCTGACGTCGCCGAGCAGATCCACTCCCTGAAATTATGGCTTTAGGCAATTATGCCTGATGAACTCACACCCTACGTACAGAGAGAACGCCGTGCTAAAGCCACGCCATTATCGTGGTAACACCGAGGTAAACACTTCGTTCTAGATTCCTGCTAATGACCCTGAAGAACAGTGAGCACATACTTTAGACATGCACCAGTGATTAATCCAATCTATGGATTGCAGCTATGAAGACCTCAGAAATGGAGCAGGACAAAGGTATGAGGACAAAGAGTAACAAAAAAAAAAAAAAAAAAAAAAAAAAGGCGGCGTCCAGAGAACAGACACAATACAATAGAATGACTACAGTGTGTTTGGATTCTCGCTACATGAATCATTAGACCTGGATTCCACGACCGTGAAACTGTTCAATGTTCATTGGTTATCTCTTGATGTGGTTTGCGCAACACCATCCCCCCCCCCCACGAAACTGTATTTATTCTGCTGCCATAGAGACTAAACTGAATGTTGGAATAGAAATATGTTTTCTAGCACTCGCTCACAGTCATCGAGATTTTCAATCAGGCCCAGTCGGAGCTGATCTGATGAATGATTAGTGTTTGCACGTAATCTGGGTGTTATAAACCATAATCAATAAAGCAACATAATCCCATCATGGCACACTTTTGCGAGTATTCGTCAGGCGTCAGCGCTTGAACAACGCCAGTGGAACTTAAACTAACCGAGTGGACTGATCTTTTTTGGAAACGTTGAATGAAAACTCTCTCAGTGGAACTAAAAGCTCATATCACATATTCGTGTATTGTACAGATATCATTAGGCATCACAGTGGGATATTTCTGCCATCTTGCCCTCCCCTACTCGCATGTCTTTCACTGAATGAAAGCAGAGGTTTAAATAACTTTAAAATGAACCTTAACAATCCACTTACATCAGTTTGAGATCATCTAGTAGTTAAGAGATGATGATGATGATGATAATGACTCAGATTAAATCAGCAATTATGGCTGCAACAATTATTTTCATATAATAATCAGGGCACTTTTTAAAAAAAATTTTTTTAAAAAAAATTTTTTCGACAAAAGATTTCCTTTTCCAATTACCGTAATGTAAAATCAATCACATAATGACAAATCTCCATCTAAGTAGTATTAAATCAGCAGCTTGGACATTACTCAACCTAACAGGCCTCAATGAACTATTAAGACAAGATAGTCGTGCGTTCTTTATTACATTTTTTTTAATAGTTACTCAAATCATTTCCATCTGCAGAACTGCTGCATCTCTGGATGTTTTTTTTGCACCATTTTGTATTACTATAGAAGCGAGAACTTACTAGGACATGCACCTTAGCGTAAACCTTGCGTCCGGCACTACTGCCCGAGATGCTGTTATAGAAAATTAATAATAAACGCCTTCCGACTAATCAGAACTGATTATTCAAAAGTGCTGTGGTATAAAAAGAAAACAGCACACCGTCTTACCAATATTTAAAATGACTTCCTTGACTGCAGCCCTACTAGAAATGATGGCTTGCACTGTCCATGTATAACTGTTGTAAACATACTTGGAAGAAGGACAAGAGATGGAGGGCTGGTTTAAGCTCCAGTGAGCTTTTTTTGTGGTGTGAACTCTTAAGAATTGCTCTGCAATCAGTTCAGACCACATCCTCCACCTCCAGGTTTCATTCAGAACAGAACATAAAAAAATTTTTTTTAAAAACGTCCAGGCACTTTTCTGTGTGCTGAAGACACGCAAGCATGTTCTCAAGTCCTGGCTGAGCAGTGAAACAGACACGAGAGAAATGGAACAAAAACAGCTCGATTTTCCACAGATGTAGTCAATAAGACATGCTTGGAGTCCAGTGGTGTGCATCTTTAGTTCTGTACTGGCCCTACATGAAGCTAGCAGAGTAATGAAATCGACATTCATTCCCAAATCTTCATGAATTTACCTCAACCAAAATGATCATTAAGAAATTACAGCAGGTTACACGATTTCATAACCCATGTGTGAGAAGTTTGAAGCGGATATTTACAGAAAAGGTTTTGGAGGCTTGTAACTGGAGCGCAAAAGCAGCACACGTCAGACGCCAAATGTGCTGGTTGACTGACACACCAATCTCAATTACAGCACCGTCAACCATGAGATAAAAGCAGAGTTACATAAATGCACACAAAGCCATATATGGACAAAGTTAACCAAGAACAAGAAACACCTCGGCATACAATGCAATACAAACCACTGCACACTTGTGAACACACTCCACATAAATCTCATAAAAAAAACCAACACCTACCAAGGCATTTCACAGCACAGCAAAGCCAAAGGTCAAGCAGCCACTGAAAGAACAAATGTGCCATAGCCTGATAAAGACACAGAGGATGAGAGAAGAGTTTTTCATCATCCACTCGTCCACACTAGATCCTATCACTGTGCTGCTTCCTGTCTAAGCAATAACTCCGAACGTGCTACGAATCCATGACGCCCTGCTACTGAAACCTAAACGGACAAATACTATGGGGTTAGTTTCTAGACTAACTGAAATGCAAATGAAAATCACATTTGCTAAATATTCAACAGGGGTTTTTACATGATGTTCTGCAAATAAAATCCCCAATATATGTCTCGACAGTGTTAATGATTACAAATCAAACACATCGATTAACCCTTCAGTCAAAGGAAAGCTCCGGTGTGCTGCCCAGTCCCATGTTTATGTTGAGTAGAAGCCTAACTCTATGCCAAAAGGGGTAGCTAACCTAATGCAACAACCAGGAGAAAGACCTGGCCTGGGAAATTCGGGGCTGTTGCCCTGAACATTTTTCCTTAAGCCCCGAATACAGGAGCGTTACAGAATAATTGGATCAGTTGGTCACTACGTCACCGATCGTCCGTAGAAGGAGACGGCAGTGTCCTTAGTAGTTTTGCATCTTCGCTGAACGGAGTGCTGTATTTTATCTTCAGTGAATGGATGCGAGACCAATCAGACAGGGTTTACAGGAAAATACTCGTGTCTTATTGGCGGACGGCACTCAATTAGTGTGAAGGGGAAAATGGGACAAAAAAAATAATGGTTGATTTTGTGGCAGTAAAGGGGTTAAAACACAAACATCCTCTCACGCTGTGCAGGAAAACAAGGTGTGTAAATGTATATACGTGATCCAAGTTACTTGACCGTGATATGAGCAGAGCATAAGGACAACTAACGTACTTCGCATGGCACTGTAGCAGCTAAACTGACAAAACGATAGCATACAGTAGTTGTGCCTCTGCTTGGCAAGCAACACCAACTAGTCTCATCGTCAATGAAAGTCAAAAAGTTTGATATTTTTGTCAGTTTGGTTGTCCTACAAACATCAGAGGCAAGTATTATGATAAAATACTACTTTCTTTTGCCCATTTTTCACATTTATTAAAGCAATTAGCCCTCACATGCAAGAATAAAGTGCATGGAAAGAGTCTATTTAGAAGAGTGCTTTTAAAAGTTTTTTAATGGAGAAGAATCTGGGCTCAGCCTAGATGATTAACAGTCTAGCTAACGCCCTGGTAACAACAGACTACGTCAAGCTAGACGTAGTGTTCCGTCCTCACATTCCACGCAAAACATTATTTGCAACCTCTAACTGCAGAGTGCTGCATGAAGTAGGTAGGAGAGCTTTGCACTACACTTTATTTTACTCAGATTTGTGTTTCAAAATCGCTTTATGTTCCTGATTCTAAAAAGATCGTCCAATACTGAAACGTCAAACGAATTAATCCGCCTGGTCAAAAGTCAGCCAGAACGCGACTCAGGTGATGTGTGTAGTGCAGCAGGTGGGATGATGACGAACGGTTTAGAGAAAAAAAAAAAAAAAAACTAACAGCGCAGACAAAATCTGCTTCAATTGTCCACCCCTACCCCTGACTTACAAACTCTGATGTTACAATTAGACCTCACTGATTATGTTCCCAAAGTGCACAACGGCAACTGAATTAGATCAGTAACTTGGCTCACATTTTGACGAGCTGCAATCTGAGGAGAGACTCCCAGAGAGATGTGAGGGCGGAGCTTCAGCGAAATACGTAAAAGGCCGGCTGTAGGTCGTATAAAAGGTCAGAAAGCAAATCCGAGGATAAATTACAGATTTGTGAAGCTAATTAAGAAAAAATAAATAAACAAACGTGCGAAAAGGACAGTGAAAAGAAAACGGGCTTCAATTTTGCGCGGTTTCTTGCAGAACCTAAAAAAAAATAAAAATACCAAAAAAAAAAAGAAAAAAAAAAAAAGAGGGACGTCGTACTTTGCTGCTGAAGCTTAGCAGCAGTAATTTGCGCCAATAACTGACCTTCTCCACCAGAGAAACAGGCGGTTCCACCCGCATTTTGTGCTTTTTGTCCCCCCCTTTTCTTTTCTATGGCTCTGTTATTATAAAGCTGAATGCCAGTACAATGACCGAGTGGTGTGTTTGTGGATCCTCTGCCTCATGCCCATTCAGCAGTCTGGACCCATCTAAAGATATACACAGGAGAGGTGATGGTGTGCCAGAGAGAAAAAGTGAGCGAGTGTGAGAGAGAGAGGCAGACAAAGGGAAGGTAATGAGCTGGGAAGATTCAGCAAGTTCCAGCATTTCTTCATGCCTGGTTAAAACGTACTGCACAGTCATCACTGATTTGTTTTCAGCTGCAGGCAGCCAAAGATCAGATCAGGAGGTTGTGTGCTGCTGTGCTTTATTGTGGCATTACATGTACTTTACAACAGGACAACACCGTAGCGCCACGTTACTATAATCAAATTGTACTTGGGCTTTGGCCGACATATTACATTGTATGGCCTTATACAGCCACATGCTAGTCATAGCATTAAAGAGTGTGGTATTATGCATATCTATCATGTATGGTCTTTAATCCTGTATAATTCTGTAATTCTGTAAAAACAATGAGCTCCATTTGTTATGACACAAAACAGGCTCAGGTATGTGAACCCATCATGGTTGATATGGACACGCAAAAACGTTCATCTACCAAACAGTGAAGATTCGTTTTTGAATCAGCTCCATAGGTTGTGAATGAGTATATCATGTACACGAAACCGGGAACGAGTTTTTAAGGACCCTGGCTCACTACACATTGGGGCACTGATGACCCATGTTCTGGCAACACGGCTACGTACCCGTGTTGAAAAACGTCACCGCAGGCATTTATCAGCAACGAGCAGGACCGCGATCCTTCTGACATCATATCGTCTAAATGTGTTCGCTTAATCACAAAAAAAAGTGTCCGTCATGGGACTTCAAGCAAGATCGTAGGCTAGCTAGTGGATTTTTAAAAATCATTAAACACTTAAAAGTCGTTAAGACTCAAGCAGACCGTATATAGAACGTCAAATAAAGTTAAAAATCGATTGTTAACCTAAGTAATCAATCGAGCGCTCCAACAACGATAACAAGCTACTTGCATTTATAGAAGTTGGCCGAGAGTTCCGACGCAATTTTTTAAATTTTATTTTAGAGCGGAGAGGTTTCAAAAAACATGACGTCATTTGCAGTAAGGCAATCTAGCGAGCATCGATGCTTCGTGGTCTTTGCGATGCATTGTGGGATTTCTTTAGGGTGCGATCGTTTGAGTGTACTGGAAGGACTCTGCTATTGAGACAGCCCTTAAAAATGGCCGACTCCCTGATCAGTGCCCTGACTACCGAACTAGGAAGCCGATTGAGATACACCCTTTGCTGCAGATCGACAAATTCGCTATGCCAAGCTAGCCAACGTTAGTGATCAACAAATCTCTTGTTATTCTGTATTTCGACAGGTTCGGCTAATCGCATAGACTAGGACAATACAAATCCAGACACTGATAATTCATCGGTTAACGCCCAGGCCAACCATCGGCATGGTACAACAACATGATGGCATTTCCCATTTACAATCATGTCCTGGTATTAATACGGAAAAAAATAATCCACTCACCATGTCGTTATTTCAAGATAGTATGCCTTTATTTTAACTTGATATCGTGTTCAACTCATAATCCGGTGGTAATTATCGGGCTACATATTAATATATTTGAAAATGAACTCAAATGACATTCTTTAAATAATTTACAGGTAAAAATAATGGAGACATTACGTGAAAATACCGACTTACTATATTGAAATAACGGCATATCAAGTTGAAATATCAGCATAATATCTCGGGAACGGCAGAAACAAGTTGAAATAACATAGCTAAAAAAAATTTAATATACGGTCTTGACATAAATAAGTAAACATCAAAGCAAAACAATGTTTTAGAGTTAAAGAACATGCTAGAGTATACAAATAACAATTTTATGTCAAAATAAGGGCAACGTCTTGTGTAAATTCATAAATATGATTACGAGATACTATCTTGAAACGACAAGATATTAAACGTAAATAAGACAAGATAGAAATGTTCTCCCCAACATCTGCTTCACGTAATGGTTTAAAGTTTCAGGTTGTTGGGTTTTCTTTTCTTTTCTTTCAAGTTTACTGAAGTTGCAAACAAAGTTCAACGCATTTGTTTACCTATAAGATGAGAAATGAAACAGAGAGGTAGAAAAATAAACAGAGCTAGACCTACAGTTCTCTGTAGATTTCCCCAGGTCAGAGACGTTGTAGGTGACCTGCAGGGCAGCTAGAATAAAAATGTTCTAGAAGGATGTTCTAGAACAAAACCGCATTAAGCTGAAGGAGTCACATGGGCAGAGACCCAGAAGAGACTTCAGCTTAGAACAGGTTAATGACTGCACATGGCTAGCACTTTTAATCAGTTTTAAAGAAGCGGAATACTTAAAGAATGCATTCAAATGTGGGAATTATTATTATTTTTGTTCTAAACAATTTTAAATAAAAATAAAGTGTTAGTACTTACAACTTGGCAGTGAATTAATTCTCTAAGTGAATGATCAATTAACTAACTAAATGTAAAAAATAAAATAAAATAAAAAACTTACCAGAGTTTAAAACAATAAACAAGAACACGACGCCAACGCCGAGGTTAAATAATAATAATAATAATAATAATAATAAATTAGCTGCAAACGCTGACACCTGCGTGTGGTTTTCCGCGCGCGCAGCCCCTCGTGTTAAAAACAAAACAAAAATGATAAGTAATGTAGGATGGTTGTCTGTAACGAAGGCTTCTTACACAGACAATAACACCAAGCAACTGTTAAGGTCTGCCTCCCTTTTTTTCTTTTTTCTTTTTAAACGCAAACTTGCCACAGAAGCTCGCGCTTGCTTTTAAACCTTGATTCGGCGCGCGCGCGTGCGTGTGTGTGTGTGTGTGTGTGACTGCACACCTCGCCACTGTGGTTTTCAGCGCGAGCTCTCGCCCTGAGATGTGGCATCATCGGTAAACACACCCACACCCACCCCCCGGTTTCTCATGCCACGTGTAGCTATCAAAATAAAGCCCAGAGGACGGGCACTGGAAGTGTGGGTGGGATATAGAACGGGAGAAATATTATATATATTTTTTTTGCCTGCGAAACTGAGCTTGAAGAGGCGCGTGACGCGATGCGCCACCTGCTGTTCAGGAAATGTAGCAATGCATAGGTTAGTCACTAAAAAAATGTGGGGGGGGGAACCCCCCCAAGAAACCCATGCACTAACCGTTAGTGCATGGGTTTTTTGGGGGGTGGTCCCGTCCCCGTCGTCCTCCCCCCATCCCCTCCCCCCCACACACACACATTTTTTTTTTAACCAACCTTCATATTATATTAGCAGCACAGAAATCCAAACATCAGACAAATATAAATCATCATTCACTCATTCATCTTCAGTAAGGGATTTATTCTGGTCAGGGTCCCGGTGGATCCAGAGCAACATTGGGGGTGAGACAGGAATACACCCCCGGATACCGGTCATACCAGTCCATCACAGGGCATGGTACCATCATATCCATCACATTTATTTATTTATTTATTACAGATGTTTTCCCTAACCTATTGACCTGCACAAACCAGAGATGTTAAAAGATATATAGTCTTCCCCCCCCCCCCATCATGGGGCCCCATCATATAAACAGCACCTAATGCAGTTTTATTAATTAAAACAGCAGGTGGATTACAGGCAGATTGTTTAAGCTTGTTATTAAGTTATTGTGGGGTTTTTTTGGAGGGGGGGGGGGTTCCACAATGAACAACTTCCTACATTAAACACATTCAACTCAAGTGACAATTTAAGGTAAGGAAACAACTGTTTACAGCTGTTATAACGAAAGTGGTAACAGGACCTAATTTGGTTCATGGACATTCATCAACAATAAAAGTAATTAGAAATGGATAAGCAGTATGACAGACACGTCATTCTTGAATAAAAAAATATATATACATCAAACTTCTTGTCGTGGACAAATTGTTGTGAAATAAGAGTATTTAAACACTTCAGGTCATGCTGTTATAATACAATAATCATTCTGGGTGGCTCCGCTTCACACCACCTCATTCGTTCATTCATTCATTCGTCTTCAGTAACCATTGAAGATTGAGGTGGATCCAGATCCTATCCCAGGAACGCTGGGAAAGAGGTGTGAATACACCCTGATGATGACTATGTGCGCACAAATTCACAGGCTCATTCACATCTAGAGGTAGTTTAGCATAGTTAGGTTTTTGGGAGGTCGAAGGTAACCAGAGAACCCGAAGAAAACCCACATGGACACTTGGATAACATGCTAAACTCCTCACATAGATTAACATGAGCTGTGACGCCGTGCCCATGGTACCTGCTGCACCACTGTGCCAGTTCATTATCATTTCTACAATTGAACAATAACAGCTCTGACGATAGTAGTAAATATTATTGAATAGTGATTTCCACCATCATGTTATTAAATACATCAATTAATAAAACCATGAACTCCTCCTATACCTGAAAATCTCTGGATCCCTTTTTGAGCTCATCACACTACACACAATACTGTGCTTGGACGTATTGTATACATGTGTTTAGGGTTGTACCTGTATTACATAGAGGTTCATATCAGGAATAAACTTGAAATCTGTGTTATCGGTGTGTTTCTTCACCAATATTTATTCATAACGTATTGGCTACATGTTTCTTTCATTATTGGACAGTATGATGTGCGCAGCCCTGTCATTTCACACCAATATACTCTATTATAGGCCACTCTAATATTCTTCAGTATATTGTACTCTAAATCAGAGTCCAGATCAGTTCTCCCCCCAGCTCAAACACACCCAGGTTACTCAAAAGTGCAGGCCACACCTTCGCTTGGTTAGAAACGTAGGCTGGAATTCAGGGTGGGTTCTGTTTCGTACTAGAAATCTGTGCTCCCTTCTTCTAAAGTGGTGTCTGAGTCATGGAATAGTAGTTAGTTAGGAGGGAGGTGAGAATTCAGGTGTGTTTTGTGTGTTTGTTGTAATCACAAAAGGCCTTCTGTTGCCAAGACTTCAAGTTATGGCTTTAAGCCCCGACACCTAAGACTGCCTCAATAAACGCTAAATAGACATCTCACGGAAATCAGTCAGATCTATTATCAGAGCTGCTATTATTAGAAAATTAATCAACACCTACTGGCCAATCAGAAGTGAGAATACAGCAGCGCTATGGTATACGTTTATTTTATTCTATTGCTTAATAAATAGTTTTCTTTACCCTGAAAACATTTAGTTTTTAAAATGAACATTAATCCTTACATTCTGAGCTTCAGCTATAAACTCCATCAGAAAAACATTGCTGATTCCCCCTTTTTGAAGTTTTCAGGAATTCAAATGAGTTACTTTGAAACTTCTGCCTGATTATCTAAAAAGTGTTCCCATCTGCAGGGATTTTTTCCTCAGTGTGTCACAATACTACACCAGAAGGCAATGGAAGATGTTACTGATTTCAGTCATGAGGTTTTGTGTCATGGCTACAAGAAGAACATCTAAGCTAAGACAAGCATATGAGTGTTTTCGAACACAACCTAAAGTCAAACACATGGCATGAAGAACATGAGGAATTAGCAGACTGGTTTCTTTAGAGCGCACCTGAAAGCTATATTGTGTTTTAAAAAAAAAAAAAAGAAAAATAAAAAAAAGAAAGAACTAAGTGTACCTTTTTTCCCAGCACAGGGTGCATTTATTTGATGGTTATCAAAATCTGTGAGTACCATAGCTACTGAAATACACTGTGCGATCAGTAAAAATATATTATATATTTTCTTGCAGTTTTGATAACTGTAAATATCTGTACAGTCTCAGAAAACAAAACGAAAAAAAAAAATTCAAATAAAACTGGAAATAATACTCGAGTTAGAAAGCAGTATCCTACACAATACAACCACATACAAGCATTCACCATTCTAGTGTAACCTAACCATCCCATAATAACCTGTGGACAAGTCGGTATCCCTATGAAATTCTATGACTGCGAATGTAAGGAATGCTTATCAAGAAATCACTTTTTAGTTGGAATTGACCGTGACAGGGATCATGAGATAACACACTGCAGTTTTCAACAGAATTATTTGACATACATCAGCTGGTCAGTCACATTCTCGTTCATGATATGATCAAAACACTTCCTTTCTCGTTATACATTACTCACCATCTTACTTCATCTTTCCAAGAACATTTCCGTTCTCAAAAAGCAAGCCAGTGGCCGATATGCGGTAGACGTTGCTTTAGTAGTACAATTACAATTGAGGATCACTTCATAACAGGGTCTGATGTCATGTTGAACTTCAGGAAAGTTTTTTTTTTGGAGGTGGGGGTGGGATTTGAATTTGAGTGTGGGCGATGAAAATCGCAATGGTTTTCCAAGTGACAACCAAACCATAGCTAAATGACTCAATTTGTAAATAGGTTCAAAGGTTAAGGTTTATACTTTAACTCAAGAAAGGAAAAAAAAACAACCCCAACCAGATCTTATTCACTCGTTTGAATTCTTATGAATGTTTCACCAGATCAAGTTGATGGAGAAAGAATGTTCCAGCAAGGAGTCGTTCAGAAATGACACGAGACTTCCTTTCCATCAAGGAACGCCCGATCTCAATGACAGAGCCATACCCTCCATGACGCACAGCATGTCTAGGATTGGTCATGTTTCGAAATAGAATATTAGATACCAGGAAATGTACTGTATTACTCAACATAGAACAATGATCTATAACAAGTTTTCAGTAATAGGCTTTTGTTATGTCTGCAATAATTTCGCGATTCTCACGTATAGCCCTGAACTGTAAAACCCTAGAGCTCTAGATTTATAATACACACATACTGAAGCCAGTTCTGCAAGAGTTACTTCTTCAGAAATATTACAAAAATCCCCAGAATGCTCCCGAGTGAGTTGATCCTTCAATCGTGCCTTGAACAATAGATTAACAGATACAGCACTAATATATACTACACATAGATGAAGCTTTAGCAGGAAAGGAATTACATGGTTGTGTTGTGAATATCAAGCCAGCAAAAAAAACAACAAAAAAAAACACTAATATTTGTGATGATCATGATAACTGAGAAGGTTCGTCCATCCTGATGCGTGTCCTCATGGAGTGTTCACAGAGCTGCTGGGCTGTTACAAATCTGAAACGCAGGACGGAGGAAATCTTTACACAAAACTGTCAAACACAGGACGTGCTGCAAAATAAGCATGTGGGTGATAAGGAGTTCTCTATGGCAGCAGTCCAGTCCAAATCATATCCATGGCTACCTCTTAAATCAGTCACTGGCGGCTTTAAAAACAAGCGAGTTGCCTTGACTGTTCCAAACACAGTGTCTTTGCCATTGCCACCACATCCAGGGAGTGCTTGTGAAAACACACACAGACACACACACATACCCAAGTGCTCAAAACGTGGACGGAGTGTGCATGCAAACCAGTTCAGGAGCTGAAAAGTGAGAGATGATGATGGAGAGATTGAAGATTGATTGTGCAGAGATATAGGTGTGTGTGTTTATATGGTAAAATTCTCTTCGAATTAGTGGGCGAAACTGCAGACGTAATGAATGTGCCAAAACATTTGTTCATGTTCAAACAGGTGCCACATAGTTGCCAGGAAACGTTCCAAAAGCGTGGGTCCTCTCAGACGTACCTGTAAGGAGAAGAATGGGCAACATCAGTACCAACAAGTAAGCCAAAGGTTTCACTAATGCTATGTAAAAATGATTAGTTAAATCCCAGCAAACCAGGATTTAATCCCAGCCAACCTTGACTTAATCCTGCCAAACCTCAATTTAATCCTAGCAAGTCTCAGTTCAATCCCAGCAAGCCTAGATTTAATCATACCAGAACTCAAATTAATCTTAGTAAACTTCAATATAATCCAACCAAACCTTTAATCCTAGGAAACCTTGATTTGTTCCTATGAAGCCTCAATTTAATCCTAGCAAGCTTCGATTTAATCCCAGCAAGCCACTTTTTGTTCCCAGGAAACTTAGATTTAATCCCAACAACCCCCACCCCCCCCCCCCCACCAAAAAAACCCTAAAACTTTATTTAATCCTAAAAGGCATCCAAGTTATCCCAGCAAACCTTGATTTAATCCGAGCAAATTATTTAATCCTGCCAAACCTCAATTTCATCCTAGCAAGCTATGATTTTATTCCCGAAAACCTCCATTTTATCCTAGCAAGCTCTAATTTAATGCTGGCAATCTTCAATAATCCCAGCAAGCATTGATTTAATACAATTGAGCTTCAATTTAATGCTAGAAAAATGCACAATTTTACAGGAAATTAAGCTTCAACATTAGCCTGACACTGAGCTTGTTTGTCCAAAAGTGCAGGTTGCCATAGTAACTGAGTGGTACTTAAGATTAGCGTCCTTTTTTTGGAACTACAAAATTGCTATAAATTATCCAGGATAGTCCTTGATCCTAGCCGCTCTTTATGTGATCAAAGAAATCCAACAATTTCTTCCACAGTCCTCAGTTTGATCCAAACACCAACTGATTTGATCCTAAATGCTCTAAATCTAGCACACTATTCAGGACACCATCGTTTGACTAATCATGTAGTAACAGATAGTGTCCTGTAGAGGGCAGGTAAGTCAAAAAATATGCATAATCTAGAGCCAGGACTGCGATATCGTACTAGGGGGAAAGTAAAGCAATACATTCTACAGTAATTCTAAAAGAAAGTCATCCATAATGTAAAAGAGCCATTTACCTACAAACCAGCCGTCATCACACTTCTCCATCACCTGAACGATGTCTCCTTCCCTCAGCTCCAGCTCGTCTCCATTCTGGGGCTTGTAGTTGTAAACTGCCTTATATCTGGAAGAGAGACCGAAGGTCAGGAATGTATTTAATCATGAACAATAATCAGATCACTCTAAGGGGATCGTAGACTTACGGCTTTCGTGGTATGACTGTAGAGCTGCTGTTGACCGGGGAAGCTGCAGATGGTGGAGTTTTAACGTGTGCATAAGAATGAGGCAAGTGTGTCCTGGTTCCATCCTACACAAAGAGGTTACAAGACGAACATCATACATCTTATAAAAGGTCTAATCAAAAGAAAGATAACAATAACCCATTTGAATAATTTTGAAGACATTTCATTACTTTATAACCTGCTGAAACCCGGATCAGTGATGAAATACCTTCACTATAACTGAACCTATTATTATTACCACAATAAATGTTACTATGTTGATACCTGATAAGTCAACGAAGGTCTCGGGTTCATGTTTGCTGCCAGTCCCGGGCCCTGTGGAGATGCCAGGACATGACTGGATGGTGAAACAGGGGATCTCATTTCTCTGTCCAGTGAGCTGCATGCTGAAGGTGAGAAACTCCTGTGGCTGTTGGGCGGAGTGGGTGAGGTGGTGCCAGGCGAGAACACAAAGTGATTGGACGGCTGTCTGGTGGAGGCGGACTGTGTGGGTGAGAGGGGTGAGCGTGATTGGCTGGTGCGTGCGTGAGGTGAAAGCGGAGCCTGAGAGCAGAGAGGGGAAGGGGAGAGGGGCGAGAGTGGGCAGGGTGAAAGGTCATCAGCGGTTTTGGTGCGGGGCATTTTGTTGACCTGCACGTAGTTGGCAGGGAAAATGCCGCTACGAGCAGTGCCTGGGATCCGACCCTCCAACCAGTGATCATCTACTCGCCGTGTTATGGATATCACCTCGCCCTAAAAGAGTATAATTATGCCCATTATTGTTATTATTATTATTGTTGTTATTATTATATCGTTTTTAGGAGCCAGTACCTTCCTGAAGGACAGCTCCACCGGCAGGTCGGCGTTGAAGTTGAACAGAGCCACGGCCTCACCGTACTCCAGCACCTGTACGCTGGGAGACTTTATCGGCACTGGCTTCTCTGTCGGAGGAATGATCTGCTCAAGGATAGATAGATGAGCGGAAGAGTGAGGATCTACCATAACTTCATTTCACAATATGTGAACACCCCAAACATAGAGACACGCCCACGTACCTCAACGTAGCTAGTAGGAAAGATCCCTGCTCTCCCATGATGCTCTCCTTCATACCAATTAGCATCAACCTGGCGGTGAATGTACACCACATCACCCTTCTGCAGGGTCAGCTCCCTGGGAATCAAAGGTCAAAGGTCAACATGTGCTGCCATTAGGTGGAATCCCGGAATCTAATAAGGATTACAAGTTTTTCCTCGGTCTAATCCTTGTTTTACTGCCCATTATTTTTAACTGCCTCGAGGCTTGAATCGATTTGCTAAACGCAGGAAACAAATAGCTGTTGAACAGGAATAAGGGACATATTTGGAGAGAAGACAGATCGTCATAAGGACGTGCAAAACCCAGACAGCACAAAAGCCTCGTAATGAACACAACGATTATACACAGGAATGTGATAATTACAAACTAACTGCTGAAATCTACAGAGTTCGTATAGTCAGCGCTGTGACCTGATACAGGCTAATGAGTGTCACACATGCAACTACCATGATGGGGAAAATTCCTGGCCTGAGCTACATACGAAATCTAAGCAGGACTTCCTTAATTCATACTCAACAACTCATAAAATGTAGTTTTGAGTCTATTGTTTTAATTATTCAAGAGCAGTCTGTGTACAACTAAGACAAATCCATTCGTTTTTAGCTATTTAACATGGAGGGAATAAAACACTCGGGTGTGTTCTGTTATAGGAACATAATCAATGACCAGGTCATACAACACGATGCGAACACGATGCGTAGTTACTCTTACCATCCAGAAAGGTGATTAGTTCCATATAACAGCGAAGACCAAAATGTTTTATTCCTCTTACACCACAGCAATTTGTCAACGATTATTTTGCTTATTTATTAAAGAACAACACATCATGCTTTTTTTTTTTGTTTATCCATTTACAGTTACATTTTAAGTCTTTATGTGGAATGTCTACAATACTACTTAGTTCTTGGTGTCACGTACGGTGAAGCGGTCATCGACGATTGTTCCCTTACCAACGTCCCCTTTTTTCTCTTGAAGTTAATAGTTAAATGCAGAGAAACTGCAAATCTCTCGGTCTTTAAGACTTTCTTCAGGTTACTGCATTACCTCTGACTGTTACAAAGCACTGACACTGGAGAGTGCTTTAAAAAATGCGTGATTTTTCTAAATTGTACGTTCCTCCGAATATCGTTTGCTTGATTTCGACAGATACCACGGATATTCCGCAATGGTTTGGGCCAAGACGCCATCGCAGCACGCGTTCAGCCGAAAGCCTTCTTCGATTCATGTGTGTCGAACGTAAGTACAGCTAAAAGGTCTCATTTACAAACAAACATCACTGCGAAAGACCCTGCGAAACAATTCCGTGCGACTGCAATTTCACCAATTCAAGTCATTTAACCTCAAAAAAGCACAAAAAACGTGCATCGGGAATTTTGAAAAAAGCCACAGCGAAATCAAGCATTTTTGCCCGCAACAATCACAAAGAAAAAACTCTACTGTACAGACTGATTTTCCATATCGCTTATCTTACACAGGGTTTTGGGGAGCCTGGAGCCTATCCCAGGGACCTCAGAAAACAAGGTAGGGGATATTAACCCACCACAGGGCACAATTGCATACCCATTCACAAACTACAGACAATTTGGAAATGCCAATCAGCCTACAGTGCATGTCTTTAGACTGGGGGAAGAAACCAGAGTACCTGGAGGAAACCCGCAAAGCACAGGGAGAACATGAAAGCTCCGTGCACACAGGGCGGAGGTGGTATTCAAACCCATAGCCCCAGAGGTGCGAGGCAAATGTGCTGATCACTCAAAATCCACGTTTTAATAAATATGTTTATGAAGAATGTCCGGCATACAAGTCCCCGTGTACGTTATTACTACAGATACTATAATGTATTAGAATGAGTGCATTAATATAAACCTTGCAGCTGCTGGCACTAAGGTCCGAGCTGCTGATGTAGATACTTCATCAACACCTTCTAACAATCAACAGTGCTCTAGTATAATTGGTTGTATCAGTTGGGTTGATGATTTTTATCCAAAGGGAATTCAAAGGGAGAATTCAAACAGGATACAACCTAAACATATAGGAATCTTGCTCAAGGGCTCATCAGTCTTAACGGTCCTGTACCTGGGGTGCACTGTATTTCACAAATTCTTGTTTGAAATTGAAAACAGAATGTTATATACTGAATGTTTCCACTAAATCATTGAAATGAGCCGGCACTATAAAAGATCTATGCAATTTTTTTTTTCAACTTTTCCAGGGTCTGTGATACACTCTTATCCATAGTGGACAAACACTGCCATCTATTGGATAACTCATTATTGCACTGAGAAGAAGCCAACGTTGAGTGTTAGCTGAATCATGTTGAATTTCACATGTTCATGTGAATGTTCCTGAAAGAACATTCAGGCTAGAATAAATATAGCTTTACACTGCAGATGCACCCTTGCTGTTTATTCAGTTAAATCCATTAATATACCAAGAGTGATCCTGAACACTTAAATGCAACCTTGTATATCTATACTTACTTGGGTGACTGGGCTTGGAAATTGAATTTGGCTCGTGCGGCTTTCAACTGTGAGCATAAAGGGGAAAAAAATAAACATAATCAAACAAACAGGCTGAAGATATATCACAACGCATTGTCCCCAGAACCAGAACCTCCCATACCTTTTTCTCCTCTCTCTTAGGTGGAAAGTCCATGTCTGCAGACACATACGCTGTTCTGTCTGCCGGAGCAAAGCCGAAAACAAGTGTCAAGAATCAGAATTGATACATAAGATCTTCATCCTGAATATGCTTCTACAATTTTATTACAGAACATGAAGCTCAAAAGGCTCTGATTAGACAAATGGCTAATTGGTGTGAAAAATTCAGTCCCTTCAATCATTTTTAATATATCTATATTTTCAAAAAACAACCAACCAAACAAACAAATAACTGCATTCTATGGAGAATTTCTTTCTGGAACATTCCTTTCTAATAAGTCAGCATATTCATTTACATTTCTCAGTTTGGCAGATGTTTTTATCCAGGCATATAGCACAGGCTCTCATGGTATTTGAACTCAAAACCTTCTGGTCACGAACTACCAGCCAAGAATTGTTTGGTGTTGTAATGGTGTGTTTGTTGTTAGTAATGGTGTGTTTAGTGTCGAATGGTGTGTTTGGTGTCGGTAATGGTGTGTTTGGTGTTCGTAATGGTGTGTATGGTGTCTGTAATGGTGTGTTTGGTGTTAGTAATGTTGTGTTTAGTGTCGAATGGTGTGTTTGGTGTCTGTAATGGTGTGTTTAGTGTCGTATTGGTGTGTTTGGTGTCGGTATTGGTGTGTTTGGTGTTCGTAATGGTGTGTTTGGTGTCTGTAATGGTGTGTTTGGTATCGGTAATGGTGTGTTTGGTGTCTGTAATGGTGTGTTTGGTATCTGTTATGGTGTGTTTAGTGTCGTATTGGTGTGTTTGGTGTCTGTAATGGTGTGTTTGGTGTTCGTAATGGTGTGTTTGGTGTCTGTAATGGTGTGTTTGGTGTCTGTAATGGTGTGTTTGGTGTCTGTAATGGTGTGTTTAGTGTCTGTAATGGTGTGTTTGGTGTTGGTAATGGTGTGTTTGGTGTCTGTAATGGTGTGTTTGGTGTCTGTAATGGTGTGTTTGGTGTTGGTAATGGTGTGTTTAGTGTTGTATTGGTGTGTTTGGTGTTTGTAACGGTGTGTTTAGTGTTGTATTGGTGTGTTTAGTGTTAGTAACTGTGTGTTTAGTGTTGTATTGGTGTGTTTAGTGTTGTAATGGTGTGTTTGGTGTCTGTAATGGTGTGTTTGGTATCTGTTATGGTGTGTTTAGTGTCGTATTGGTGTGTTTGGTGTCGGTATTGGTGTGTTTGGTGTTCGTAATGGTGTGTTTGGTGTCTGTAATGGTGTGTTTGGTGTCTGTAATGGTGTGTTTGGTGTCTGTAATGGTGTGTTTAGTGTCTGTAATGGTGTGTTTGGTGTCTGTAATGGTGTGTTTAGTGTTGTAATGGTGTGTTTGGTGTTGGTAATGGTATGTTTGGTGTTGTAATGGTGTGTTTAGTGTTGTAATGGTGTGTTTGGTGTTGGTAATGGTATGTTTGGTGTCGGTAATGGTGTGTTTAGTGTTGTATTGGTGTGTTTGGTGTTAGTAATGGTGTGTTTAGTGTCTGTAATGGTGTGTTTAGTGTCTGCAATGGTGTGTTTGGTGTCTGTAATGGTGTGTTTAGTGTTGTATTGGTGTGTTTGGTGTTGGTAATGGTATGTTTGGTGTCGGTAATGGTGTGTTTAGTGTTAGTAACTGTGTGTTTAGTGTTGTAATGGTGTGTTTGGTGTTAGTAATGGTGTGTTTAGTGTCTGTAATGGTGTGTTTAGTGTCTGTAATGGTGTGTTTGGTGTCTGTAATGGTGTGTTTAGTGTTGTATTGGTGTGTTTGGTGTTAGTAATGGTGTGTTAAGTGTCTGTAATGGTGTGTTTAGTGTTGTATTGGTGTGTTTAGTGTTGTATTGGTGTGTTTGGTGTTAGTAATGGTGTGTTTAGTGTCTGTAATGGTGTGTTTGGTGTCTGTAATGGTGTGTTTGGTGTCTGTAATGGTGTGTTTGGTGTAGGTAATGGTATGTTTGGTGTCGGTAATGGTGTGTTTAGTGTAGGTAATGGTATGTTTGGTGTCTGTAATGGTGTGTTTAGTGTTGTAATTGTGTATTTGGTGTCTGTAATGGTGTGTTTGGTGTTAGTAATGGTGTGTTTAGTGTTCTAATGGCGTGTTTCATGTCTGTAATGGTGTGTTTAGTGTTCTAATGGTGTCTTTGGTGTCTGTAATGGTGTGCTTGGTGTTGGTGAAATTTGCTTCTTTTGTATCGTATTGGAGATACAAAGCTAGTGTACGCAACTAACATAACGGAAATCTGTCTCACCCAAAACCGTGTGTAATCTATAACTCAGTGTAATCTATGATCCTGAACAAAGCTTCAGGGTGTAGCTGGATGGTGTAACATTATTAAAGAAGTCCTCTTAAGACATCTTAGTTTCGTTAGTTTCCTTACTTTGCCTTGGTATTAGATATAAATATATCTTCTATATTTAAGGTAAATGGAAAACATTTAGAGACAAGCTCAGTGTTTACAATACTGTTTTCTCTCTCTCTCTCTCTCTCTCTCTCTCTCTCTCTCTCTCTCTCTCTCTCTCTCTCTCTGCTTTATACAGAGCTCTGTTTGTATCCGTGTTAATCAGATACCACCCTGAGGTAAGGAAACCTGAAACAATAAAGAGGCAGAAATCTTTTTTCCCCGGTTCCTGGAAACAAATTAACAGTGAAAAGGGCTGTAAAAAAAAAAAAGAACCGGATATCTAACAGGACAATCTGTGAGCAGTTAGACGGAGGCAAATTTGTTGTTGTTGTGATTCTGCATAGCAAATTGGATTTAAAAAGAAACAAAGCGTTATCATGGAAGATACCCAAAATGGATCACTTAGGATTTGCATAGATGTTAATAGGCCATCAACATGAACAGGGGGGACTTTGTATAAAAACAACTCCTACTGATTCCTACATGTCACCCTGCAAAGTCTCAAATAAAAGCTGTGAGTCTGCACTTGTCATATTGCGACTTCAAATCCAATGCAGGCTAAGCAGAAAGAAAACGTCTTACCATTAGCATGTGTGATGCTAGGCACTATGTCTTGCTGAATGCCAACGCAAGGGTTTGTGGGATGGCTCGGAGGGGCACTACCTCTATCTTTCGTCCTGAGGTAGCTGAGAAAAATTGGAGAAAGGTATGATTGGACTTCATTAATAATTTTTTTTTAGTTATGTGTAGATGTTTTCGTAGGACAAACCGATCAAAAAATTCACACCAGATTTGGTCATTTTCTTTGTATCACTAATTTATAATTAGTGATGCTCACAAAATGTCAAATAAAGACTGAAAGAACACTGCAAAACCTTAGCGTTGCCTAAATCGTCCAGTAATGCAGCTCAGCCACTGCAGTGCATCGGCTACCACAGACACACACTAATTCCTCCTTTTCTCGTACTTAAATTGATACTTTTATTTGATGGATTTTGTTTAGATAGATTTTTTTTTCTCCAAATCACAATACTTTCATACAATCTGTCAGTGCAAGTGAAATAAATCAGCATTTTAAATTTCACAACATACTCCTGCATAGACTGCAACTCACTAATTAAACAATTTGAAGCCAATCAGTTGAGCCCGGTTGTTCCAAAAGTGTCATCTTTGAAATTTGAAAATGTGAAAATCCCATGTTTTTGCTATACAGGATCAAGTAATCCATCTTACTTTTGTGACGGTTTTTGAAATCAGCATTGGATTGGATCACCCTGATCCAGATACAAACCTTTCAAGATGACCAAATCCGGATTACTAGCGCTCTAAATCAGACTACATATCACAGTGGAGGCTACTAGCTATGTAAAGAACAACAGGTAGGCTGGATTAGCTAGCATAGGGTCACTTTATATGAGTTTTTATATGAAGAGACTGCCTTCCTACAAACAAACAAATCTACATCATTCACAAGTTCATTGTGGAAATCTCGAACATGTTTTTAAATCATAAAAAGTCTATATGTCCAATAATTAACAAAATAAGAACGTTCAGAGTTCTTCGTATGTGGAGAGCAATAAGGGACGCAGTTGTTAGAAACTACTTTTGACTGGTTCATCGCTGACGACTGAGTCATTGTAATTAATAGACAGTGACAAAAAACAGTTAAAGTTAAATATATTATATTTGTTTGAAATTGACAGCTGTTTGGGGGATTATTTATGGGGACAAAATCTTTTTATTTCTTTTCTACTTTACTGTACTGAAAGGATTCATCGGGAGCCTAATGTACACTTTATCTACATTATCACTGTAACGGTTAAACAAATCAAGTGCAAAATATAAATAAATGTATATAATACACGATACAAACGTTGGTCTATTTGACCAGTTTGAAAGTTTTATTACATTTTGTTCCAGATATCCTCAGTGAATCTACCCTTCTGCTGGGATGAGGATAATCCTGAGTTTCTGGATAACAGGTATCCTAATCCTGCTAAACAGTTTTAAGCAACACATACTGAAGGTTTGATCAAAAGCAAGATCAAATGGATCTAATGTGATTTCAGAATCCTTTTTTTTCTTCTTTTGAACAAACCATTTTCAAGATTAGATCCGATCCAATAGCCGAAATCCGATCGGATTACTTCTGAACAACTGGGCGTTGAGGTTCATTAGACATTAATCTCATTGTACATACATTCTCACAAAACACAGGAGGTGTTGTAGGATACTTAGGTTTTCATGAACTAACAGAATTCTCAGGAATTTCACAATTACTTGTAAATGCTCCTGTCAGTGATTTTATGAATAAATATGTTTGATCCAGTTTTATAAATTAGACCGTTATGGTCAGAACACACACACACACACACACACATAAAAAACGCACATTTCATATACAGACGTGCCTTTCGTCGTCCCTCATTCTGACACGTGTAAACAAAAGCAACAACAAAACAACAGAAAATACAATTACACAAACTATTAAAAGAATCAAGAAAACCTCCTAAATGCAACCGAAATGTAAAGCACACTTAGATGAACTCGTACACAGGATCTCCTCTGCTTAATGATTTGGTCTTAGACAATGGGCTTATCATTACATAACAAGACATGGAAAGTTCTGTAAGGAAACCCCGTCACCTCCCAGGGCCGTTTAATTAATGGCAGCAAAATGCTGATCTGAGTTGCTGTCGAAATGGTTTAAAGGCAAAAGGTTGAACACGGACATCCGTCAGTGTTAACGACACGCTCCAATGTTCCAACTACGCTTTTTTTTTTTTACCACAGTAGCAACACTGAAATATGTTGAGCATTGAACTTATGTAGCATTTATTAAGTAGGTATAATGGAAGGTTAGAGAATAATTGGTACTAAAACATGTGTTTTCTAATAACGTTCCTGCCTGAAGCTGGTTCATGTTCTAGACAAGAGGAAGCAGTAAAACTTGGCATGCTCCTCATCTTGTGGGGTTTTTTTTTTCCAGTTTATAGCACTTTATGTTGAAGTAAGAGGTTAGAGGAAGAAAAGCAGGCCGAGAAGACAAGTTCACGTTCACATGCAGGTATGAAGATGGAAAGAATCTGAAGGATGTGTCTGAGAGAAGGTGAGATATTCAGGACTTTAAGGCTAAAGACCAATGAGAGTGAACTTGGCGTTTTGAAACATGGCCCAGCAGACTGGGTAACTGACTACAGCCAGGAATTCAATCCATTCCTACCCTATCCTGTTTAATCAGTGAGAGGCTACTGTAAACACCAGAGCCAAGAATCCAATCTCAACGTATCCTATCCAATCCAATCCATGGGTGCCTAAAACACTTCAGCAAGGAATCCAATCTACGTATTTCTACCATATCTTGACCAATCCATGGGTGTCTAAGACAATAGAGCCAAGAATAAAATGCATTTTTACCATATCCCATCCAGGAATCCAATCCGTTCTCACCATACCCTGTTCAGTCTATCACTGGCTGAAACATTAGAGCCAGGAATCCAATCCATTCTCACCAGATTCTGTCCAAACTATACCTGGCTAAAACACTAGAGATGGGAATCCAATCCGTTCTCACCAGATCCTATCCAAACTGTAACTGGCTAAAACACTAGAGATGGGAATCCAAACCATTCTCACCAGATCCTATCCAAACTGTAACTGGCTAAAACACTAGAGATGGGAATCCAATCCATTCTCACCAGATCCTATCCAAACTGTAACTGGCTAAAACACTAGAGCCAGGAATCCAATCCATTCTCACCAGATCCTATCCAAACTGTAACTGGCTAAAACACTAGAGATGGGAATCCAATCCATTCTCACCAGATCCTATCCAAACTGTAACTGGCTAAAACACTAGAGCCAGGAATCCAATCCATTCTCACCAGATCCTATCCAAACTGTAACTGGCTAAAACACTAGAGCCAGGAATCCAATCCGTTCTCACCAGATCCAGTCCAAACTATAACTGGCTAAAATATTAGAGCCAGGAATATAATTCAATCCTCCTGTACTCTGGGATGCTTAATATCTGATTCTCTACAGCTCAGGAGCCCAGTCCTGTTTTTTCCGTTCCATCCAATCTTATTCTCTCTAATCTGACCTTATATTAAAATCCTATCTTTTCCTGGCCAGTCCTAAATTGTCCTATCCTCTACACTAATATTCTCAATTGTATCCAATCCTGCTGTATGCAATCATGTCCACCCCTATCCAAATCAATCATGCGTAATAGTATCCAGTACTGTGAAATAGTATCAATGCTCATCCTGTCTAATCCTAATATACCAATCCTGTCCAATAATACTCGACCCATTATATGCAATTCTGTTCAATCCTATTCAAATCTATCCTGCCAATTCCTATGCTACCAAATCTTGTTACATCACCTGCCAATTCTATGCTACCAAATCCTGTTACATCACATCTAATCCTGTCCATTTATACTCTACCCATTCTATCCAATTCTATCCCTCCAAACCCTGTCCATCATATCTAACCCTGCTAATGTTTACTTTACCCATTCTGTCCAATCCTATTCTACTCAATCCTTCCCAATCATATCTAATACTGTCTAATCATAGTCTACCCGTTCTGTCCAGTCCTATCCTACCCATTCCTTTACAATCATATATAATCCTGTCCAATCTTACTCTACCCATTCTGTCCAATCCTATCCTACTCAGCCCTGTCCAATCATATCTAATTTTGTATAATCTTACTCTATCCATTCTGTACAACCCTAGCCTACCTAATCCTGTCCAATAATATCTAATCTGGTATAATCCTACTCTAACCATTCAGTTAGATCCTATTTTACCCAGTCAGTTCCAATCATATCTAATCCTGTCTAATCCTACTCTACCCATTCTGTCCAGTCATATCCTACCCAGCACTGTCTAATCATATTAAATCCTGTCCAGTTCTACTCTACTCATTCTGTCCAGTCATATCCTACCCAATCGTATATCCTGTCCTGTTTGGATGTGCCATTTTGTATGACTAGTGATGCACATAACTTCATTTCACAAGGCAGCTGTGGCACAGTTGGTAGAGCGCGTTGTCCACATGCCGAAGTGTCCTTGGGCAAGACACTGAACCCCAAGTTGCTCCCGATGGCAAGCTAGCACCTTGCATGGCAGCTCTGCTACCATTGGTGTGTGAGTGTGTGTGTGAATGGGTGAATGAGACACAGTGTAAAGCAATTTGGATAAAAGTGCTATATAAGTGCCCATTTACCATTTCACACATACTGTATAAACTTATATATTATGTACTGCTATTATATATTTATATATGCCATTTTACAAACTATTATAAAGTAATACAAAATAAGCCTAAACCTCACATGCAAACCACTGACCTGTAATACACACACACACACACACACAAACACACAAATGCCTCAGCAGGGGTTCTGGTATTTGGGCAGCGAGCCAGAACCCGTCAACAATTAACCAATCATGGCAGGAGACTGTCAAATTCTCTGAATCGTCAAGATGAACAAATAACTAGATAAAGAAGATAGTGTATGAAGATCCAAACCATGCGTGCACTACCTAGAAAGCAATTATTAAACTATAAACAGGAAATATGTGCTGCTCGACTGCCCAGAGGCATAATATAATTGAAAAAAAGAACAGAAAAACCACAACTAAAACATATGCAGAATAGAGAGAGAGAGAACATTTAATAGATATATAACAATATACATGCATATATATATATATATATATATATATATACACAAGACAATATGGCAATATTCTTAATTAGTACTTACAATTATAATATTTATAATTAGGATATTATCCTGACTGTAAGTGACAGAGTGACAGGAGTAAAATTACAACACACACACACACACACACACACAGATACATGCCTGTAGTCTAGTCCTTTCCCAGATGTCCCAGCTTCTGTAGTGTTGTTCCTTTCACCCTGTTAAGAGAAGTCCACAGTAAGTTCAGCCCATGTAGCTACTCACTTCTTACACACACACCCACACACACACACACAAACACACTAACAAGAATGCAGAGTGGGAAGACGGAGCAGCGTGTTGTACCCGCCCAGGAAGCTCCCCTGGGTCCTACACACTGCACATTCAGTTCATATGGACAGACATTGTTTTCTGAACACATACAAACATAAATATGAATTATGGTGCATTATTGTTTTTGTTTTTTATAGAACGATTGCTAGAAAGGTTCAAAGGGCAGTTGGTTCAGACTAGAGATGGGCATCAGAACTGGGATCCTGTGGGACGCAACAACAAAAAAAGACTGAGTGAGAGGTTTTTACTTTTGACTGAGCAGTCAGATATAAAACTTGTGGGACAAAGTCCATGTTCATTAACATTCAATGCATTCATTCATTCATCCTTAGTAACTTCCTGGACTTAGCAGCGATAAGATTGTAGTTTGTTTACATTTTGGGAAATAGAATCCACTAAATCCGTTAGTTCATGAGTGGGATTTAAAAAAAAACAAAGTCCCTCTGTAGTTCACACCAGTTATGAACTTGAGTGATGTAGCTGAGGTTGAGGAACTGTCAGAGCCAGAATTGTCCCACCTGCAGAATCTTTTCAAATGCCATAGAAAAGCAACAAAACTAACATATGAGACACGAACCGCTTGCCCCAGGCCAGATGAGTAACTAGTCGTCTGGAGCGGTGAAATAGTGGAAGAAATAGAAAAGGCCCAATGTACTCAGCCTCTTTTGGTCAGGGAAAACGTCCAATGGGATAAAATGCTGACAAAGCAAAATGACTCGGTCAAAAATGACACAACTTTGTACAGCGCGCAGTGTGAGACGAGACGTTTATAGTCTGGACTGGCTGGAAATTAAAGACTGGCATTTTAGGCTGAATATAGAAGCGCAACAGCGCAGTCTGAATTTGATTATGTCTTCTTAATAATGTAATATCACTTTGTCTCACCATTAAACCTCTTTCTAAATTCTCTCTCATTTTTCTTTCGCTCTGAGAAGTATATAGAGGTGCAGCATGTGTATTATAATTATAGACTGGATAACGGTCTATTTAAAACTTGGGCCATACATCTTTATATATACTATGGTACAGGGAAAAAAATGATTTCAATAATAATTTACATTTTTCATTTTATTTTGATGAAAAAAAAAGTAGAGTGGTATTTGGGACACTAAAATGTATCTGGTAAACCTCTAAACAGGAAGAAAACTGGCTTAATGTAGGAAATCCTGAGTGTCAGTGTAAACAAGGACACATATTAAGAAGGGGCAGTGGATAATAAAAGGAGGTTTTGGAGGATCAGAGTGTGTTTGAGGGGAGGGTCAGTACCTCACCCCTGCCTCGCCGCTGTGGCTGCTTCTGCTTCAGGGACAGCTTCCTCTCCAGGCCACGGATGTCTGAGTCCAGCTCCGCCTCGAAGCGGTTTAGCTCCGACACTAGAGTGGCCTGAAAAAACAAAGCGCACATGTACAGAGTAACAAATTTAAGCATGACTCTGAGAGTATAAGGTCAATGAAAAGTGAACAAAAATGAAACCATAAACATGAGTTTCACCTCACCCATCACCAAGAGCTGTTTTTATTTCATCAGTTAAATTAATTTCCATCAAAGTTACTATTCACACGCACCTCTATGGAGGGAGAGTGGGCTCTCTCAGGAGGTTGGTACACTGAAGGTTGTCTTGGTGACTGTGAAAGATAAAAAAGAGTAAAATGTCACTGATTATAGGGAATGGGACAAGTGCAGGTCATGGCTATGTTAAATGGAGAATAAAACTAATAATTAATACAATGCCTTGCATAAGTATTTGCCCCCTCGAACTTTTCTACACTACATGGAAATGTAGACATTTGTTGGTTGCACAGGTATTCACCGTCCTAAACTCCCAATTCCAAGTCTTCTGGGATATGACTCTACCAGCTTTGCACATCTGGATCCTGATGTTTTTGCCTGTTCTTGATTTGATTTTACCCCAAGTACTTCGATATTATTGGTGATTTTGTGTAGATTCATGACATATTGTATAATCTCACCATGGGTGTAAAACTATAAATTGTGGAAAATGTGTTATTTGTCATGTTATGCAGTTATGTGTGTCAGTCATGTAATTAATGCATTCCATTGTAAAGCAGTTCTGCCTAAAACTAGCTCCATTCAAACATCCATTACTACTTTTAAATATAAATACATTAATACATGTAACAAGATTCTGTGCATTTCTGAGTACAGACCTCTTGAGTCCTTGTGGAATGCAGTGTCTTTTTAAAATGTGTATTCAAGAGCTATTCGGTTATTAGAGCCTGATCATTTTTTTGCGATAAAGTTATTAAGATATTCATGTAAAGCCTACACTGTCAAACCTTAAACTCATAAACGTGTTTATAAATGCAACATGTTTGCAATTTCCAATCGACTCGTTAATGCTCCAGGCATACAAGATCAAACGATTTAACTCCATTTGCACCTCATTTGCAGTAAAAGCCCAACAGCTTTCCCTAATCAGTCCTTAAATGCAACATTTAACATTACATTTGAACAATTAACCGTCTGGTAGAATCCACAGCATGCCACAAAAAAAGCTCAAAAGCCAGTGTTAAGACCCTACGTTCTTTTCTCCACAGTTTTGAAATACCTTGGCATGACGAGAGACGTTCAGAGCCAACTGCAGTCATCCTCACAATCAAACCAGCTCATAAAGATGATTCCGACTTAGAAAGGCGTCTCAGAGTCAGACCAAGTCTCAGGGAGGAGCAGTCTGGACTGGTGTCTGAGCAAACTAATGGCTGAGCTCGCCGAATGCTTTTGGATCAGACAGGCGGATCACTCGGATAACGGGCCTAATCGTGATCACAAGACAGCTCTGTCTGGTGGAGGCAGAGAACAATGAATCCATTTCTTCCTACTTCTGGAGCGTGACCTGATTAACAAGCAAACTGTGACGAGTCACTCACAATGCAACAAATACACTTATCCGTTAATGGCTTCTACGTGTCTCTCTCTCTCTCCTTCTCTCACCCCATTGTCATATTTTTGGTTTGATTTGAAAAGAAAAAAGAAAGCCATTTCTTTCATTCGGGCAGGATGATGAGCACGGAAGCCCGGTGCTTAAGATGGTTCAAGGTTCCTTTGAGAACTATTTCCCAAAGCCCTTGAGCTTTGTAAACAAAAAGCAAAAGAGGAGTGGAACTGTTTGAGAAGCACTGAATGAAAAGGGAGACCTGCCAATTCTTTCAACTGGAAACAGTTTAATCACATTCACGAGACAGCAGGAACAGGCGAAAGCTGCTCTGATACATTTTTGATTGTGTGCCAACATGCAATGGGAATAATGTGGAAACAATTCTCAGGAAGACCCGGGCGAAGAAATAAAGGTTTAAGATGGGTTTGAATCTAACGTACGAGTCTTTACTACCATACAAGCATTTCCATGTACACTGTTGATAAGAAAAAGGAAGAAAAGCCCAATATTATGACCGCAACCTATTTCTTGTCTTCTCCTACGAACAAAATCAAGCCCTATTTGGATGGGATTAAGTTTACACTGGGGCATGGGTAATTATTGCCAGAGTATCTCTGGGATTTAGTCCCATTCATCAGTCATTCTGAAAGATTACACGTTTACCTACTATAAAATGACCAGTAAAATAACCCCAAATAATACAGTATACGATATATCCCATCCGAACGGACATATTGGTAAATATTCTATTATTATGGAAATAAAACTACGCTCCAGGAAACACTCATTTCATCATCTACTGCCCAAACCAAACCCAAACCAAATATTGGCCAAGATTAAAATGCATAACAATAAATCAGAAGCAAAAGCAACTATTTTCTAGAAACTTGTATGCCCACCTTTTGCCATTTGTAGCCGCACAGTTGTAATATTAACCAATAGTTTTCATTTTTCTATACACCATTCTTCTAGATTCTATATGTGGTTATTATTTAATGATCGAATCTGTTTTGAATTTCATTCCAGCATAATATTCCTCAATGACTTTCAATTTCCCTTCTTGGGTGCATGTCAGTTGTCATTTTTTTTTATTATTATTATTATGACTTACAAATAAACTCGACTCATGTCTATATATTTTTTTAAATAGTATAATTACAATGTAATGTTAAGTCATGCTGAGACTTTACTAACACATCTGAGGAAAACGTTCATACGTCCAAAATTTCTGTCTTGTTCTTGCTCTCACTTTTCCGTTACATATCCCAGCTTACTAACAGTGATTTCACAACGTGCCCATTTGTTCCCATGTCAAGAACACAAATTCAAAGTTCCACTTGAATGCACCATTGGCTCTCAAATAAGTGATCAAGTATCAGGTGTGGCTCTAGGCTGAAATGAACCATGTAATGATGTATATGAATGGCTGCTCTGCATCTGAGCTATTGAGACCCATGACGTTCTTTATGAGTAGTCTGAATTATTCAGGAGTTGATAATTCAGTGATGAAGAAACATGGAAAGGTGTGTCTCAAGACCAACGACAACATTTAAAAACCTCTGCTAACAGTGTTTAGGCATTTGTAAACGCAGACAAAAACTAATACTTGAATGAAGTTTCTTTCCTACAGTTTGTCCCTCACAGTTTTTTTGTATGCGAAAGGGCTGAATCTGAACCCACTCACTGAAATGCCAGCAGTCAGCAACAAAACGCTGCTTTCAACATGCTGACCCAAGCAAAGCGTTACAAAGTTGCACTGAAAATGGCTATCTGAAGAACAGCACATGAGTTTAAAGGATTAAAAGAGTTCTTCAGTGTTTTTCCACATCATTTTTGCCAAACATGTAGCTCCACACATTTTCCAAAACTGGTCAAGAAACCCAACACCTGTTTACTCGGTGGTCATCTGGAAAGTAACCACAATGACTTTTTGGTGTGTTGGGTATGTTGGTGTTGACACAACTTAAGAACAGCTTTACATAAACTTTCTCTCATAAATTGTCTATTTGAGTCCTGTTGCTAGAATCGAATATGTACAGCTTTTAATTTTTTTATTTTTTCGAACTTTAGTACAAAGAAAAGTGTCAAAAGAATTCTTTTCTTTTATTCAAACATATGCTGCAAATGCAGTGAATAGAGATTAGGTTTAAAAATGGAGTTCCATTTATTAAGAAGAAGAATATTTTTGCATGTTATATAGTAAGTGCAACAGACAATAATGACCAGTACTTGAAAATCTACTACTGTATGAACTAAATTCACTCTGGATGATTTGCTTATATTTCTTTGCAAAAGCGGATTAAATTCCCCCAAGAAAAGCCTCTTACCTGCACGCGTTCCTCTGCTGTGCCTCCTTGTCCTGGTTCAAAGTCGAAAATGCTCTTCGGCTCTGGAATCTTTACTACATCGCCCAGGTCAGCCCTGTAACACACCCCACCCACCAATACGCACATACTTTATCACATTCCCATTGTCAGAGCCTGCAGCAACGGATCATAACCTGCCTGCAGTCACCTATCTGGTTCTCATATTTTCTCCTCTAGTCTGTTTTTTCTCCTTTAGTCGTTTTTTTCCCCCTCTTTGCTTATCATGCACTACATTCCCAGAACTGGCCGTTAACTTTTGTGCTCCATAATAGCTTAGCTCAGCATGTGAATAAGGCAGAAAAGACACTGTTGTGTGTTTCAGCAAGTTCAGACCAGGATGAATGGATGCATGGATGGATGGATGGATGGCTCATCCATATGCTCATATACTGCCCGTCAACAATCTGTGGAGCTTTCCAAAATCGTTTAAATTTTGTTTTGTGGGTTTTTAGTAAGTTTATAAGTTAACATGTAAGGAATGAAACACATCAGACATCCCATTTCACAGTATCAGTATGTCCCAAAGTGTTTTATTCCTTTTACATAAGAATAATTTGTTAACTATCTCATTTTTAAATTTATTAAACAACACAATACAGGAGTGTCACTTTCAAGGACATTCTCTTATCATTTACGTGATTACCAGCTGACACTGGAGACTCCTTCCATAAGTGTAAAATAAATTCCTCCAAGTTTCATCATATCAAAAATTCTATGTTTTGATTTGTTAAATAACAACTTTTTTTAAGGAACCCTGTGAATGAGCTGCTACTACAGAAATGATAATGTGTACTAAATGTGCTCATTTTAATGTGTTAACTTAGAGGCAGTATTGGCTCAGCAGCTCAGGAGGTCCTGTTTGAACCAAGCCTGAACAAAAAATGTGATTTTAGTCCTACTGTATGTGCAATTCCACCCATGCACACAACTACAGTACCAATAGTATGATCCTCATCAGGCCTACATCCATACATTTTGATACATTGGTAATTGGCAGATATATATGATATATGAATATATGATAAAGTGTATGTTTTAAAATAGAAATGTATTGCTATCAAATCTGTTGAAATGTCAGGGTCAATGGGAACCTTGAAACAACTAGAGATTTAAAAATGACAAGAACTAAGTGATAAATTGTATTTGACGACTAATATGTGCTCTGAAATAATCGCTCACCAGTCAGGTAGCGCTCCATGCTGCGTGAGGGTGAAGGGGTCATTTCCAGGTCCGCGTCTGTCCTCCTGAATCGACTCTACAGGTCGAGTGGTATTCGAAGTACCTGCAACAAGATAAACAAGCTTCAAGCACACATTATATACAACTTCACCTAATTATACGGTATACTGCACAGTTATATTGAGTCGGTTGGGTGTATAATATTGTAGCAATTACTAGCAAACTACATGTTTATTAATAATGTACAGATTATCATGGGCTTAATTCTGCTGCGAGATTAAAATGTCAGTCTGCAGACTTTATGTGGGAATCTTTGAGCTGCTTGTCAAAACATTAAGAAATCAGGTATTGCATAATTCTTGACATGACAAAACATGCTTAAAGGTTGTCGGAATATTTTTTTAATAAGACTGATTACTCACTTTCTTGCCAGTCGATTTCTGGCTCTGAGAGAGAAAAGAGAAGAGGGGGAAAAAAGCAAACTGTGTTAAAACTGTTTAATGATTTTACATCATTCATATTACAACTAGGATATGATCACAGATTAGATTTTAAAGGACTAGGTGGAAAACAAACAAGCAAGCATTCTTTTAGGGGTCCCATGAGTTGTATAGCACCTTATTGACTTTAGTAAAGCAAGCTGAAAAACTTTAATACTCCTTCCAAAGAGCACCAGGAGAAGGAAAAGGAACTGTTCTGAATGGATGCCTAATGAATGGAGCTGTACTAGACAGCTAGATTCATGACTTATTTACATACAACTCTACATCCTAAATCAGCAACTGTGAATTTCACTTCTAGAGAAAAATGCCCAAAGTGTAAGGCCAACATCCCCAGTAAGCCATTAGCTAGCCAGCTATTGTTACCCTTGTTAATATACTGTTGACAATGGAGGTGGTGTACACTTCTGCATAGCTCACTTGGTTAGTTAATATCAAAATGTTTTTTATTTTTCTTGCATTAGCTTTGATCTTCCTCTTTCCTCTAACTTTAGCTAACTAGCTTTGATTGTCGCACTAATACTGGCTAGTATTTGGGAACTGTCACTCATGTTAGCTAGCTAACATCATCTAGAGATGAATTTCTCTCATCAGTTAGATTTGATCATTTTCTCTAACTTTAGCTAGAAAGTGTTGCTTGGGGATATTCATTGATAGATGTTAGCATATGATAGCTAGCATTTGGGGGAATTACACTTATTTTGACTAGCTAGCTTTGAAAGCTGTTTTGTTTATTTATTCATTCATTTATTTATTTATTTATTTATCATTGCACAGTTTAGGCTGAATTTCTGTTTGTCTGATATAAACACACCAACATCTGACTTAGTTTCTTAAAGTGCAACGCAGTATGTGCAAATACATGAATCTGCAATAAATCCTTTCCCAGAATAAAATATTAGGAAATATTCCAATCTTTATGGATAAATCAGCTTACTGACAGCAGAGAGCTTAGATCAGCTCATTAAATTAATCGAGTATAAAACAGCCTGACAGGAATATTTCAGTGCTTTTTGTGAATATCGGCTTCGTAGTGATTTGTGATACACTGAAATGCTGACAGCAGGATTACATAAATCCTGCCTTTGGCGTCAGATGTCAGCAGAAACTGCCAATAGGCTGCTGATCCGGGAACAGTTTCAGTCGTTTCACTTTCTATAAAAGACTATTTTGTGACAAATGCTGGTTCATGCTTAGGAAAGCCTGAGACCCAGTGACTAATGTTAGCAAAGTAAATAATGGATGTATTTGGTGCAGAATTACACTCATTGTTGGTGAAAGTCTATCTGGTTACACCTTCTATGGTTGACTGAACACTTTCACCCAATTTTTCCATGGGAAAAGTGTGTGAGATGCAGGTTCTCCAGTTTCTAAAAAGAACTCCGGATAAAAGCAGAAGAAAACAGAGAAAGAGATTCTCTTGTTGTGTGTGTGTGTGTGTGTGTGTGTGTGTGTGTGTGTGTGTGTGTGTGTGTGTGTGTGTGATTGTGTGTGTTTACATACCCTCTGGTTTCTTGTGGATCTGTCGAAACATGCTCCTGTACCAGTCCTTGGGTTTGTTCACACTCTGCAGGAGAAAGCAGAATGCAATCGCTCACATGAATGGATGCCAATTTTCTTGAAGCAAAAGTCAACATGCTCCATAAATGGATTTAAAAGGTGTGTGTATGGTCAAGCTTTCTCTGAGGAGATGTTTATTTATTTTCTATTGGTTTTTTTTTGGAAGGAGTCACCAGTGCCAGTGCTTACAGACACATGGACACTACATTGTGTGTCATACTAAGTTTGAGATAGAGAGAGAGAGAGAGAGAGAGAGAGAGAGAAGAGAAGAGAGTCTGGTGAGGGAACTATTGTTTATAGCTGCTATAACACAAGTGATCATGGATGTTCTTTACTAAAATAAAATACATTAAGTGCTGAGATATAAGAGGAATAAATCACTTCAGAACTGCATTGTGTCAGGTTGCATCACACCACCTTGGTGTTGATTATTTTCCTAAAACAGCATGCCCCCAAGTGCGTTATTCCCTACTTATTTGGTAGTTATAAGGCTGATAGGTCAATGACACTGTATTGCATCACTGCAAAGTATAAATGTACACTACTCACAGATCGGGAAGCGATTGGCATGCCTGTTTCGTCCACAGGGCCAATCCCAGAGAACTTGATGAGCCTCTCCTCTCTGGTGACGGAAGTGCGGGGCAGAGTAGTGGAGCGTGGCCCACCATTAGGTAATCCATCTGCAAGAGACAGAAAACATAGAAAGCATCCTGGATCAAGTTGAACATACTGAACTTCCAAGCTCTTAAACATCTCTTATAGTTAATACTTAAAAGTTCCTATAAGAGCATGTCACATAGTGATTTATTCCTCATATACCACAACAACGTGCTACTTTTTAATCCACGTATATAGTCACATTTAATGTTGTGGAACACATCCTAAACTTCCATGACCATACGCATCTAATTGGATTAAATTGGACTGGAATGGTAATCAAGCCTAATATAATATAATATACTTTAACCTGTTTAGTACCTTTAGTATTTGAGTAATTTATTCCCTCATCTGTACACAATTTCTCCCCTGACCGACAGATGGCAGTACCATCACTTTGAATAAAATGAATGTAGGTTTGAGCTCACATTAACATTAACTGATATTTTCTAGTCACTTTCAATATTTTTACAGATTCCTATTCTCGTTTTTTCTTCTTCTTCTTGCCTCTGCATGACTGTGAAACAATATAAAGTGCACTGTGCAAATAGAACTGATTTGATATTCAGCTATTTTAAAAAGCTAGATATTGACATTTAGTATAATGCATTATGCTAACTGACACCTTGTCATTTTTTAAATTAATATTAACGAAGCACATACCATGTGATTGATCCGGGCCGTAGTAGGATCCAAAACTGGGGGTAGGGACTGCACCTCCATTTACCTCTGCAACCTGAGTGAAAAATGCTCAGCATTTAAAGTGGAGCTAACTCAACACCGCTTAACGTAAATGTATTTGAAATAAGCCTTTGCCAGTTTGTAAAGATTTCTAGACATCAAAAAGGATGTCAATAAAAGATTTCAAAAATGCAATGTTTTATGTTCACTTTAGGTCCCTGTTTACATCTTTCAGGCCCTTAAATTAGCTCCGCCTCCCAGTTAGAACAGATTGATGCCTTGTCCATTTTCCTTGGAAAGGAACGTCAACTAAGGGTGGTGTTAGTTAGAGGAAATTAAAGACTTATTAAAGGAAAACACTGCAATGCAGATGATGCAGATGCTAAAACACGAGGAGTTGAGACAGCTGGAGAGACTCAAGGACTAAAGCCCTGCTGCACTGCCTTTTTTAGACAGGGGTGAATTGAGGGCTGAATCCCACTTGCACCATTATCAGCAGGTAGTCAAACGGCATTATGGGTAATGTGAAAATACGTGTAAATGAAAGTGGATTAGACTGAAACTCAGGATTTCATTACAAAATCTTGGATGCCAGTGAAGATCACAAGTTCAGGGTGGATTTGTGCTTGAACTTCATCACTCCTGTGCTTCTGAATATGACCACATGGCGGCATCACAGCATTACCTATACTGCAGCGTCTTCAAAAGAAACAAATCAAAACTCCAACAGGCCATTCAGTATAAGCCAGTGGTTCTTTTAAAAGTTGTCATTACTTCATGAGGTCATTTCCACAAAACTGTCCAATCTAAAGGAGTCAAAAAACAGTATGCGTGTAAAAACAGTATGCTAATCCAGGCCAAAACATCATCCCTTGTAGTAATCATAGTGTAATCTGAAAGATGTGTGTATTCCTAATGTGTGTGGTGTACTGATGTGGTATTACGTTGTGTTGAGGAGCCGAAGCAGCAGCGGCAGCAGTCCTGTAGTAGGGGGTCGGAGGAGGTGCAGGGAGACCAGGCGAGATCACGACTACTTCCTGGGTCATGTCCAGGGACAGAGTGCTTCCTGGTCGACTTTCGTCTGAGAAAACGATCCGTGAACCATTGAGATGGTCACATACCACCGTCCTCTATGAGGAAAAGAACATTTCATTGTTTTCTTTGCAGAACTAGGCTATGGTGAAATTTTAGGCATGGTTTTGGATTTTATTCATTGATAGAAGACGCTATCTAAAAGCTCTCTACTGAATGAAAAGTTACACGTTATGGCATGGTTTACTGTTAATTGGTATTAGACCTTTTTGCCACCTAGCTAGCAGGAAAAATATGCTTATATAACTAGACATACTATATACAAAGACCGCAGGTATAAATGTGTGAGCAGGGCTAAGCTCACCTGTTTTTAAAAGATAAAAAGACACTGTTATAAGCCTTTGTTTTTGTTTCTGGAGAAAGTATAAAAGCAACACCACTGGTTCTAAAAAAAAAAGATACAGAAAAATACCCTAATGAGGCTGGGGCTGATTTCTTTTTAACCAAGACAGTAGATTCATGCAGTCTATCATTGATGTTGTCGGGTCATGTCAGGTGATTACTCGCCCCCTAGATTTGATCTCTATTTGATGCATTCATAAGACGTAATGCCCATGATTGAGAAGACGCATGCGAAATACAGACTTGGGTGTAATAAATGTAAGTGAGGTGGATTATTTACTCTGTCGTCTATTTTTCCCCAAAATGCCGGTATTCCGGATGTTATAAGTGTGTGTAATAGTTTGACCCAAATAAATGAATTGTTCTTTCATCAGTGAGATCTTGTGATAAAGTGTATTTTAAAACTGTAATAGTTTACTGGTCCAGCTATTAATATATAACAGATTGTAGCCTCCCATCTAATATCACAACCAGTTATCACTGGATAAATACACTATAAATGGAACTATTTCCCATGGATTGTGCATTATGGTAAGGAAACATTAGTATAATATGTTCCAAACTGGTGCTGCTGCAATATGTGTGACAGATGTGTTAACTGTTCTTAGCTTGTTTATTCACTGGTTTGGCAAAAATCTTGGCAGTGTACTTAATCCATTCTTCGCCAGTCCAATCAGCACGATCTGATGAATTCCAGAGACACTTCAAATGGTCAGGATATTCAAAATATGTGGAAATTTAAAATGAAAGCACAACTTTGGCTGAAGCTCTATTATGTATTAGTGGCAGGGATTACTATGTTACACAGGGTACACACACCTCTAAACGTCTTGTGGTGTTCCCCAAGGGTCAATTTTGGGTCCTTTGTCATTTAACTTATATATGCTGCCATTAGCTGGTGTAAATTATAGATATAATATCTCCTTCCATCAGTATGCAGATGACATGCAACTCTATCTCTCACTTTTGTTGCCCCCGTCCCGACTTTTTTGACACGTGGTGCGGCCATGAAATTAAAAATTACCTTATTTATTAATTAAAAGGATACATTTCCTCAGTTTAAACATTTGATAAGTTTTCTATGTTCTATCGTGAATAACATACGGGTTTATGAGATTTGCAAATCATTGCATTCTGTTTTTTATTGACATTTTACACAACGTCCCAACTTTTTTGGAATTGGGCTTATATTTCATTTTATTTCTTACTACTGATTTTATTTTCCTGTATCTACTGTACGTCTTCTCTAGAGACTGACAATGATGTTAGCATATGATAAATGACAACAGAAGTGGACAGCAGAATTGAAAAAGAAACCAGATGCAGAGGCTATTTTTGATGGATGTGTTTATGTTCTTTTAATGGTTGGGTTGGGCAAGAACGTGAGTCACCAGCTTGCTCTAGGTGAAGCCCATATTCCTAAATATTGAGTAAAATGAACGTTTTACCATCAGAAATGTGAGTGCATCACGATGACCTTGTTTCCCATACAAAGGTTGAGGAAAAAAAGAAAAATGTGTCTCGCTTTTCCAATAGATTCTTTTTTTTGGGGGGCTACTTTCAGGTCTTTTGTGGTTTATGATATATAGTTGGGATGGAAATTTTGCTGAAATTTGAGTGGAGTTGATTGGAAAAGCATGTCTGGGTAAGATGTTGGAGTACTGATTGGCAGGTTGTGAGTTCAAACCCCACCACCGCTAAGCTGCCACTGCTGGGCCCTTGAGCAAGGCCCATAACCCTCAACTGCTCAGTTGTGTGAGAATGAGATAAAGGTAAGTTTCTCTGGATAAGGCCGTCTGCCAAATGTCTGTTGGGCTGGAAATTAACGTGACACTTGGCAACCCTGGTTAATGGCAACAGGATCACACCTGCTCCATTGAACACAGATGAAAAAAATCATCTAAACTTCTTAACTTTCTATTACAGGGTTACACACTCTATAGTATCCTATAGCAAGTCAAATGTGATAGCCGCTTGAGGTCATTTTGTTGGCGTCGTGATTAATGTTGTCCTGCCCCACTTAAATCTACTGTATGTTCATGAGCTGTACAGCACCTTGTAATAGATTAGAAATAGAACAACGGTCTTGTCTATCCCCCGTTGACCCTCATTACGTGGGTATAAAAGGGAAAGAGGAGTCATTCTAATCTATTTAAATGGAGTTTATTGGGAGGAGCTCGCCCTCCCTCAGTGCCATCTATCTTGCAGCGCTAGGATAAAGACCCCATTGTACCCATATCCTTGGGGGCCAGAATAGGAAAAGCTCATTACTATCCTCTCAGAAGCTTGACTCATTCAGGTCTCCCTTGAGATATCTGCTCTGAGCAGTGGGGTCAAGAAAAGGTCAATGTCGATCATTAGAATCCAGGAAGAGCACCAACTTTCCCCTGTCATTACAGGCCTGTATGTCTACCAATTTTGGTTTCACATCCCTTCATGTTTTTTTTTTTGTGTGTGTTGACTAAAGGTCCAGTCCTTCTCTCTCATTTTCTCCACGGCTTCTCCTTTTGCCCGTCACATACTCTCTTTCTATTCCTTGACCTGATTTGCACACGCTCCTTTTCTCACTTTGGAACTACAGAGGTCATGGGAAGATCCCCGCTCTCTCACAGATGGTGAAATTGCATCTTGCTAAATCACGGACATGCTTTTGTGAGTCAGGGGACCAGTGACGAAGGCTTTTTCACAAACATCCAAGCGCAGTCAATAAATAGTCCCGCTCTCTTTTTCACAGTTTACAGTCTTGTGGTGTTTGGGTATTAGTCTTTCCTAAGGCATTTTGCAGAGTGCTGATGAATAGTCTAGACATTAGCAACTTTCGAAGGCACTTAAGCGCAAAGCGTTTCCAGAAGAACACCGAGTAACACCTTGTGTTTTCTTACACTTTAAAAATGCTTTCAAGTGTGTGAAGTGATCTAGATAACTTGGAATTCCATGCACCCTACTGGGAGAAAGTCATTTATGTAGTGAATAAAACACTTGGGGGCCATGCTATTACAGGAAAATACTCAACGATGGGGTGGTGTGATGCAGCCCGACATGAAGCGGAGCTACTGTTACCACCACAAAGTTGATTATTTTCCAGCAACAGCACATCCTGAAGTGATTTCCACCCATTCGTTTTCTGTATCTCTTATTCTACACAGGATCGCGGGGAACCTGGAGCTTAACCCAGGGGACTTGGGGCACAAGGCCTGGACTCGGTGCCATCCCAGGGCACAATTGAATACACACACGGGAAATGAACCCCCAACAACAAAGGTGCGAGGTAAATGTACAACCCCCCCACCCCCCAAACCCTACAAACACACGCACACACACACCCTGCCCGAAGTTATTTATCCCTCTTCCTTATACCTGCAACTTAGTTCCTCTTATCATGTATATATTATAGCAGCTATAACCATTATCATTATTTCCCTCACCAGCCTCACTCTTTTTTTTTCTCCCTCTTGCAGTTGGTAAAACAAAAACACCTCAGTATGTCACGTTACTGAGAAACCTCCTTGCTTTAGACTTTCCCATGGCCTAAAACTTAGTTCCAGTTTACCTCAGCCTCTGACAAAGCACACACTCTGAAGACCTTCCAAAAATGCTAAATAACACTCTCTTCACAAAAAACGGTGCCATATCAACAATTCCACTCATTTGAAATCTGTTTATATGATTCCCTGTGTACCGCATTCCCTGCGTACGTTTTTACTACAGAAAGGATCGTGTATTAGAAGGAGTGCATTCGTATAAACCTTGCAGCTGGAATTATTCTCAGAGCTGCTGGTATAGAAAACACTACTGAGAATGTAACATAGCTGGGTATAAATTTCATTCATAAATACAGTACGATCGTAACTCTGAAGATTCGTTCCTACTAGTACCAGAAGGTTATGATTTTCAATCCCAAACACTTGAGGTTTTGAACAGTATTTAAGTCATTACCATGGTGTCAGATATTCACACACAGAGATTTTTTCATACCAGTTTTGGAGAGTACTGTAAGCTCACAAGTCATATGCATTTACAATATGTTACATCACAAGACTGTATGACTGGATGTTCTGCTATGGTTACGCAGAACTGAGGTGTATACTTTTTATGACTCCGTGTTGCTCTCTTTATGCTTACTGTATAAATCTCTTTATGATTGCTGTTTTCCTACCTGAGGCTGCATGTCATCTGTGGGGTTTCTAGTCCTTTTCTTTTATGAATAACTCGGATTCACTGTCTGGGAAAACAAGATTATGAAAACAATATTAGCATACAAGTGTTCACTTCTAAATAGCTATATTCGTCATTCTTTTGGATAGATTATTGCTATTATTGTTGACACTCTTCCATTTACATGGATGCTGTTTAGACAGTTTTAGACAGTTTGTAACCCTGAGCTAAAAACAGTCCCATTTATAAAGCAGCATTAAGACAGGTGACTTCTAAGATGTCTTATTTGATATAAATATGACGACAACATTGCATGTATCCTTCTTCAGTTAAGACAATCCCATTCTGTTTACTGGACAGGGCTTCCATAAAAGTTCAGGAAACATGGAGATAGCTAAAATGCTGCCTAACAATGACTGATAATAAATGTAATGCATTTTTTTTTTAGAATTCGAATAATATTGGAAATACGAATAAAATTGTCAACAAGAGCAGGCAAGAACAAAGAGATATTTGAATATATGCACTCCCACAACAAAATTCCTAGGAAAACTCTAGAAGCGATTAATAATAATATTATAATTAACTAACACTGCAGTGTATGAGGTAACTTTACTGACATTCATCACGTTGTTCTGTGGGAGTTTCATTCCCAGAAGTATTCACTCCTCTGTTAGTCAGAGACACATGCTGTGACCTCGGACAGAGAAATAAGTGAAAAGTGTGAAAAGTGGACAGGATAGAACTCAAACTGCAGCAGTGATTTCTCCAATAAGAAGAGGACCATTATGTATTTGTACCACTTGTTCACTTCATTTCCGTATTTCGCAGGTTTCCTAGCGCATGACAATCACTTCCCCTTGAGGCAATAATGATGTCATGAACTGTACTCATTTTGGTTTAGGGCCTAATACATTACTAAAAGGAAATGAACAAAGGGAAGTTTTTATTTATCTGTACTTTCCTTGTAGAAAAGAAATGTTCAACGTAATATGTTTTCATACATCACAAATCATATATTTGCAAAGTCACAAAGGGGCATCTTACCATTACACAGCTTCAATGAGTCTACTTTCGGATTTCCTTTAAACAAATCTAAACTTAAACAGAACGTGAGGGTGAACGAGAATGACAATCTGGTACGTTTGCTTTGTGACAGGTTGCGATTAGCATTTAGCTAGTTTGAAGCATCGTCATCATCTTCATTGTCGCCATGTTAACATGCTAGCTAACATTTGAGAGATTCATAACATAGTTGCTGTTAGTTAGCGTTAGCGAATATTTTCATTCAAGGCACTGATTTGCTCGTAGTTGTATTGCAAGAAAGATTAGCAAGTAAATGTAAGATTTTCAACTTTCAAACAAGTATGAGGTGAGCTATTTGATATATTCATTGATACATCGAGTTTATTATGGCATTACAGCGGACTGGTTTCACTCGCTAAGTGGCAGAGTATGGCTTCTTCCACATGCAAATTAAACCTTGACACAACTCAAGATATTACATTCTGCTCTTACCTGTGCATTTCCGATCTTAAGTAAAGATCCCCAATCGCATGTGGAACATGTTAAGCATGCTGGGCGTTAAGTATGCCCAGACTTCACTTGCTAAAGATTTAAGAAAGACGGCAAGCATGTCATTGTCTCGTACAAAATGTGTATCTTAATCTACGCCTGCAATTCTAGTCTGCAAAGACTTCTCAATTCCCAATGTTTAAGCTATCTACTCAAAAACAGACACGTTGAAGCACTCCAATGCAACACACCACTCCAGTGCAAAACATGGTCCAGCCTACCACTGGAAATAAAAAGATGTAGGAAATCTAATGGTCATTTGCCTGTTATTGCAGCAAGACAGACACCATTTGTCCCCTTTAAGGTCCTGAACATCTCAACAGTAGAGGGGAGACTATGTGTTGTAGATGGTCTTTAAATTCACAATGCTATTACCAACCCTGTGAGCTCTCACTCCAAATCTCCTATTAGCTCCTGCTACAGTTTGTTCCCTGGAGTGAGGGTGGAAGGTTTGCCATACTATTGTCACCATGCACATTGTCTCTAAAAAATAAAAACCCTAAACATTCTGTCGCAGTTAGCCACCTAACAACTTTTCCATCACTCAATCATTCAAATGGAACCAATGAGTCATATATGGTGTGTTGATACCCTCTAAATATTTTCCCAGGAGAGGGTTTCAGTACATCAATAGTGGATGGGTTGCCTCGTACTGTTCATTCAGCAGTCTGGTGTGCATGTGCAGTTTATTACTGGGCTCAACAGTAGCGAAAGGACACAGAAGTTCTTGCTGGTTCAAAGCTTTAGTGACAAACAAGGGGTTCCAGTGTTAGAGACTGAAATATCCTCTTTTTTGAGTAAGGGATACATTTGCAAAGTTCCAAAGGAAGAAGGTCAGCAGTGGTTTTACTCCCACTACTTTCTTTTTCCCAAGAAGTAAAGCATGCTAAATCACACCAAGCTGTGATCTGTTTTTGTGATTGTTCAGAGCAATATATACAGTCATTTTAAAGCCTGTCATTGCTCCACAGGAAAACTTCTGTCCTGTGAAGAATGTTCTGAAGGTTTTACAGCTACCAATTTGGCAGTGGCCTTAATAGTAGACAGTCATTGATGGATATCTGCTTTGTATCTGCTATGATGTTGCATCATTAGTGGAATCACTTGCAGATCTCAATTGGCAGAGAAACCCAACTGGTCTGCTTTTATTCTAGTAGGAGTATTATCACAGTGTCATTTCTCACAGGCTGTTTGAATGGTTTCTACACTTTCTCCAAAACTGGTCTGCATGAACATCCATCCATCCATTTTCTATATCGCTTATCAGGGTCTCGGGGGAACCTGGAGCCTATCCCAGGGAGCATTGGGCATAAAGTAGGGTACACCCTGGACAAGGTGCCAATCCATCACAGGGCACACTCACACACATTCACACACCCATTCATACACTACGGACACTTTGGACATGCCAATCAGCCTACCATGCATGTCATTTGACTGGGGGAGGAAACCGGAGTACCCGGAGGAAATCCCAGCAGCACGGGGAGAACATGGAAACTCCGCACACACAGGGCCACGTGCCCAACCCTGGAGGTGTGAGGCGAACATGCTAACCCCTAACCATGAACAGTCCAATGATAATAGCCTACATCAATAGTTTCTCCCTTTCCCCCTTATGGAAAGCAGTGAAGCAATAGCTGTGGCTGCACTAGTTTAACAATGGCCAAATAAGCTGTGCTTTGCAAAGCCTTGTGCTTCCCTTTCACCAAAGAGAACACGGCTTATCTCTTCTTATAATTGCCCCACAATGGCCAGGGAAATGTTGGTTGGTGGAGATAATTGAGCTCATATCAGTGAAGCCCTGGTCACTGCTTTGTTAAAGTATTACATCTTAGAACAGCACTGTCTGAATATGTATGACTGACCACATGGAGGCATTGTGCTACCATGCATGAGCGCCAGCTAATCAACCCCTTTTACCTCTTATATAACCCATATGTATGTTGTCTCCCAGTACATTTTTGTTGTGTAAAAGCCATGCACACAGGCCGTGAAAGACGTGCATTTTTTTATGGTAGTTGTGACTTTGGCTGTGTGCCCACTCTATATAGGTGAACTTTGACCTGTGTATATGTGAATCTCAATTAGGAGTGCTGCGGCCTCCGGTCAGTAAAAGTGCAGAGTAGAATATGCTGTTTATCTTTTATAAACACTAGGGTGTTTGTGTTAAAATTCAGTTTTCGTCTCCGTCTACTAAGATTTTCATGTTAACAATATTGCCAGCTTTGAATATGTGAAGATAAGTTTCAAGCCCAGTTCAGACAAACCAATCAAATGTTTTGGAAACAGAGTCAAAAAGTTGCTTTTTTTTAATAAAGAGCCAAAAAAAAGACTACTTGAGTAAGCGAGTAAGCATACCTCTCAACATGGTTCATGTTACTGTGAGGTTTCTTCATGATGGAGCTTTCTGTTGAGGTCAGTTCAGCTCTGGCCGCTCAGAGACTGGATAGAGATGTGTTTTTCATGTGGCCTGCCATACTTGGCATTAGAGACTCTAATGACTGTGGTCAGTTTCCTGAATCGAGTCTCTGCTGCTACATACCCTGAGGCACAGGGAATGTAGTGGTGATTGTCCTTTTCCCTATCTGTCATGACTCATCGGCTTGAATGGGGCTTGTTACATAACAAGGAAACAAGCTGTATGCTCTGTGTGTGTTGTGCATACACCAGCATGCTTCACAACGTGGTTGTAGTGTCTGTGCGTGAATGCGGGCCTTTCTGTTAGGGGTGTAATTCAATGCCTCTCTCTATATTTGTTTCAGTATCTGTATAGTGCTCCACGTGACGACACGGAGCTAGAAATGTCAGCAATGTCTGTGAATCCTGGCTCTGACAGTTCCTCAACCTCAGCTACATCACGCAAGTTCTTCATTAATTTCAACCAGAGATGCACACAGGGTTGTCTAGTTGGTTCTATCCACCATAATATAAACAAACTCATATTTACATGAGTAATTAGTGACCTAATTTAACCTGACCAGGCATTTACTAAGGATGCTGTAAATGCATTGTGCAGCACCACATGTTAACTTAAAGAACGTGGATTTTGTTTGTCCTACAATCTTATCATATCTGACAGCTCGCTCATGCCCGCATGCAAGTAGAAACTTCTATCTTGCGTCTCAACCAGATACCCAGTGAAGCTTTATCTAGAATATGCTATCTTACCTAGAATATGTTATCTGTTGTGAATAAAGTATTCGTATCCACTTACATATCTACTTGCATCTCCATGTGCCTAGGCCTCCTCAGTGCCAACCACTGACCATATATACTGTACATATGGTTGTGTGTGGGAGTTGTTCATTTTGCAAGTGTTGTGTACTTTGGAAAGCACCCCTCATTCCAGACTCATATTTCACAAGACCAGCTCTGCCTCTACCCTAAACATTACCAAAAGTAGTCAGTAATACCCACAATGTAAATCACATAACTACGTCAAAACCTAGTCGTTAATATGCACGAATTTCATTCTGCAAAGGCAGAAACAATCACCTTTGTTATTTCCAATCCCACGACAATTACTTCTTTCAAGACAATCTTTTTTTGTTAGTCAATGTAGTTCAGCGTGCAAAAGGGCGACTGAAATGAGCTCATGGTTTCAGACACTGTAGCTATTCATGCTGAAACAAAACTGTTTATCATTAATAAATATGTGTATGTCAATGAAGATGAATGAGATTGGTGTAGTCGTATATCAAGACAGATCTACTTAATTCCTTGCTTTTCAAAGCTAATCCTGACTGCTTAAATCGGTATTTAAGACAAAAAAGGACATGAGTGTACATGAGTTTGTGTCTGTGTCACATAATAATATAAGATCCTCCTATCCTTTGCAATTACCTCCTGTTCTTCCTGTCAGAGCTGCGTCTTTAAGATGGAAACCACAATTTTGGCACCATTAAGCAACAAAATAACAACAGTACTGCACTCCAAGCCCTAAAAAGCCATATAAAGCCAATAAAGCTGTTTGGCCTGGACTGAGGCATGCCTGGCTTCCTCAGGCCTCTATTACCTAAATGGGTACCGAGAGAAAGAAAGAGAGGGAGAGAAAGAAAGTGTACACAGCAGGAAAAACTCAAATGCGCAACTAAGATTAAGAGAGACAGAGTAGAAAGTGAACCTAATACGGTCAAGCTTCTTCCTGATAGCCAGGCCATAAAACCGCTCAAATAACTATGCAGAACATGACAAAGCTTTAGGAGTGTTTATTCTCAACACATGGTTATTGCATGTAGACTTCCACCTATAGCCCAGGAAAGGATGCTTTTGGTCCTAGGGTTTGTCAATCAGCTTCTTTATTCCAAACACGGCCATTAAAGTTCTCTCAATAGTGGCGATCCAGGGCTGACAATCTTGTGTGATTCATTAGAATTTTTAATATTGATGAGAATTCAGGCTAATCTGGGCTCAGACCAATAAATAAAGCAATAAACAAAACACCACTCTTTATTGCTGTATTTTATCATGATCTGAAAATCTCCAATACAGTCCAGTACAATGTCTCTACACGTGTCAGCGCTGCTAAATGGAAAGCTATTATTAATCCCAAGACACATCAACTGGTTACTTTTGGGCCTTGGGCAAGGTCTATAATTCTACAGTCTTTTTAAGATGATCATTTTTCACACTGTATGACATGATCCTCATCCCCGAATTCTATAGCAGACTGCACAATAACATTTGTTCTCCATGCCAGATTTTACAATGAAGATCTTAACGATAGACGGCGATTAATTCAAAATCCGAAATACAAATCCGAATCTGAAAATACAGCAACAGAAAGGTTAGCAATTGAAATGAATGTAATAGAGCTTGAAAAATTCTGAACCTTTAGCCCTGTCTGTATCTCTCATGTCTACAGAGGACAAGCAGATCAGGATGTTCTTATATACAGAATCATCTAAGCCATTTGGCTTCTGTTTATCCAGCAGGCCCTACATGGACTTCAGGGCAAGAGTCGTTTCCTGGCCTGATGTTAAGCATGGAGTGTCGGAATGTCGCATAGCCAGTACAGTAAACTTGGCAATGAGATCAGACACGTTTCTCAGAACTCATGGCTACTTGTTTGCTCTGCACTTTTGGAGAGCATCTTTGAGCTTTTACAATGGGCACATTATTTAGTTCTGTCATTCTCTGCATCAAACTAGGATCATGTTGACGATTTTGGGTGCATCCTGGGAAATCACCTTCTATATGATTAATATTAGATATGACATTGTTAGATTGTATTGTTATGAGATTAAAACACAGCTTCTTCAGTCCCTTTGAGGTAAGCATCCAGAACCTCAATCTCAGCAGCTAAGTTGCTAGTCACCAGAAAGTTTTCCAGGGATTGACAGAGATCTGAGCGGGGCCTATAACCAACTGCTCAATGAAATACATCAAGTTGCTTTGAAGAAAAGCATCTTCAGAATGAATACATAATGTATAAATCCAAACTAACAAAAATGTCTGGACCTACACTGACTCCCGTCTGGTCCATTTATTGTTCCCCAAAATCTATCCCATGCATCCACGCTCTCAACCATCCAGCCATCCTTCCCTCCATCCATCCATCATTCTAATCTAATCAAGCTTTCATCCTTACACAAGCAAACAGGATGTCTGTTGTTTGTTAAATGAATTGTTTTCTAAGCCTAATTGGTGTTTCGGGCTGTTTTATAGACTGCTAGGTTCCGGCTCTGACATCAGAGGCTAATGTCGAAGAGCGGCAGACCTGCATACCAGCTGCATGGGGTAGCAGACAGGTTAGACTGAGATAAAGTATTTAGCCAATGAAGGGGAGACCTAAGGGGTGGAGAATATAATTACTTCCATATGCCATATATACCACAATGCATGCCGTACACATGTTTATCAGGTTATTTTTAAGTTCATCCATGTCATTTTCAATGTACAGTACTGTAGAAATGTTCTAGTTGTTCTTCCTTATTAACTCACAGGTCTACATATATAATCATTATAAGCTCTAACTGTAATAATTATGAATAACGAACAGTAAACTTATACACGAAATGAAGATATTTTCATCAAAGCTAGCATACTGCTATAAAACATAGGTTTAGTTGAATATTATACAAATTATACAGGCAACTGTATACTATCCAACAGGATCCCATTATTGGATGTTTATAGGATGTCATCTCAATAAAGCTGTATGAAAAGCTGTTTTGGCTTTTGGTTAAGATCATGTTGTAAGTAGTCGAGATCAAAGTTGTATGAAAAGCTGTAACTGTTTAGCATCACAGCTGGGTTTCTCATAAATGAGGCTGCTTTCTGTACAACCTAATTTAGCTTTACAATGAAATTGCTCTGTCTTGTACGTAATCCCTAATTTCTGTAATGCTGTATGATATAAAAAGGATGAGTTCTTTTTTAGAATGCAAATGGACATTAAATTATGTCATCTAACAAGCAATTCTTCTGTTCACGGATATATTTCCTGCCAGTTTTGGGATAATGCACCCATAATAGGTTCCAGTCAACTTACTTCTAGGCTTCGAACCAATAGTACTAAATACCTCTCAAAGCTCAGTGACATCATGACCCTAGACGTGGGCCTTTGTTATGGTCCTTTGTTAACTCCCGAGTTAACTCACGAGAGTTACCATTCTTCCTGCCAGATGTTTTGGGGTAGAGATTGCAATATAAGAGATATCAGCCAAGATCTCTGAGATACTATCTTTAAATAGAACTGTCTGTTCCAAAGCTTGGTGGAAAAAAAGGATGACTTCCTACAAGGAACATCCCAGTGAACACATTTTTCCACAGGAATGTTTGAAGGTAACGTCACCCTCCCTGCTGGGATGAGCAGTCTGAGTCATAGGTCTGGGAACAAGACCAACCGGTAGGTGAATGGGGAAAATGATGATATTGTCACCAAAGAGGCTCAAGATGATTCATTTCAAATTTATAGACTCTTTTTTATGTGCCTTGGTATGTCAAACAAATTAGCTACCTTCCAGTTATGTATATTAGCTATGGTGCTGTGAGGAAATAAGCACTAATGGTTTAAAATGACCAGATTTTGCTTTACTTCATTAGAAACATTGGCTTTAGAGAAGTGCAGCAAAACTTTCCAGAAGATGCAAGAATTGTAGAACTGTTTGGTAAATGTAATTTGTAGTATAAAGGTGAATTTTAGAGATTTGACAAAGATTTGAAATGTCTAACTTCATTGGCATTCATTTGGAGCCTAGAACTATTGCCACAAGTATGAAGGACATACAGCCTTTCAGAGTAGCCACTGTACATGTTAAGCTAGCAACAACACCTACTATAACTACCTTTATAATTTTACAGAGGCTTTATAGTCTTTAGAGCCTTAAGATGCCAATTGGAGCCAAGTGACCTTAGTCACAATAGCAAGTGTATCCAAAGAAGAGTGAGCCCTGTCCCTATTGAATCCCATGACACAAATAAGAAAGAAAGAAATACGTTATGCACAATGCACCACGCATTAGTCATCTGGGTCGCAGACTGAGTGAAAGACTCCAGTCAGAATCAGGAATCAGGCTGGAGTTCATGCCATCTTCTACTTCTTTATAACTGGCTGGTCCAAGGACCACCAGCATAGCTTCAGCGCTAATGTGTCCATCTGCCTTCTAAACCAGACCTCTTTAAGACAAACGCTACTGCCAAAGTCACTAATTATTTATTTTCCGCCTGAGTTTGTCAGCTTTTCTACCAACCACTCAAGCATTTCAACTACCAGTGAGGTCAAGAAACAGCTCTTCTATTCAAATGCTGTGCTATTAATGATAGTGCCCTTTGACTGACCATGCCTTATTGTTCCACTAAGAAAGCACACCAAATTAGAGCTGCACATAAAGTCATCTTTATATTATTAATCAACCTGTCCAGAACTTTCCTGTTCATTGGACCTCATTTATCAGTCTTTTATTAAGTTAGTAAAGTGTGTAAATTAAAAATTAAAAAACTAAAAATTCCAGCCAGATTTACAAATGTTTTGTTAAGGCTGATTTTCTTCATACATGCATGTTGATAAAATGCCCATTAGCCATAAATTATTTAGTATGACCACAAAACTTATTTAAAGGGGTCATGAAATGATTTAAATAATAATAATAATAATTATTATTATTATCTTCCCTGAGGTATATTTATAATATTAGTAAAGTTTTTCGCACCAAACTTTTGTAATTTGTGATCTTTTTTCACCCTGTCTCTGACACTCTGACACATTTTTACGTCCTTTACCTTTAAGACTTCAATGTAACCACCCACTGCTAAGATTGGCTAACATCTTTGCCTGTGAATTAATTATGAACGCCCCCTGGCATAACATAGCAAAATTAGTGTAGCTTAGTAGCAATAGTGCATTTAAAGCAAAATAATAACAATAATAATCATTTTAAAAATCACACCCACTTTTTGCGAGCAAAATCCCGGTGTAGCTTCTATATTTGTAAGTGAGCGCCACCATCAGGGTGTCATTCACTATCTATTTGATGGTGACTGGAATTCGGGAGCTGACCCGCAGCTCTTCGGCCTCCTCCATGTCTTAATTTTTGGATTTGATTTGGAATGCTTTCTTTTAAGTCATTAATAGGAAACAACTCAATTTCACAGAATTTCAATTGAAATAAAGGGATACCACACTTCCTTTGCAAATGCTCCTGCAAAAAATTTATGAATGAATTCTTTCGTATCCGGTTAGATAAATAAGGCCCATTCAGCGCAAAGAACTTCTTAGATATGCCTTTGGATTTTGGTTCATGTGAGACTAATTCAAATCTCTGGATTGACTGTATTCCTGCCCTGAGCCTGGACTACTACCTGGACCAGAACAAAGCGGTTACTAAGAAGATGAATGAATGAATAGTGAGTTTGCACCTTTTTGCTACAATTACCTGCCGCCCTCAATCCTGTGATTAGACAAATTCTGACCCGCACCTCTATCCATCTTCAGTGGTATTTGGAACACGTCCTGAACCGAAGCGGTTTTGTTTGTCACATTGGAAAGGATGAGCCCAATCAGTCATCGGGAATGTCCAAATAGATCAGGAGACATAAATCCGTGTTTTAAGATGGTTCCATAAAAGGAAGAAGATATGTTTATGTACTCCATATTAGTGCAGGACAGTGACGCATGTTTCGCAGGCTCTGTTACACATCACAGTCGTAAAAAACGAATCCCAAAAGACCTATGCAAGTATGCATCCAAATCAGTACAACAAACAAACACCATTGTGAGTCAAGTACTTCTTAGTTCCCATTTGCTTCAGGCGATATCTGAAACACTTCAATTGTTTCTGACTTTGTTTGGCAAATGATGGGCTTTTTATTATATCTGCTTTATATTCAAATCTGGATGTGTGTGTGAGAGAGAAACAGAAAGAAAAGAAAAAAAACAAACCCAATGAGGTTTACAAAGAGACCAGGACGTTGTCTATTAAGGAAGCAATAACAGACAAGTAGCAGGCTACCATCCAAAATGATTTGTGAGGTGAAGCTCACAACAACTGACCTGAAGTCCAAAAAAAAAAAAAAGTCCTTCTATTCATGTTCATCATCCCTCTTTTCTCCTGTCTCAGCATTTCCAGACACTCCCTTTATCCATTTTTCTTTTTTAATAACACTATAATCCTCTCTATTTCTTCCTCAGACAAACACACATGCACATTCTTCCCTCCCTCTTCCACTTTGGCCCATACATGGCTCTGTGTGTCTGCTTACAATCAACCGTTATTAAAGGATACACACATTAATCAGAGACAGGCCCATCTCTTCTCCATGTATGGCTCTCTGATCAGCCCAGATGCTCCATACCGTTTGATAGTGAAGAGCTAGACACTCCTTCAGGGTAAAACACATGAAGGGATCCACTCGAACACGTCTGGCTGTTTCGAAACACGTGTCGGTCATTGTTTGCATGACCATTTCTTTTACAGACAACCGCTACACTTGCTCCACTAACCCATGTTATGCTCTTGGACTATTTAAAAAAATGTACAGCAGCTTTAAGGTGTAGGAAAGTTGTTGTTGTTGTTTTTTTTTAACGAATAAGCTGACACAACCTTTCACGTTCTGCTTCTCAGGAGGAACTCGCCGTTCCTACCAAAAAGCCACGTGGAAAAACACAAAGAGTAGTTTCTGTAGCTCTTGGAATGCTGCTCTACATGTTTCTATTGAGTATTTGCTTAAGCTGAGGCAATTTAATATTCTGGATTGTGGGTTAAAAACTTCTCTGGTTTTCTCAGCACATCCAACAGGGTGAATCAGTAGACCACAGCTCTAAAAGTTTGGAGTTTGCTACAGCAAGGAATGTCCGTTGTTACCATTTGTACTGGATACAAGCGGTTTCCCAATGGAAGCCTAGTCATATATCAGCCATATTAAACTAATGAGGTCCTGTTTTATTTTAAAATTGAGTTATATAGTCATCTTTGAGGGTGTAACGTTCACCGCTTCTGGGGCAGACTTTCTGTTCATAACTCTGTACGGACTCTTTGACTGATAAACGCTCAATACACAATCTTTTGTTGTGTGCTAAATATCTCAGATCGAACAAGAATAGTAATATCCGATCTCTAATCTAGATGTTCTACACTATATAATAGTTAGTATAATGTTAGCTAGCTTATAACAAACCTGTGTACTGGTTTACACAATACGCTAGTTAGTCTATTCTTTACCAGTGTATAGTGATACTGTTTTAGACAATATGATCGTTAATGTTAGCTAGCTGTTGTTTTTTTTTACAACTTGGATATTGGTTTATAAAATATACTGTACTGCAACAGTCTTATTTTAGCTAGCTTATAGTGACATTGTCTACTGTTGTCTACTGGCTGACACACAATGTCATACAATGTGTTTTAATCTAATGTTATCTGGCTTGCTAGCAACCGTATCTGTTTTACACAATATACGAGTTACTCTAACGTTTGCCATCTTGCACAGACCATTTTACACAATATCACAGTTATTCTAATGTTAGCTAGCGGCATACTTGTGTTCTGGACTAATGTTAGCCAGCTTGGTAACAACCTTGTGCATTGTTCTAATCTACACAATATAATAGTCTAATGTTAGCTAGATTATTGCAATCTTGCTCATTGGTTTGTACAGTACGATAGTGTGACTTGGCTAGTGATTTGTACAGCATACTGTAATAGAACACTGTTAGCTATCCTGCTAGTAGTTTTGCCTACTGTTATGCCACTGTTATTTCCACATTTAGTAGAGATTCATGAGAAAGTTATATACTGCTCCAGCCTCTCTCTCTCTCTCTCTCTCTCTCTCTCTCTCTCTCGCACCCTATATTCCTTCATCCCTAGACACATGCTAATGGACACCAGTCACATTTACCTACAAAAAAAGAGGAAAGACAGCCATGGAAAAGAACAGGAAATATGCAGCCAGATTAAACCCTGACCTCTTTATGAAGAAGCCTTCCTTTTATGAACAAGAGGAACAGATGAACCGCTCTGACTCCATAAAAACCCGACTTCTGAGAAAATTCTCACTCATGCATGTTATAGTCAGTAAAAAGAAATCTTTGAAGGGAAGAAAGTCTTTGAACACGAGTAAACGAGGCTGAAAGTTCATCAGGTTACCATATACTGTGAGTTCCTATAGAAAGGCAGTTATATAAAGCTTTATATTCCTATATAAAGCAGTTCCTGCTCTACAATTTCATATCATTTTATACACTTCTATATTTTAATACTGATATTGAGCATGTTTATACAGATATTACTCAAAATGCTACAGCCAGATTAAGGGGAACATCGCATTGCTGTACTGTATACCACAGCACTGTTGAATTCTTGATTCTGATTGGTCAGAAGGTGTTGTTTAATTATCCATAAAAGAAGCTCTGACATTAGTGCCAGCTGCAAGGCAAATGGTTTATATAAGGTTTATATTAATGCACTTGTAGTTGGGACAGTATGGAAGATGCCAAAAAAACAAAACAAAAAGAGTCATGTGAAAATTCAATTCCTCCTGTACTATATTGAAAACACATTATTAACACATTCTTTGGTGGTTTGATTTGTGAATTTCACTTATTTTTGAAAATATACACTCATTTCAAATCTAATGACTGCAACACACTCCAAAAACTTTGGGACAGTCGACTGTTTACCACTGTGTAACATGATCTTATCTTTTAATAACACTTATTTAATGTTTGGGCGCTGAGTGAAGACACCAGTTGGTTAAGTTTAGCAAATAGAATTTTCCCCCATTCATCCATTATGCATTTCTTCAGCTGCGCAGCTCTACAGGGCCTTCGTTGCCTTATTTTGTGCTTCATAATGCACCACACATTCTAAATGGGAGACAGGTCAGGACTGCAGGCAGGCCATGCTAGCACCCGCACTCTCTGCTTACGCAACCATGCGCTTGTAATCCAGGCAGAATGTGATTTGGCGTTGTCCTGCTCTGGATGGCAGCGTATGTTGCTCTAGAATGTGTACATATCTTTCTGCCTTAATGCTGCCCTCACAGATGTGCAAGTTACCCGTGCCATGGGCACTGACACACCCCCATACCAAGACAGACGTTGGCTTTTGGACCTGACTCTGATAACAGCATGGATGGTCCTTTTCCTCTTTGGCTGTTTTGTCAAAAAACTATTTGAAATGTTGATTCGTCGGACCAGAAAACACGATTACACTGTGCTACTGTCCATCTCAGATGAGACCGAGCCCAGAGAAGTCAATGGTGCTTCTGGACCGTGTTGATGTATGATTTCTGCTTTGCATAGTAAAGCCTTAACTTGCATCTGTGGATGCAGCGGCGAATGGTGTCGACATGACAAAGCTTTACCAAAGTATTCCCGAGCCCATGTCAGGATATCCGTTACAGACTCATGTCTGTTTTTAAGACAGTGACGTCCGAGGGATCGAAGATCACGCGCATTCAGAAGTGATTTACGGACTTGCCATTTACGCGCCGAGATTTGATCAGAATCCTTGAAGCTTTTAATTATATTGTACACTGTAGAAAGTGAAATGCCCAAAATCCTACAGATTTGTCTTTGGGGAATATTGTTCTCAAAGTGTTGGATTATTCACTGACTCATCTGTTGGCAGATTGGCGAGCCTCGACCCATCCTTGCACTGGAAGGACTAGGCCTTTTTTAGAGGCTCCTTATATACGCCCCTGTCCCAACTTTTTTGGAACGCGTTGCATGCATCAATTTCAAAATAAACATTTATCTTTAAAAAAAAAAAAAACGCTATGCAGTCGATTAGGTAAACCATCAAATGCCTCGTCTTTATACATTTTTTGTTTAAATACAAGTCAAAGTGCATTTACAAATCACTCCTCTTTGTTTTTATCGGCATTTCCTATACTGTCCCAACTTTTTCAGAATCGGGGTTGTAGAACCACAACTCATAACAAACGAATGAATATGCAATCATGATATAATAACCAAATAATGTTAACAATGTTACTACTGAGAGCTTACATTAACACTAGCCAAGCTAAGCTCACCAATCACAATTCATAATACCGTTAATTGTACAGCTTTACACTGTTGTCCAAATGACCAGAACTTTACAATAAAGATTTCCATACCCAGGATCATTCTAGATCCTTTCAGCACCACATCTCCGTTCCTGAGTCTCCTTTAAAACAAATCAGTGCGCTCGATATGTAAAGCACCTGAAAAGGTCGTCATTGAAAACAAACTGGCTCAAAGAGCTTCACATTCAGCATTCACTATACTTTTCATTCCGTGACCCCATGTGAGAACAGGATATTTCTGCTCAGAAAGTCAATACAGTCCATCAGAGCTTTCTCCTTTCTGAATCAAGCCCTGAAGGCCCGGATAAGAACTACAGTTGTAAAAAATAAGTTGTAAAGTGAAAAGTGAACTCACCAAAGTCTGTGTCAGGGATCTATTGGAGTGTGTGATGATACTGCTGTGCATAGAGTCCTTAGGAAAACACAGCCTCTCAGCCTCTCTCTCTCTCCCACACACACTCACTCTGACTGCACATCTGACTGACTCAGACCTCCTGCTCCTCTCTCTCTCTCTCTCTCTCTCTCTCTCTCTCTCTCTCTCTGATCTCACCGACTGGCTACGCATTCTCTCTCTTTCTCTCATTTCCTTCTCTCCATCTCTTTTACTCTTACACTTAACCTCTATTCACTCTCTTGATAGAGTAACTGCCCCCATATAAACACACACACACACACACACACACACACACACACACACACACACACACACACACACTACTCTGCCTGAGGTGAACGTCCCCGGTCACTAAAGGTTGCCATGGAAACGATCAGGCGGCGTACACTTGACTTGTTCTTGGCTGACTTTGCTGACAGAGTGACATTTCAATAGGTACCAGACTTATTCTTTGTGCTAATAAGGTGATATTTCTACACGGAGCTGATAAAAACAGGGGAAGTCAAATACAAAACAGCCTCCACCCTCCTAGGCTTGCTATACTCCCTCCATTCTTTCTCTCGTTTCTCTCTTTGTGACTTAGAAAAGAACAGGTTTCTCCTAGTGACTCAGCGAAAGACTGACATAATCCTGGAGTCAACACTAACGTATCCCTCGATTCACGTACACTGCGGCCAGCTGTATACCAATGTATAGAGCTAGAGATTACGATTTTCTGCAAGTACAGGCATGAAAGAATCGCATGTTAGGAAGACATTAAGGGCTTACGCAACGGCTCGCCGATCCCGTCCACGAGCAATAACCCAGCGTGGCTGTACATGTCCGACCTCACGCCCTCGTTTAAAACAGTGCGCTTACAGACAGGTGATTTCATTACTTCATTATTTTGAAGAGACATGGGGAAATCGCCGCATGTTTCCCGGGTGTGAGATCATGGTTTATTTCAGGCAGGAAATGTGGGAAGAGTTCCACCAGGCTGTAGGTGGCTTCACAAAGCCAAGGAAATGCAGTTTTGATAAAATAGCTGGCACTGAAACATAGAATTACACCCCAGCATGATAACCAACGTTATAAGTGCAACTACAAGCAGGGACGTGGAACGGGAGTCACGCAAAAGCTTATAACGCTTTTACCACCGTGCCGTTGAATTCCTGAATATGACGTGTTGGTTCGTTTTCTATAACAGCAGCTCCGATAATAGTTCCAGCTGTGTTTCCAACGATAGGTTTATATCAATCCAATAAATGATCATTTCTGTATTTAATGAATAATTCCCAGGACTTGTGTCGCAGCCGTTTCACGTAACCTAAAACTAATAATAAAGTCATTTTGTTTTGGGTTCATATGATGTGCTTTTGTTGATTTATTTTGTTTCGCTTTTCTAGTCCTGTCTCTATCCCATAATATCTTTGGTTCACCTTGTCTTACTTCTTGTGTATTTTTTTGTAATTTTTTAGTCAAAGCTTTGCCGTTTCTTCTTCTTTTTTTTCTTTTATTTTTTTACACTTGCTTGTGATCTTGACTTATGATCATGGATTACTTTGCCCACCTGTATTCTGGCCTCCATTACAGGCCCTAATTTAACCACATCTGCCCTTAGACTTCCATTATAAGTGGCCTTGCTGTAGAAAGGTTTTGCTGCTAACTTCTACAAGCAGAAATGTATACTCTTGGTTCACACACATATGCAACAGATACAGTGGATAAAGACTAGGTTTGGAAAATGCTGAGGTATTCCTTTAAATGTGCCGTGTTTTGTTTGGCAATCTTTCAAACCCAGTATAGCAAAAGAATGCTGTGACCATCCATGGTATGCTATGACAAACAAGCTAAACTTGAAGGAATATCACAAACTAACACTCTTAGCATGTCGCTGATGACCGTGGCCTGCCGAAACCCGGATTAACTCGGAAAAATTCCCCAAGGACAAAAATGTAAACAAAGCAGGGTCATAAACAGGATTATTTGTTTTAAAGTGGACAGAATCGTTTCTGTTTAATGTTGCTAGGACACAGAGTCTAAACCAGTTCTCCCACAGGTGAAGGGTTTCAGTTCTAAGCTCACACAGCAGTGTGGCCTGCAGGAGAGGCGTTATGTAACAGAGAGTTCAGGTGACAGGCATCGTTATTCCTGCAGCAGGCAGTGTTTGCTCTTTGCATACATACACACACACACACACACACACACACACACAAACACGCATGTGCACACATTCTATGTACCTGCAATGAGACATGTATGATATATGCAGGATTACTTATCTCAGCAAGTTAGCATTGTTTGTGTGTGTGTGTGTGTGTGTGAAGGACAGCTGTTTGTGAAGGTCTCTGGCTCTCTAGAGCTGCAGGAGTCAGCAGCTTTTTAATAATTCAGTGGTTTGGAAGGAGGCAGTGTAACTCAGACTAGTACCCGAAGTTTCTGTGTGTGTGTGTGTGTGTGTGTGTGTGTGTGTGTGTGATGCATTTCTAGAGCATGTCTTTCCAAAGACTACTAAAAAAGAAGAGAAGAAAAGAGAAGAGAAGGGAAGAGAAGAGAGGAAAAGGGAAGAGAAGAGAAGAGAGGAAAAGGGAAGAGAAGAGAAGAGAAGAGAAGAGAAGAGAAGAGAAGAGAAGAGAAGAGAAGAGAAGAGAAGAGAAGAGAAGAGAAGAGGGAGAAGAGAAGAGAAGAGAAGAGAAGAGAAGAGAAGAGAAGAGAAGAGAAGAGAAGAGAAGAGAAGAGGAAAGAGAAGAGAAGAGAAGAGAAGAGAGGAAAGAGAAGAGAAGAGAAGAGAAGAGAAGAGAAGAGAAGAAGAGAAGAGAAGAGAAGAGAAGAGAAGAGAAGAGAAGAGAAGAGAAGAGAAGAGAAGAGAAGAGAAGGCCCACATATCCACACTTCCCTCATCCTACCTGGCTAAAGCAGAGTTATTACAGCAGAGAGAGCACGTGTAGATGTCCACAGTCATCAGGATTGTCCAGTTTAGGAAATGTATTAAACTTCCGCATTTTCATCCAGTAGTAATAACTGAAAAATGCTATCGATGACATCAGAATTGAAATATTATTAGAACCGAACCTTAGTTTGACTAACAACATTCCTGACGGTATGGAAGGAACGACGCTAGGCAAGGCCCAGGGTTCTGTAAGGCTATGTGTGAGTTTGCTTAACAACTCTGGCAAATATTTAATTTGAATACTGTGATGTACTGCAATAAATCCACATGAAGTACAGACCCTAACAAAAGTTAGCAAGTTTTCTAGCCGTTGGGATTTTTGGAACTATGATATTATTATATTATTATAAACTGAGGCGTGTGTAAAGATTTACTGACCATTTGCATGGGGTGATCTTCACCATTGCTCCAAATGACCAATCACTGATCACCATAGTTTCCAATGACCAATCACTGATAATCATTGTTCCCAATGACCAATCACTGATCACTATTGTTCCCAGTGACCAATCACTGATCATGATTGTTCCCAACAACCAATCACTGATCACCATAGTTCCCAATGACCAGTCACTGATTATCATCGTTCCCAATGGCCAAACACTGATCACGATTGTTCCCAGTGACCAATTCTGATCACCATAGTTCCCAATGGCCAATCACTGATCACCATTGACCAATCATTGGCCAGCCATGTTTGTCACCCCCCCCCCACACACACACACACATCCTGTATGCTGTGGTGATACAGGAGGCACTTTGTCAGCTAAAGCACTGGCCAGACCAAATTCATCAAAAGCTATTTCACTGAAGGGGAAAGGACAGTGGATGTGAAAAAACATGCATCAGCTTCTGGTAGAGGGTACTTTTGCTTCATCCCGACTTGACCTGTGCGATTTGACCTGTGAGTTCATGAGCCTCATCCTTGTGATCTAATAGAAAACAAACAGACAGGGTCTCTTTGGATGATTATCTTACTAAGGTTTTCTTGTAAGCACTGTTGTCAAAACTGCATATTTAATAACATCCTAGTTTCAGCAAAGACCCAACCAAGACGAATATTTGTGTACTGTAATGGAAATAAACTAGCTAAGCCAGATTAGCTGAGATTCAAGGAAGCTAGCTGCCGAGCTGAGCCACTGGCTGAATCTTACATAGCTTCCTATTGGCCATATAGTACAGCAGTGGTGTCAAACTCATTTTAGTTCAGGGGCCACATACAGCCTAATTAGATGTCAAGTGGGCCGGGCCAGTAAAATCATCGTATAATCACCTATAAATAACAAGAAGTCCATGTTTTTACCTTTGTTTTCATGCTAAGACATTTATATTTAATGAAATATCCTTTTATAAAATATATCATGAACAACCTCAGATTTCTTAAGACAAACATGTGCAATTTGCTTCTGATTATCATTCACATATATGTGCATTACAACTGCTCACAGTGTTTGTACAAATGCAAAAAAAAACTTCACAGGTATTTGGAACTGAAAAATATAGTATTTCACTTTCAAATTCATGGCATTGCATGAACAATAGGATTCCACCAAACCAAACTCTTTTGTACTGAAGCTGTTGACTAACATTAAATTGCACTTTTTTTTAACTATTACCCATTCATCTCTGTGAATAAATAGGATGCGGTCCATTTTTCATGGAAAACTCTACGCTCTGTATCCACTTTTCTGCTTTTTGGCAGACATTTTGGCTAATGAGGGAGTAGAAAATAGAGTAGACTACTCCGTGATAACAAACAGCAGATGTCGCCATCTGCTGTTCAGTCCCAGAGATGTGCCGCGTCTTTTACCCCCTAGCGGAATTTAATAAATTTAATAATAGCATTTTATTAAAAATGACAAGTTTGTGTCTTTTATGCATATTTTTTTTCACTTTCAAAATTCGTCCTGCAGGCCGGATTGAACCCTCTAGCGGGCCGGTTTTGGCCCACGGGCCGTACGTTTGACACCCATGCAGTACAGTATCTAGGAAACTCTAGAAGCCATTGCGTTCTGCACTATCTAGTGCACCTTTGCAGGGATGAGGAGACCATTTGGGAGTTGGACTACTCTCGGTTCTGATGATCACCATCACCACTGGAAACATCTATAAATTTAGTTGAAATCAAGCCTTTACCTTGATTCTTAGCTCCAGTATCAGAGGTGTTGTCTCTGTACCTGTCAGTCCAAGTGAAGGAAGCATGAGCGTTGTACCTTTCAGTCCTAGTGAAGGATGTGTGGCCTCAGTGTCTGTCAGTCCATGTAAAGGAGGTGTGGCCTCAGTGTCTGTGTCAGTCCGTGTAAAGGAGGTGTGGCCTCAGTGTCTGTGTCAGTCCGTGTAAAGGAGGTGTGGCCTCAGTGTCTGTGTCAGTCCGTGTAAAGGAGGTGTGGCCTCAGTGTCTGTCAGTCCCAGTGAAGATGTGGCCTCAGTATCTGTCAGTCCCACTAAAGGAGGCGTGGGCTCTGTATCTGTTAGTCACATTAGAAGCGTGTCCTCTGTGCCTGTCAGTCACAGTAGTGGAGGTGTGGCTCCTTTATCTTGCAAACCTAGTGAAAAAGGTGTGGCCTTCAGTCCAAGTGAAGAAGAGATGGACTCTAAGCTTGTCACTCCCAGTGAAGAATGTGTGGCCTGTGTGCCAGTCAGTCACAATGAAAGAGGTGTGGTTTCTGTGCCTGTCAATTTCTTGTAATGGGGGTGTGACCTTCCACACCTCAAAGCTAAAACTACTAATTTGCACTGCTTGCATAATAGCATGGCGCCCTGTGATAGACTGGCATTCCATCCAGGGTGTATTCCCACCTCACGCCCAATATTCCTTGGACAGGTTCCAGATGCACCACAACCCTGACCAGGATAAAGCACTTACTGTTATCACATTGAACAGGAATACTGTAACGATTACATGATACACACCCTAAATTCTGAAGAATAAGATTCGATTTACTATGCAATTCCTGTCATATGTAACAGGACAAACATAGCCGCTCGAACAAGTGATGAAATCTTCCAGATTATAACAATAACGATGACAATTAGAAATTAGATTTGCTACCCAGAAACATACAGCTCCTCCAGAGTTCACCCTAATGCTGCCGTTCAGTTTCGTCCAGTTCTACAATGCAGCTTGGAAAATATGTCAGTAGTGAATAAAACAATGGCACTCATACAGCACTGCTCAGCAGATGGGTTTGTATCCAAATTGTAAGTCACACACTCTGTGCTGGAATCCAGACGATCAGGCTGTGCTAGCTGCCACAGTTCACATGAAGAAATTAAAGTCTCATTTCTCAATATACAAAAGTGGAGCTCTGAATTCGAGTAAACACACACAAAGGAAGTAATTAGAAACATGATAGCACACATGGTAAGTGTTAAACAAGCTAGTGAAACTAATGCAGAAATGTGCCGTTTGGAGTGTGTGAATGCAGTGACAGGAGAGAAACCCGTACCTACTGTGAGATGAAGTTCCAGTGAAACAGTTAGAGCGAGGATGTGAGAGAAGCGGGAAAGACGCTGTTCTGTTTTGGGCTGGGGGCGTCTACTAATGGGCTGTGCTTCTGTGACTCAGCCTGTGTGCAAACCAGAAACACACACACACACACACTCAGGGCCTAACAAGTTTGGGGGGCTCCATAATAGTTTCCATCCAATACACACATGCACAGATGGAAATAATAGAAACTCTAGAGTGTTCTCGCAGGCAACTCCCTCTTGTGTTTTAGAATCAGGAGAACAAACCCATTTCCTCTCACTGTTTGAAAGCAGCGGTGTGGGTTTGATCTCTGTCGTGTGGGCATATGGTTGGCATGCCTGCTGAATACCAGCCTCGATAGCGCACGCTGGCACTTTCTCCCTCATTGTCCTCCTTTAACAGATTATCAGACAATGTTTATTCATTCATTCGTATCCAGTAAAGCATTTTAACTTGGTCAGGGTCTGTTCTGGGAACACTGGTAGTGAGGCATGAATGCACCTAGGATGGGACACCAGTCTATCACAGGGCACCCCCCACACACACACACACACACACACAAACACACATAGGAGTGGTTTATCTTAACAAATCCACCTACTGGCATGTTTCTGCGAGCTGGAAGGAAACCGGTGAACCCCGAGAAACCCCACATGGATCGAACACTGGATGTACAGGAACAGAAATGCTACATAGAGAATCACCCAACCTCATCAAACCTGGCACCCTGAAGCTGTGGGGCAGCAATGCTACCCACTGCATTACCGCATGCGCATTCGAATCCTTGAATCTGATTGGTCAGAAGGTGTGGATTCATTTTCTCGAACAGTAGCTCTGTCAGTAGCGCAGTAGTAATTCAACTCACATGTTTACAGCATATTAATGAGCTCATTAATATAATAATTTCTATAAAAACAACATGTGACAATCTAAGGGTAATAAATACATCATAAATAACAAGAGGAATTTGGACTTTCTGGTTTCCCAGCAACAAGGCTGCCTTAGAAACTGTTTATAGCTGCTACAGCGTACGTGATAATTTGTTTTGCAGATGTTCCATAGCATTCAATCTAACTATAAATGGGTAAAAAAGTATGACATCATTTTTTAATTAATAATAGATATAAATGTTGAAAATGTACCATTAAATCAACACGATTGGGATTTTTTCCCATTATCTAAACAAACACATGTCTCTATAGCTGCCAACTAAAACTCCTTCCAGTACAGGAGGTCATAACGCACATGGTCTGTGACCTCCGAGTTTGCCGTAGCAACTATCATTTGCATTCAAAAAATGCTGATTTGCATATTACAGGTCATATCTGGATTAAATCTGGATAATAACTGGCTTAAATGAAAGCAAATTGAAATGCTTGTGGTCAGGACACAAACCAAATCCAACACACATACAATGATCTGCAATTAGTGTGCACACAAACTGACTAAAATACTTTATTAGCTTTTGCACACACACTTTTGGACCCCTTGTATACAGTCAATGGAGATATTGCAAATAATGGAACACACACACACACACACACACACACACATGCACGCACTCAGCTGGAAGAGATCAGTGTTTCTCTCACAGTTTCCATGCTCAGGTCCAGCCCCAGGCTGGCACAGTGGTTAACTGGCCCTTTCTGCTCCATTAATGTGCCTCCACTATGCTCGTCAACTGCCAACAATCATTAATCCCATCGAAATAACTCTGCATTTACAATCCCGACATATTGGAGGAAGACCAACTGTTGGAAAGATACCACCAAACATATGTCTCTAACTAAACATAGCGTCACTGTCAAACTAGTTATGTCTGCAAAGAAAAACCAGGATGCAACAACAGCACCAACACCTAGATACAGATTACACGAAGTTCCTGATGACTGCATGTACACGTGCAAAGGTGCCGTCACAGATTTCTGGCTGTAATACTTACTCGAGCGTAACGAATTCAGCTGACGAGCAGTAGGCGATCCGGGTGAAATGGAAAATCTCTGTGTAAATAGCATGAATCCTGCACGTCCCTTTGCGTAGCTGATAAAAGCCGGACAGGCAGGTACTTTGCACCTGACGTGGTAAGGAACGTCTCAGGAAGGCTGGGCTATATAATGTGCATTCCATGTAATCGTGACACCCGTCCTCACCTATGAACCTCAGCGCAGCATTAAAGTGCAAATCAAACCGTGCTAAAAGCAAAATCCAGTAACTCCAGAGATTTTTACATAAATATTGAACTTTGGGCATTGTTTTAATGCACAGATATTTCCTCATAAACAAATGCAATTTTGAAATAAGTCGCATTTTCAGTTTGGGGAAAGCACTCATTGTGTTGAACTATTTCGATTGATTTTATTTGATTTGTCCGTTGCAAACAGCTGAACGTCTGTACATTTTGACAGTAAACCTGATTTGCAATGGCGGTTGAAGTGTTTTGATTGCAACTGTATCAGGTGCATCATCCCTTATAAAACCTCACATACAAAACATTTGTTGTACATTAAAAAAAAAAAAAGATCCACAGCCAATAACACTTCTTCAGTTGTTTGAAGAAATCCCTTAAGTCCTTAATTTTAATAAAAATTAAGGGCCTATTTAAAAAAGTTAAAAAGGGCAGTGGTAGCTTTGTGGTTAAGGCTCTGGGTTACTTATCAGAAGGTTGAGGGTTCAAACCCCAGCACTTCCAAGCTGCCACTGTTGGGCCCTTGAGGAAGACCCTTAACTCTTTCTGCTCCAGGGGGCGCTGTATCATGGCTGACCCTGCACTCTGACCCCAGCTTCTTAACAACCTGGGATATGCAAAGAAAAGAATTTCACTGTGCTGTAATGTATATGTGATCAGTAAAGACTCGTTATTAATTATCCAAACATCGGAAAGTCTTTGGGTTTTGTTTTTTTTATATATATATAAAAATGTAGTAGAGCAGAACTGTGGTGCTTTAAAGAGCAATTTCATCCTGAAACAGTTTATATTAAAAGATCTGTGATGTTTAGTGATCCAGGTGCTAATTTGTTCATCGTTGCTGTGACTACGTTATTCCTGTAAGAAGTTAGCGACTGTGCCAGAGTGATGTCACAGGGTGACAATGCTAGTGCGCTTACCATGGCATTTAGGAGGAGGAACAATAAAACATAAGGGATAATGGTCAGGACTCATCATGTTCCAGCGGCGTGCAAAGTCATATTAAAGAGAACGTCGAAGTAGCTCTACGACACCGAGTCACGGCTCGGCTAGTAGATAGTATTACGAGATGACGAGCGTGATGGTGTCGATGATGGTATTAGTATCGATGTAGCTTTGGAAGCTGATCTGTTTGAGCAGAATGTACTGTACAGACAAGGGGGTGAGAGAGCCTGACTACGTGAAACGAGTGCAAAATCAGCCCAGGAGCCATTATCAGTCGAGGCAGCATTGTTGGTAACGTGGAAAACCAGGAAGTGAAAACAGAACATATCAACATGCCAATGAAACGAGTTGAAAAATAAAGACGGCAGAATCAAAATAAATCTTGGAACGCTTCGAAGATGAATAGGCGAGTGGTTCAGGGTGAAATTATACTTCAGATTTTAAGAAAGACTGCAAAACAGACTCCTGGAGAAAGGAAAAAAAATTGGATGGCAGGAACTTGCCATCAAATTGTCAAATGAGCAGGAAAAGACTGAGAGGATTTGGGAAGAAGGACAGCTGGATTGGAGGAGTGGATATTAGCCCTGGTGTGATGTGAGAGCAGGACAACTCTCACAAACACTAGTGTCCATCACTGTCGCTTTCTCTTCTCATTGTCTCTGTCTTACTCTAGTGTCTCTGTGTCGCTTTCGTTCTCTTCCAGTCGCTCTTCTTCCCTTTTTTCCTTTCCTTTCTCCTTCCTCGTTCTACTTCTCCATTCACTCCAGCCATCTAAAATAAATAGTTAACAGCCAAACAACTAAAGGACATATCCCTCATTGTTCCCCATCTCCCCCGACCTTTCCCTTCCTTTTGCTTTTCTCTTCTCCTCTCCATAGTCACGGAACCGAGCTAATACTGTTAACTGAACTGGTACGTTTCGAAATCTCTTCACAGTTCCTTTTATTAGCCCGCATGTATAACCCTCTTAATTCTCAGTCTGTGGATTCGTGATTGGTATATTTCACTGTTCTTCTTGAGTCTTCTTTAGCATTCTACTTGTATTTTTATTTTGTTGTATGCTGTATTGTGTGTGATGTCTTTGAGCTACTGGGACCCTGAATTTCCCCATGGGGATCAATAAAGTATCTATCTATCTATCTATCTATCTATCTATCTATCTATCTATCTATCTATCTATCTATCTATCTATCTATCTATCTATCTATCTATCTATCTATCTATCTATCTATCTATCTATCTATCTATCTATCTATCTATCTATCTATCTTTACAGAAACATCTGAGAGGAAATGGTTTACAGCTAAGTGTTTGACTTCGGGACTATGACGTCTCAGTGGTGACAATTCTCCTGCTCTTAAAATTGCACCTGTCGCCCTCTGCTGGTTCCACACGGAAATCAACACAAGTTCCTTCATAAACTTCATATTGTAATACAGAAATACCTGAGTATTTCTCAGTAGGTTACTCCAGCTGTAACTGACTACACGTACCACAGGTGGTGTACATATAACACTGACACAATCCTGCTACATTAATAAGCTGCTTTCAGCTTGGCCTCGTCTTCTACATATGAAATGCTACATATAAGTGTGTTGTTGTTTTTTTTAAATAGCTATAATGTATAATGTAGCTATAATGTATAAGGTAATAGCTTTTGGGTATATGCAGTCTGGTTTGTTTGTTTGTTTGTTTGTTTGTTTGTTTGTTTGTTTGTTAGCTTGTTTGTTTAAAACAAAATGTTTATTTCCATTTTTCACAGTCATAGTTAGAGGATATCTCTAGCTTGATTTGTTTGTTTGTTTGCTTGCTTGCTTAAAACATATTTTCAGTGCTACACAGACAGTCATAGCTTTGGGATTCTGTATCCTGTTTGTTGTCAACACCATAATAATTGTAACATACACGATTAGAATCTATACAGTAGATTATATATAGCTTATGTATATAATTTATGTATTTTTTAATAGAATTTGTAATTGGCAAATTACACGTGCTGTAGGCTGATTGGCATTTCCAAATTGTCCGTATGGTGCCATGTGATGGTTTATTTTTCTTTCATAATCATCAGTGATCTCATAAAAGAAAAGATATGTCTCTTGTTTGATTTGATGTTATGCAAGGATTCATTAAAGTCCACAATAAATAATCCAAAGATTTGGTCTGGAGGAGGTTATTTTTCCTTAGTGTGAATTACAGTGCTACAAGTCTTATGGAACCAACTAGGAATGCAAGACGAGGTTTTACTTTAAGAACCAAAACCACTGACTCATCAGTAACGTTATAGAAACTTAAAAATCAACATTGATACCTCTTACCAAACGTCTAGCCTAATTCAGCAGTTACTCACAACTGGTATGTTGGGGAATTAGTTTACGGTCATGTGATTATTACAAATGTAATTGTAAATGTTTAATAATATAAAAAATTATAATTACTATTACTACTACTACCACTACTACTAATAATGATAATAATAATAATTATTATTATTATTATAATTATAATAATAATGATGATGATGATAATAATAATAATAATAATAATAATAATAATAATAATAATAATAATAATAATAATAATAATAATAATAATAATAATAATAATATAATAAATAAAGGCATGGTGGTTTACTGATTAGCATGTTTGCCTCGCACCTCGGGGGGTAATTCCCGCCACTGCCCTGCGTGTGTGGAGTGTGCATGTTCTCCTCGTGCTTTGGGGATTTCCTCTGGGTACTCCGATTTCCTTCTCCATTCCAAAGACATGCACTTCTGACTGGTTGGCATCTGTAAATTATCCATAGTGTGTGAATGGGTGTGTGAGTGTGTGTGCGATTGTGACCTGCAATGGAATGGCACCCAATCCAGGGTGTCCCCTACCATGCACCCTGAGTCCCCTGGTATAGGCTCCAGGCTCCCCGTGACCCTGAGTATGATAAGCGGTACAGAAAATTAAATGGATGGATCAATAATAATAATAATCGTCATCATCATCATCATCATCATCACCATCACCATCACCATCAAACCACATAATGTATACTGAAGAAACAATAGATCAGTGGTGTCAATCTCATTTTAGTTCAGGGGCCACATACAGCCTAATTAGATGTCAAGTGGGCCGGGCCAGTAAAATCATCGTATAATCACCTATAAATAACAAGAAGCCCATGTTTTTACCTTTGTTTTCATGCTAAGACATTTATATTTAATGAAATATCCTTTTATAAAATATATCATGAACAACCTCAGATTTCTTAAGACAAACGTGCAATTTGCTTCTGATTATCATTCACATATATGTGCATTACAACTGCTCACAGTGTTTGTACAAATGCAAAAAAAAACTTCACAGGTATTTGGAACTGAAAAATATACTATTTCACTTTCAAATTTATGGCATTGCATGAACAATAGGATTCCACCAAACCAAACTCTTTTGTACTGAAGCTGTTGACTAACATTAAATTGCACATTTTTAAAAAAACTATTACCCATTCATCTCTGTGAATAAATAGGAAGCGGTCCATTTTTCATAGAAAACTCTACACTCTGTATCCACTTTTCTGCTTTTTGGCTAATGAGGGAGTAGAAAATAGAGTAGACTACTCCGTGATAACAAACAGCAGACGTCGCATTGCTGCCATCTGCTGTTCAGTCCCAGAGATGTGCCGCGTCTTTTACCCCCTAGCGGATAATTTAGCAATAGCATTTTACTAAAAATGACAAGTTCGTGGCTTCTGCACCCATGCAATAGATGATTTTTAATGTGCCCTGTTATTCCCCACACATACAGTTTCAACAGTTCAAATGTGACTACAGCTGATTTAAATGTTTATTCTGCTCTCTCATTCTGTTCACATTCTTTATTTTGCAGTCATCCATCAATTACTTTTCTGGGAGGAACCCCCATGTTACACAATGGCAGAATCTCCTTTACTATGTTGTTTTATTTTCCATTCTGTAACTGTTTGTTCTTTACCTCCAACATTGCTCAAGTATCAGAAAAGCATGGATATAACCTAAGAACTCAAATAAAAAATAAATAGATAGATAGATAGATAGATAGATAGATAGATAGATAGATAGATAGATAGATAGATAGATAGATAGATAGATAGATAGATAGATAGATAGATAGATAGATAGATAGATAGATAGATTGAAATCACAACCCACTATTATCAAAGGTATTAAACCTCTAAATAATCTAATCATAATTATAATGGGGGGGGGGACTATGGAGTGTAGGGTTTAGTAGTCAGCATGTAGGTTTAGTAGTTAGCATGATTGCCTCACACCTCTGGGTTTGGGGGTTCAATTCCCGCCTCTGCCCTGGGTACATGAAGTTGTATGTTCTCCTTGTGCTTCGGGGTGATTCTCCGGGTATTCCAGTTTTCTCTCCATTCTAAAGACATGCACTGTAGGTTGAATGGCATGTGTAGATTGTCCACAGTGTGGGAATGGGGGTGTGAGTGTGTGTGTGGATTGGCACGCCATCCTGTGTTTCTCCTGTGAGTCCCCTGGTACAGGCTCCGAGGTCCCTGTGACCCTGAGTAGGATAAGCGGTACAGAAAATGGATGGATGGATTACTAATAATAATCATCATCATAATGTACACTGAAAAAAACTGATGATTTTTAACAGGTGTGTGAATGTGTGTGATTGTGCCTTGTGGTAGGTTGGTACCTTGTCCAGGGTCTCCCCTGTATTGTGCCCCAAGTTACCTGGGATAGGCTCCAGGCTCCATGGATAGATGGATGAATGATAGATGGATGGATGGATGGATGGATGGATGGATGAATGGATGAATGGATGGATCGATGAATGGATGGATGGATGCATAATTATAATGATTTGTTTTTACAGGAACCCCTATGACAGAATCTTCTACACTATGTTGTTTTATTTTCCGTTCTGTAACTGTTTTTCTTTACGTAGATAGGATAGATAGACAGACAGACAGACAGAGAGACAGATAGATAGATAGATAGATAGATAGATAGATAGATAGATAGATAGATAGATAGATAGATAGATAGATAGATAGATAGATAGATAGATAGATAGATAGATAGAAAGAAATGGTTCGTTTACTCTTATTACTCTTTTTTTATTTCCAATAAAAATCGAAAACTTTGAAAAAAACTTTGTGCCCAATTGTTAGAGGTGATCTGTGAATTCTACAGTTAAAAGACTTCATGCCTATAAATCATTTGAGAAGCCGTGCTCTAAACAATACAAGCTCAGTTAAATATTTACACTGATATGGTCTGGAAATAAAGTAGGCTACTGGAACCTCCAGTATAAAATAAATTCAATACAACCCAGTCTTCTATCAGAACTGACTTTTGTGCCTGTATAGGAACAGCTACGTTTCGTAATGTTGCCTGAAACACACACTGGTGTCATGTTTATGTGTAGACTCACCTCGGATTTTCCTTTAAAAAAAACACGATAGCGCTGATACAGTGACATTAGCCTAAATGGCAGTGTATAGAGTTTATGTCTACTTCTACATGTCTAGAGTTGTCGAATGAGTCATACAATCTTCCGGCAGGTGAGTCATTTTTTTTTTTATTATTGTATAGTGTACTATTGACTGCACTTCAGCCCTCTAGTGATGCTCAATAATATGCAAGAGGAGAAACAAATCACATCTTTTTTGTTTAATAAATATAAAATAATTATATAAAAGCATTATTCATTGACACACTTTGTACAAAATATTTACATCAGAATACAATACAGTTTTCAATATTTATACTTCTATACATCATCTCTCTCTCTCGCTCTCTCTCGCACTGTTTTTTTTTTTTTACATTAGCTGCGAATGCACTGCCGACATAACGGGCACGTCCCAAAGTCACAGATGACCCTCTCGGCACACCGAGAACACAAACAGGAGTGACCGCAATCCAGGTGCACGCTGGCCGTCTCGGAGTAGCACACTACACAGAGCTCGTCGTTATCTAAAAAGACAAGAAGAAAAATCATGGAAGCTTACTTCTGTGAATACCAAACATTAGAGATCAGAGAAGGTGTAATGACATCATGTTCTGAGAGTTACAGGAAGTAGCAAATAAAAAAAATTTCAACTTTGCAAAGAATGACGCGTACGTTTTACCCATTAATAGTTACTTCTTGTGGAATGTCTGTGAAGCTATTCATCACTTCGTTTATTGCAGGCGACATTAAACGTGGAGACTCATTCCATAAATGCTAAATAAATGTCTCCTTATCATTTCGTGTCGGTAGTAAACACAGCTGCTTTATTACCAAAGATGCCATAGACGTGCCATATAGAAGAGATTTTGTGTGGAATGAAATAGGTATTATTACATATTTGACACTTTTCCTGCACTTGATTAACGCATGATATTTTTATTCACATTCTTACCGTCACTGCCCGGAAAGAACGAAGAGTTCTCATCGAGACTGTTTCTATTCTTCATCTTCACCAGGAGCTCTTCAGGAATCTGGTCATAACCACAGTTCTGCACCGTAGCACTGATTGTGGGAACAGAGCAGGAGCGGCGCGTGCGGAAGAAAGTCTTCTTCTCTGAACCTGGAACATGTATCATAATCAAACATGAAGCCACTGGTGTTGTGTGTTTTCTTGCTGAAAAAAAAATTTTAAATCTTCTTTGTTAACAATTGATTTTTTTTTTCTTCTCTTCTCAATGAAATATTTGGGAAAAGGGAAGGGAGGGGAGAAAAGGTAAATGAATCACATGAATATGAATCACATGAAAATGAATTACATGCATATGAATCATATGAAAATGAATAAATAAACAAAGGCAAAGAAAAACAATTGATTTGTTACATGCTATATGGCCAAACGTATGTGGACACCAGACCATTACACCCATATGTGCATGTTCAACATCCGATGCCAGATTTAGTCCCCCTCTGTGCTGTTATAATAACCTCCATTCTTCTGGGAAGGCTTTCCACTAGATTTTGGAACATGGTTAGGGGTCAGTTAGTGAGGCCTGGGGTACAGTTGGTGTTTCAATTCATTCCAAAGATGTTCAGAGGGGCTGAGGTCATGGCTCTGTGCAGGACACTCGAGTTCTTCCACTCCAAGCTTGGCAAAGCATGTCTTTATGGAGATCGCTTTATGCACAGGAGCACTTTCATGCTGGAACATGTTTGGACCTCTTAGTTCCAGTGAAGGGAAATTGTAATGCTACAGCATACAGAGACATTTTATACAATTGTGTGCACCAAACTTTATAATAACTGAACAGTTTGTGTAAGAACTAGGCCTACGTATAGGTGTAATGCTCATCAGGTGTCCACAAAGTGTTTAGATGAATGATGTTATGATACAATACCATGTGTATAATATTTATGAAACTCACCTAGGAAGAGGACAGAGGTTGTCTGGCCGTAAACGTCAATCATGGCCCAGATCGGCTTGCTCGTGTCCATCTGCGACATTTCTTCTTTGTGATCAAACCCGTTGTCCGTCTGGATGCGAAGGTATCCGGTTCGCGTTACCCAGAACGTCAGCTCGGTGCGTGGGGAGGCGTAATTCACCGGTACGGGGAACGCCCAGAATCCCTGTCGATCGGTGAGATCGGGAATGGCCAGAGCGCACACGGGACCGGAACCGGGCGGCACGGTTGTGAAACCGAGCCGGAGCGCGCCGTGCCACGCCGCTATAGAGCGCTCCACGCGCATGCGCACTTTCTCCCCGACGCACAGCGGCCGGCTGCTGAAAGTCACACCGTGACGAAATGACAGCGGGTTTCTGGTCGCGCGCCGGTCAGCTTCACTCAGCTTCACGTGCTGCCCCTTGACTTCAGGGTGAAAGGTGATCGGACCCAGGCAGCTTTTTCCGCACGTGCACGACCTACGAGTGACTGGAAGGAATACAGAAACTGTTTGGAACCATGGCAGGACTGTGCGCCCTGTCAGGAAAAAAACGGTACTAAACTGCACCTGCCCTTGTTGTTCATTTGGTACCCTTAAAGGTACTATAGTATGTATCGTTTAATTCTAAAAACTCTATTATTAGCCTAATTTGCCTGGTCACGTGACCTTAATGAACTCCAAAGGTCCATCATGCAAAAAACAAGTGTCATATTAGTATTAAAAAAACTAATAATATATATATATATATATATGAATGAGATTTTGTGTGGAATGAAATATGTATTTTATTTACACAGTCCTGAAACCCATGGCGCGCGTGCAGAATGCTTTTAATTTTATTCCTGCTCTTACCTGCGTTTCTCTGAAAGTGCGGAGGATTCAGCCTGAGGCTGTTTCTATCCATCAGCCTCTGCAGGAGCTCTTCGGAAATCTGGCCAAAGCCACAGTTCTCCTCTGTAGCACTGAATTTGGGAGCTGATTTTGGGAGCGTGCAGAATGAAGCCTTCTCTGAACCTGGAAAATATTTCATAAACTCTTCAATATTGACAAATAATAAAGTAAATAAAGTTTGTGTTCTTGAGATAAATCAAAAGGAGTCTGTGTGTTTTGTTGTTGTTGTTGTTGTTGTTGTATGTCACGTGGTAACAGTAGTAGCTAATACACAATACAGATGATACAGTAGAGTGGTTGCAGTTGGCTGTTAATCTCACATGAAGTTACAGAGAATAGTATGAATAAACACAGTATTTTACTTATATTCAAAAGGAGACTATATTCTCCATTTAAATGCTGGTAAGAAGCATTTTATAACTTTTCAAACTTTTATAGGCTATCTATATATAACATCCATAAATAATCAGAATATTGTGATTATTTTTTTTGGGGGGAAGAAAAAATCAAGTGTTCAAAAGTCTTACCTTTGGCCTTACGTGCCATCTTTGTTTTCTTCTTCTCAACCAGAACAAGTTAATAAGTGTCGTAGATCCATCCGCATTTACAGATTGTCCGTTTCCAAACAGACGGAGAGAGTGCGCCTGTATTTATAACGCGTCTCAGCACGTGCTGGGGGTTTGAACACAAAACATTGCTCACCATAGGCCCGAAAGCGAAAGTAGGAGGAGCAAGGGGGTGGGGGTTGGAAAAGTACTAACTTCAATGGAGCCCGATGATGAGCTGAGCAGTACTGAATGGCATGTTTCCTGTAAACACTGAACATGTGATACAACTTCCTGTTTTGGGGAATTTTGTGGAGATGACTTAAGCAGACTTTGGCACCAGATAAGGAAAGAAAGAAGGAAAGATAAATATAGATAGATAGATAGATAGATAGATAGATAGATAGATAGATAGATAGACCGTACAATGTAACACAGTTCCGTAAATCCTGTCACAAAGTAATCCTGCACTGTTTCTTACCTGTAAAATCTGGAAAAATCAAGAGTACAAGCACAGAGAGAACCTATATATATATGGCTCACAACATAATTACTATAATTCCATTTGTGTTTTTTACAGAGTTTTGATGACTTTTTATTTTTTATTATTATTCTCAAATGTGTGTGTGGGGATGGGGGGAGGGTGGATGATAATAAAGAATGTGTGTCTAAGTGTGTGTGTGTTTAACAAACGAGCTATTAGTTCACCTCACAGCTTCAGGGTCCTGAGGTCCTCAGGTTACTGTCTGTGTGGAGTTTCTATGCCTTGTGTCCGCATGGGTTCCCTCTGGGTTCTCGGGTTTCATCCCACCTTCTATAAATGCCAGTAGGATTTTTTTTAAACAGTATATTATTATTATTAATATAACTTGCTTGCAGGTGTTAATGAGTGTGCATGGTGCCTTGTGATGGACAGGTGGCCCATCTAAAGTATATTCCCACCTCACGGCCAGTGTTGCCAAGATTCACCGTGACCCTCACCGGGATGAAGGGCTTACTAAAAGTGAGCATGTCACCTAATCATCTCTTGATTTTGCATACACTGTAATAAGGATTTATCTTTATTGCACATTTATAGTTATAGGTAATGTTGTAGAACATCTGTCAAAAAAACAAGTTTGTTCCTCGTATCACTTTCAGTATAGCTATAATAGTATAAACCTTTGCTTATCAGTATCTCTCTTTTCTCTTTCTCTCTCTCTCTTTTAAAGTTAATACGACAAACAAATGCAGCATGTCTTGTTACTGAGAAATGGTGCAGAGAAATTGCTCCATGCTGAAGACTTTCCTGTGTTGGAAAACTTCAGTTTACTTCTAGACAGCACTGACACTGGAGAATCCGTCCACAAATGCTAAATAAATGTCTCTTCCCAGAAACCTTCACCATATCAACAGTTATACGATTTTCATCCATTGCAGATTTAAGTCTTGAAGCCAGTAACCCTGTTACAGGAAAATCTTCTGACTAATCAGAATTAAGCAGAATTTCAACAATGCTGTAGGATTCAGTGCTGTAGTGCGGTTCCACCCTTTTCCAGAAAGCATGTCGAGAATATGTGAGAAAAGGGGTTGTATTTTACCTCTGATTTCCATGAAGTATAGAGTGGCATTTTACTTCTACTTTCCAGTTCTTTTATTAAATCAGTGAAGTGCCAGGAGACTTTTTTAAAATTATTGTTTCCAGATGAGTAATATGCTTGTAGATAGATTGTACAAAAAAAAAAAAAAAAAAAAAAAAATCCAAAATTTTACACCATTCCTAATAAGTGCACCATTCCTAATAAGAGTTTATATATTTCACAGTGCAGATTGAACTCGGTTAAATAAATAACCTGGCAGGGTTATTATGGGTCACACTTTAATGCACAAATGTAGCTATTAAAATTAGTGGAGGATGTAACGGGACATGTTGTGACACGTTTCTTGGTTGTACCAAATAGAAGAATGAAGTCTCAGGCACCTATAGTGTTTTTATTCCTATTCAAATCTTAGTTCACTACAGAGTTACAGACTTGTGACAAACTGTGGATTTTTCAACACGAGAACACAATTTACAATAACATCTCATACTGTTATCCAAAACCATGTGGCTGATTATGCATTTATTATTTTTGGTCTGTGTGTGTGTTTGTGTGTCAAGTTATATACCAAGGCATGTATATAATCTGTGAAAACTTACCCCACAGCCTTTGTGACAACTTGCCCCAGAGACGTGCATGCTAACGGTGGCTATATCTCAAGGCTAACTTAACATGGTACTGCAGCTAAATGATCAAAATACACTATTTTATATTCCTTTCTTTTTCTCGGTGTAAAAACCCCACTTTTGAACTTTCATACCCAACCAAGTTTTATTATGTAAAATGTGAAGTACCAAGAAAACACAAGAAAATTGTGCTCACCTCAGATTAGAGTGACACTGACCAGATGGAAACCTCAGAACACAGAGTCACATGACACAGGGTTTTCCCTAAGGACTGAATACTGTACACACAGTGATAAATATATAAAACAGGAAATAAAAGATATTAAAATGTGTTGGATCAGAAGTAGGCTTGCACCATATAACATGGTCTGGACTGGACTCCTCTTTACTGTATATCATGGTAGAATGGGAGAATGTGTTGAGTTCTATCATGTGATGAGAATCTATCAGTTTATGTTCGACTTACCTAACGTTCAACAGCATCTCAAGCAAACGAGAATAAAGGATTAAAGTTGTGGTATAAAATGATTCATTATATGTCTACAACAAAGTCCTAAGTCTAACACTATAAATTATGATAAGGTGGATGACAATTAGAACATTATTAAAGTCGGTTTCTGTTTTGTTTTGGGGTTTTTAATCTATCCTGTACTAGTTAGTGCTGTCACGATTGGAGGTTGAGGCAGAAGCAGTTGCAGATTTTAAGCATTTAATGTAAACAAATAGACTACTAGACAAACACTAAGACAACTTGGCAAGATACTATGGCAAGAAACAAAACACACCGACATGAAAGACAGAAGTCTCAGACAACAAAAGACCAGGAGAGAGTGCAGACAAAGACTATATATACACATGGGTGCTCATTAACCAGAAATGTGGATCAGGTGCAGTTGTGGTGCATGTGGTCATGTGGTGCAGTGCAGTGGCTGATGGGAAATGGAGTCCAGAGTTTCCAGATACGTGACAAGGGCTCACATACATTCAAACACGATGAGCAGCAGATCAACATTAGAAAAGCGACAGCCACGTGGACATTACGTATCCAATCTATAAAAGGAGCTCCTGCCAGTAGCTCCTGACTGCACAGCTGATAATATTATTATTATTCCCCCGTGTTCCCTCTTGTTCTCTCCTTAAACCTGAAATGGTTGAAATGCATGTTTTCTGGATGAAAAAATCAGTTTATTTGGACGGAAAAATTAACATTACAAACGATTAAGTCGGAGGTGGTTCTGTGACGGACTGCAGAGCAACAAATGGACCGCAGTATTCAGTATTTTAAACATGATCTAAAAAGATTGATTATATGTCTACAACAAAGTCCTAAGTCTAACACTTTAGAAATAATAATAATGTGGATGACAATTAGAACATTATTAAAGTCGGTTTCTGTTTTGTATATAAACTATACTATAAACTATATAAACTATATAGTACTATAGAATAGATTTGTCAGTAAACTTGGGACAAATTCAAGCATATGAGAGGAATTTTTATTATTAAGATTCCTCACTATAACCTGAGTAATATAACAGGATTTTGCGAATCCAGATGTTACCTATCCTGCAACATACTGTATATTCAGTTTCATTTTTAGAGATAAGAGAACAGACCATGACCTGAGTTCCAGTAAAAACATTTCTTTGGCTGCTGCTTCAGTCATGTGACCAGTAAAGAAAAGATTGCTGCATATCCAGAGTCCAGGTTTTTCAGGATGAATTGCAGTACACGCACATGTGAAATGAACTACCTAGTTTTAAACGTATACTTCCAGACTAAGTGCATTATGTTAATTGGTTTAGCAAATAATGTCAGCCCAATGTTGCTTTGCCAGCTAGGCTACATTTCTAGCATGTCACTTCCTCCATAGTTTCACTCTCAGTGCTTTGTAGGGCGAATCTGAAATATTTTCTTAGGGCTGGTGCTGGTCATTTTCGAAAAGTTCTCAGTTCCACTTTAATAGGAACACCTGTAGCTCTGCACATTCATGCAGTTGTCTAATCAGCCAATCACGTGGCAGCAGTGCAGTGCATGAAATACAGTAGATACAGGTCAAGAGCTTCAGTCAATCTTCAAACCAAACATCACCATCTATTTTTCCAATCTTTAACTGAGGCTGTGCCCCACTCTAGCATCAGATTACTCTTCTTGGCTAACAAGTGTGGAGCACAATGTGGTCTTCTGCTGTTATAGCCTCAAAGTTTGATGTGTTGTATGTTCTGAGTTGCGTTTCTGCTCACCACAGTTATAAAGAGGGATTATTTGAGTTACCTGTCAACTAGAACCAGTTGTTGCTCACTGGATGCTTTTTTTTGCATTCTCAAATCATTCTGTTTAAACTCTAGAGACTGTTGTGTATGGACAATCCCAGGATATCAGCAGTTTCTCAAATAAAATGGTCATGTCACAACATCCTGCACTGCAACCTACAGACATGGCCGGCGTGGACTGCAATTCCCAGAACACTCATTCATTCATTCTAATCACGCACACCTGCATCCAATCTCACACACAATCACACCACAGTTTAAAAGGACTTTCGAGGCGTTCACTCTTTTTAGTATTGCGCGTTCTCACCGTACCAAGTGTTTATACCATGTTCCTCATTTTGATTCATGGTCTTTGATCTTGTTTCTCTTTATTAAAAGCTCTTGTCTGCATTGGCATCCATCCTAACCTCCATTACGGTAAAATGTGACAAAAATAGTCAAGCCAGTCAGTCAAGTCACTGAGATCATATGCAGTAATTATTTCACTATTACTTTACTCTTTGTCTCCTCTGTCAAATTAGCCACATGACTAAAGGGTCAGTTTCTGAAATATTCAACACCAGCCTATCTGCCACTAATGTTCATGCCACAGCCACAGCGACTGAGATCACATTTATTTCACCAAATGCATGATTTTTGTGAGTGGGTAGTGGCTAATATCCGCCTTTTAGTTTCACACGGAAGTGTGCTGACATGTATCCTGCAGAACCTAAAGGGGTGAATACACAGTCATCATTTCTTCAGTGTTATTTCATTTATGTCTCATTCCTCACATTGGTGGTGACTGAAGGTGCGGCTGAACAATAGTTTTCCTGAAACTGGGGTTAATTTCTTTTAACTCTTATTTGTATAGGAGCGTGTGCTTCAAAATGAAACTGAATGTATATCACAAGACATATATGGTATGCCAGAGTTCAAGTGCTGTCATGTTATAGTAAGCAAGTTTGTATATTTCTCTCATAGTCACTGAATTACCACACGTTTTTCAATATTGTGTTTATCAAGTGTGTCCTATTGCTGACAATTCACAGGTTATGTCACATGAACACAACTCAAACTTGGTTTATGTATAGTTTTACTCCAATGATGATTCCAAAACAATACATAAGAGTTCACAAAGTTCACAAAGAGGTACTGTTTTGTTGCTCAGGTTATAGTAAGGAAGTTTTTTAAATTATTATTATTCCTACATATAATCGAAATATAATTCATAAAAGTAAAGCGTCATGGTGGTGCAGTGGGTAGTATTGCTTACTCACAGCTCCAGGGTTGCTGGTTTGACCCTGAGCTTCGGTTAGTGACTACGTTTACATGGACAGCAGTAATCTAATTATTGACCTTATTCTGAATAAGACAATATTCTGAAATATTTTAGAACATAGATTGATTAACTGCACACGTCATTACGTAGTCTGGGTGTTTAATTTCTAATCTTACGAAAGCTTCAAGTGCAGTTAAATGGCACACTTATATAGTGCTTTTATCCAAAGCGCTTTGTCTCATTCACCCATTCACACACACACTAATGGTAGCAGAACTGCCATGCAAGGCACTAACTTACCAGGTTCAGTGTCTTGCCAAAGGACACTTCGGCGTGGAGTCACATGCCGGGCCGGGAATCGAACCGCCATCCCTACAATTAGTGGACAACCAGCTCTACCACCTGCGCCACAGCCGCACAGTTAATTATTTGTCTTGCTATACGTGCATAGACGTGCAATAGACGACTGCTTGATAAGGCTGCTTGATAGTGCAAATAGTGCTGTTTCCGAAACCGTGTATTTACCTACTATATATTAACTGTAATACATGTATTATATTATTTCAGCTACTATATAGTAGGTAAGTACGCAGTTTGGGACACAGCCGTGCTCTCTAGTTTGCCGTCAAACGGTTGAGCACTGCCGTGTGTGATCGTGTCCTGTTGCACAATGCGGTGAAAACTCTCACACGATGTTGATAGTGTGATTAAGGTGCGTTCATGTCTGTCTAAAATAGGAATACTCCACACGTTGTGTTTACTTCGAGTACTTTAGTCAGATAAAGGTAATCAATAATCGCTGTTTACATGCTAGTTTCTTAATCAGAGTATCGTCTTAATCGGGTTAATATTGGATTATTGTTGTCCTTGTAAATCTATTGACGGTCTGTGTGGAGTTTTGCATGTTTGCATGGGTTTCCTCTGGGTTCTTTGGTTTCCTCCTGCATGATGTTGGATTGTTCATGCTATGTGTACATATCTCCCTGTGTTAAACTGGTATCTCATCCAGGGTGTGTTCCTGCCTTGTCACCTGCCCTGAACACCCAGTGTTTCCGGCATCGACTCCGGATCCACCATGTATCTGACCAGCATGAATGAATACAAAGGTAAAGGACAGAGGGTGTAAACAAATACAACACTATCAGTTAATGCTTTCTGTGTGCAATAGATCAAGATGAACCGCACGAACAGATACATGCCTTATCGAAATTCTTGGACTGATGCCATCACTTTGAGAGGAATCCACTATATCTCAATCTATCTATCTATCTATCTAGCTTGCTATTTTCATCTATTATATACACAGTGCTTGATAAGTCAGAAAGCAGTAAAGAGTAAAACTGCATATACATATTCTGAGCTACTCTTTCATGTTTCCTGTGGATTTTGCTCAACATATATGGATCGACATACAGTATTTGCTTTCAATGAATTCCCATTGCTTCCTGATCTTATAGACACCCTGTACTTTAACAGCGCTATGCCGCAAAATAGTTCAATGTATCCGTATGAACAGACTGAATTCTTTTATGCGCTGAAGTCACTGAATATTGCTCCTCAGAAGTGCAATAATATTATTTCCCAGAGGCTTCAGAGAATTCAGTAAGACACTGAGAAAACTTATGATGAAGCAATGCAGAGTCATTTATAGAGGAGATCAGCATACGTTCAGCAAACAAATGGCAATCATAACACATTTAATATGTCACTCATTAGGTGCTAGGAAAGCCTGAGTCAGAACGCTGGATAGGAGAGACTGAAACACTTTGAATTCGAAATTACGTATAGCATATTCATATATCTTTTATAAAGCAATGCTTTATACTGTGTGACTTTAAAAAGTTAATTTATAATCTGAAGAAAGCTATTGGGTTTGTTTATCATGTGAGTCTGTTATTTCTGAAAACATGGTTAGGACCCGGGCGCATGGTGGCTTAGTGGTTAGCCTCCAAGGTTTGGGGTTTGATTGGTGTGCAGAGATTGCATGTTCTCCCTGTGCTGCAGGGGTTTCCTCCGGGTACTCCAGGTTAGGCTCCAGGTTCCTCGTGACACTGTTGGATAACAGGTATAGAAAATGGACGGATGGATGGTTATAACCCTTATATAAACTGTTGTAAAAGTTTACAAGGTCTAATTCAGACAGCATGACTCAGAGACATCTAAGCATTCCAAACAGTGTGGGACTTTCCACTGTGTGTGTGTGTGTGTGTGTGTGTGGAGAGAGAGAGAGAGAGAGAGGGAGAGAGAGCAGAAATGCAAAGTTAAACAATGTTTATAAGTGAACCAAAATTAAACTGGTGAACATTTTGGCATCAGCAACAAAACTCTTCCCCTTCTGTGAATCGCACCAATCAGGGTTTATATGTAGTATAAATAGGGATGATTTTAATTTCTAAGGGTTTTCTGTTGGTGTGTTACAGTGGAAAAAAACAGCTCACATGACCTGACCATTTGTGGATTTCTACATTACATCACTGCAGATGGTGTGAAATAATGCTGTGCTCCTGGGCTTTATTTATTTATTTATTTTTTTGGGGGGGAATGCTGACATGAATCACAAGCAGATAAATGGCCACCCAAAGCCTAAAGACAAGTGCAGGAAACACCCCCATTTTCCCAATATACCTTTGGATTTTCCCCAGGGTTCCAATGATGAAATCCAGCTTCCTCTTAAACAGTGGGGTAAGAGTCTATGAGTCCTTTTGGGTAAGAGTCTATGAGTCCTTTTGGGTAAGAGTCTATGAGTCTTTTTGGGTAAGAGTCTATGAATCTTCTTGGGTAAGAGTCTATGAGTCTTTTTGGGTAAGAGTCTATGAGTCTTTTTGGGTAAGAGTCTATGAATCTTTTTGGGTAAGAGTCTATGAGTCTTTTTGGGTAAGAGTCTATGAGTCTTTTTGGGTAAGAGTCTATGAGTCTTTTTGGGTAAGAGTCTATGAATCTTTTTGGGTAAGAGTCTATGAGTCTTTTTGGGTAAGAGTCTATGAGTCTTTTTGCGTAAGAATCTATCAGCGTGGCACATCTTGACTTGCCAAAATTTTCCCACTCTTTCTTGCAAAAACATTCTAGCTCTATCAAATTGTAAGGGCATCTCTTGTGCACAGCCTGCTTCAGGTCACCCCACAGATTTCCATTTGGATTCAGGTCTGGACTCTGGCTAGGCCATTCAAAAACATTGATCTTCTTTTGGTTAAGCCATTCCATTGTTGATTTGAATGTATGCTTTGGGTCACCGTCACACTGAACGGTGAAATTCCATAAAATTTTTATCTTACTGTCAGACACCTGAAGGTTTTGCATTAAAGTGGCTGGTATTTGTAGCTAGTCGTGATTCCCTCCACTTTGATAAACCATGCAGTTCTGGATGAATAAAAGCTGCCCTAAAACATGTTGCTGCCACCACCATACTTCACTCTGGGTGGCACTTTGGTGCACTTGTGTTGATGTGTTTTTTTTGCGCCAAACATACCTTTTGAGATTATGAAATTTATTATAGCTTTTACTCAAGCTGTGGTAAGACATCCTCTCATGTTTGTCTCATAAGACAACCTTTATTTTTAGAGTGTATTTATGTAATTTTATATAGTGATTGATTTATTGTTGAATTTCTTTAATAAATCAATGTTAGTCATAAATATCTAGATTTTTTATTTTCACAGCCCAACATTAGAGCTACACAGATACATATTTATACAGGTAGGCATAAAAATATATTACATTTTTGCATTGACCTCCAGCTTAAAAATGATACAGTCATATTCTTCAGTACAGATTTTCAGTTCGTCCTTTATGCAACAGCACTGCACAAAATCGAGCCATTTCTATTTTCAATACCATAGATATAATGGTGTTTTCCATTTAAATACTGTCTCATGACTTTCCAAATCCAGTCGAGTCTCTCACTGCTCTCAGCAGCATCGTGTTGAGCTCTGCATGACTCTTGACCCCCCGTGGAAGGAAGAGTCCCATCATGCAAGTGGACGTGTACGGTAGACGAATGCCTCTCCTCTCAGGCTGGTAAAAGTGGATGCTGAGTTTTTCGGGGAATCCCAACACTGGAACCTCGTCTGTCGCCGTGATAAAAACGAGCAGCTCTTCTAAACGCAGCTCTGTTTCTTTATCTATGGAAAGGTTATGCAAACATGGCTTATTGTATTGTATCTGGTCTGCACAGTTCGGTGTAGTCACAAGGCTGACTATGAACAATGGTGAACAATAGGCATGTGACAGGATGTAACCAAAATGACATCATATAATTTCCTACTTTCCCAAAAACCTCTGACTCTGGTATGCTGTGAGTGCTTACTCTCCAGATAAATTACATGGAAAAACATCAAGGGTATCACGAGAAGATGACGCTCACCCTCTATCATCTTTAGCACCAGCTCCCAGCAGTAGATGGTTTCCTCTTCATCTTCTCTCCTCTTGGAACCTTCCGCACTCCAGCTGATTTCAAACAGGGCCCTGAATGATGCTCGTGATAGCCGTTCGTTCGTTTTGGTGAAAATAGGCAGGAAATCAATCCAGTTGATCTTCACTATGTCCCACAGATTTCCGCACGAGTTCAAGCCTTCAGTGAACTGGTTGATCATATTCAACACCCTGAAAGTTGTGAATATAAAATAAATATTACGCATGGCATTTCCTAACATCATGCACTGCAGTGTTTTATTGATCTTATACAACAGCGATTTGCCGACGATGACCATTATACATTTATTAATGAACAACGCCATGCATTTTAACTATTTATAGTTTATGGAACATCCAAGAACCAAGTTAGTTCTTGTTATCGTTTATGTTATAGCAGCTATAGCCAGTTGTTTCCTCACCCGCCTCTCTATTTCACTCTCTCGAAGTCAATTAGACAAAAATGCAGTTTGTCATGTTACACAAAAACCAGAAAGCACAAAGGCTTTGCCGTGGTGAAAAACAAATCAATTACACTGGAGTCTCCTACTAAAAGCTTCACTGTATCAACAACTAAATATCAACACATTTTAAAAAAAATCTATTATTATTAGCTTTAGATTTACATTTTATGGCATTTGGCAGTCACCCTTATCCACACTGACTTACATTTATCTCATTTATACGACTGAGCAATTGAGAGTTAAGGGCCTTGCTCAAGGGCCCAAAAGTGGTAGCTTGGCAGTACTGGTGCTTGAATTACTGACCTTCTGATCAGTATCCCAGAGCCTTTAACCACTTTAACATGACTGATCTATAAATTTTTTTTATGTTTGTGGCAGTCTTTTGTGAAAGTCAGAGCTTATGTGATAAGAAAATGCCTTTCTCTGGCATTTCCAAATTCTTATCTGCATGCTCCTGAACACTGGACCTGCTAATCACTCAAGAATTCAATTTGCAAGAAAGTAAATAAATGGTTCGAGCTGAAACGAAACCGAATGCAAATCCTCTTGGTTTGGACGCGCCCATGCTACATTAAGCAGAACATTTTCAGTGCTTTTCATACATCACCTGAGATAAATGTAGTGCCTCACAACGTGGGAGTAAATCTTCGGAATGTCTTGGATGCAAATGTTTGGTCCGTAAATGCCTGGAAATCCACAATCACAGATCCAGTCACCTAATTCTCTTTGCAGAGCACAAAGGTGTTCGGCTGTCTTGCAAGATAAGACCTGAAGACACAGGAGATATGCGTTTGGCATGTTTTCAGATAAGCATGGATATAAAGGGACATATTTTTAGTTGATTGTGCGGACAAAAGCGTACTTTTCGTGCTTTTCTTTGGACATCGGCATCTGGAATGAGGCGCCAGTCAAAGTCTGAGAGTTCCATCTCTACACCACACATGAGCTGGTAAAGATGAACGTCTAGAGCTCTGAGTCCTGGTCCTCCATGAACTACAGACCAAGCTACCAGCTTTCCGGCTTGCTCGTATTTACGTTGTTGCAAAGCCGTCTGGTCATAAGTGAAGAACAAGTGTTTTGGGTTTCCTTCGAAAATCCCCAGACAGCTTTGCACCTCGATCATCAGGAGTCTGAAAGGAATGTGTTGGGAGAAACATTGTAGTTCACCAAACAATGAAAGGCAAAATCAAGCATCTTTTCAGCATGTCAGTTATTCTGCAAGTAGACAAAATTCCTATCGGATTTCTTTCCCAGTTTGGTTATTTTTGCAAATTCCCAACAAGTAAATAGCTCTCCCCTTTCACATAAAATTTACCAATCAGGGTGAAGGATAACACATGCTTCCTCTAAAACACATGAAACCAGCCACCAGATCTTTTCGAGTTGCTGCTCATGCTGCATCACAGGGCAGTGTAACACACTTGCCCTCTTCCACATGCATACGCTTGAAAACACCTTCGATTGGTTTGTTTACTCTGATTGACAGGGGAGAGTAATGCCATCCACACCCAGAGATTTCATTATGGCCTACCTAAAAAACTCCCTTCTGGGGCCACCAATATCGAAAGCCTCCTCGCCAGCAAACTCGATATAAGGTTTTTTAGTCCAGGAGAAGTTCCTGTTATATAGAGCACCAAGAGCACTCTTCAGAAGACTTTTCCTCCAGATGGTCACATGCACCTCATTAGAGCTGAGATGCTGCTGTTGAAATGCTCTCAGCAAAGACGCCAGATCCGTCTCCTCCTAGTGGTAATGGAGTAAACATAATACATGTGCTTTGTAAACTATCAATCAAAGTCACACCTGTATTGCACAAAGGTGATGTACTAATGGTGCCCATTAAGGTACAACATTATAAGTGTGTCAATGATTATATATAATGTGTGTGTGTGTGTGTGGAGGTCTGGAAAAACCCCTAGCATTTTAAAATGCCTCCCTCAATGCCTCCCTCAAAGTTGTTTAGGCTTTTGTCCGTTTCTCTGCAACATTTGGCTATCCAACAACTTGATCAAAGCCTGAAAGGAACATGTCTAGACAGAATGACTTTTTTTTTCACCACCATGTTTGTTAAACTGGCTCCTTAGTAAACATGATCTTTGCCGAAAGATAAAAGAGGCAAGAATCCATGATAATGTAAAAAATGTATGGCCAAAACCCAATTTAGTTTTTCTTTTCAGTGACATTTGGGTTTTTTCAGACCACCTCACATATATCCTAAATGATGCGTGATTACCACTGAGGACTGAAGCCTTCTCTTTAAACCCCTTTTGACTGCAGTCTTGCTGTGTGTGGTCGGACCTGATCTTTGACTAGATACCGGTGGATGAGTATGTGATGGTGGATGATGTGCTTGCCTTGGTGATGCTTCTCTGAAAGCTGCTTGGTCTGAAAACAAAAATGATCAAAGGTACAATCAAATACTTCTGAGACAGGGGTTTATTACAAATGCTCCTGCAGCTGTGCCTTATCAGAAGAGATCCAATAAAATTGTTGAAAATAGAATTGAACTTTGATTTGAAATGCTTTTATTTACAAACCAAACAACATTACCTAAGATTACGCCAAGTGAGTGGTCAACCCAAGTGACTAACCTGACATTCTGTCACATTTTGAGTAGGATTTTCACTCTGAGGTTGGTTAAAGTAAAATCGAATTTTAAATGCAATTGTTTGTGGATGTCTTCTTTATTTGAGTTCTTGAGTTATTATTAAGTCAACTTGTGATTATAAATACTTTTGTTTCTGTATACGAGGTGTATTGAATTCTGCTCATTCTTGCATGGGTGAGATAACGTGTAAATGTAAAGTATAATAGTATAACAGTGCGTGAGATTGGATCCTACAAGTATTCATCAAGCATAAGTGGTTCCATTGCCCAAATATCAATGACCTAATTAGTTGAATCAAACGTATTGGAACTGACAAAATGCATTTCTGGAAAATGCATAATTGCATGAATGAAACTGCATCAAACTTTGACCCAAACCTTCACCTTAACCATTCATACGTTTCCATAGAAATTGGATGGTAGCCTATTGAGAACCCACAGAGGGTATATAATGACTAGGATTGTCAGAATTTAAACTGACATTTTTCCATAAACTAATGCACACCCACCTGAATTTGCGTTATCATCAGCGATGAGACTGAGGTTAAGGAGGTTCTCTTCAAGTGCTTGCGCTTTTGTTCCTGATGGAAGAGCAGAGGAAGAGCAGGATGTGCGACCCCCTTTCCTCGAACCTGTATCATAATATAAATAAATAAATAATTAAATACAAATTCTTCTTCTTCCTCTTCTTCTTCTTCTTCTTCTTCTTCTTCTTCTTCTTCTTCTTATTATTATTATTACTATTGCTGTTGTTAATAAATAAAGTTGTATAAATGAGGTAAATGTAAGTCACTCTGGATAAGTGTGCCATAAATGTTGTTGTTAATAGTAATAACAATAATAAGGTTGTTGTTGCTATTATTATTAAACATATTGTAAAATTTGCACTAATTACCCAAAAGATGCACTGTGCTCGTGCTTCCACAAAAATCCAGGAAAACAAACAGTGGCTCGTGGAGATTTAGTCCTTCTGCTTTCATGTAATATTTCCTCCGATCACTTGCCTGGATAATCACAAAAAACGCATAGTTCACCCAGAACTCAATTTCTGCACCCGGCAGGCACAAGTCCTCAGGAAGAGGTACCGCACAGGATCGTGGACTGTCCGTCAAGCCCCGTCTAGCATTGAGCGGCGAGTCATTTGTAAAGCCGATCCTGATAGCTCTGTGACCGTCCTGTGACGAGCGTCCCGTGACACTTTTCATCTGTATCCTGATCTTCTCGTTCACTTTTACTGGACGGCACAGGAAAACGAGGCTGTCTGTGCGGGATGAGGTGTCCCTTGAGGCGAGAAACTCAGCATTTCCATCCGCTCTGGAAAGGAATTTCATGGGACCCAGGCAGCGGCTGCCACAAATGCGGCCATGCTTATCTGGAAGCGAATGAATACAGAGCATCAGAAACATACACAGAACGTGGGGGATTGATGCTGACCATGACATGTCAGTGTTAAGTGAAAAAGACTTAACCAACTCTATTAATACTACGATAACTCAACAGGGCTTTTGTTATACTGAACAGCAGTCAAATCTGCCAGTGTTCAATTAGCACCTGAAGTGTCGAATTAGCTCTTACAATGCTGTACTAGCTCCTAAAGTCTCGAATTAACACCTACAGCCTTAACTAAGTGTTAACCAATTAATACTTTCAGTCTTGAGCTAAATCTTATAGCGTTTAAGGAACTGTTAAACAGTTAAAAGTAGCTACAAGATTTTGCTTCCTGTTTAGCTAAATTTGTATTTTTGTTCTTCTCTGGAGTTTTGAAGTGAGGTGAATATAAACACCAAAAAGGTTATAATGGCAATAGAGAGTATAAACTGCTCAGTAATGTTGCTAATCATGCTAATAGTGACTGCAAAATAATGTTCCATGTTAGCAACATTAGTGTTTGTAGTATAATATAATACATAGAATGTATAACAATAATGAAAACGTAAACCAGCATCAGAAAGTGCTACAATTACCCATTAACCTGATTCACTGAATCAGATAAGTACAATAAGTTGTTCCCTGATAGCAAAATTACTGTAGCATGTGTGTCTGAACTATTCCGCTCGGTTGTAATGGACTTGTGTAAATTACTGTGATGGGTGTGCTAACGTGGTTGTCCTAGTTTGAGGGTTATAATAAGCTAGATCATTGCAGTCAATTACTGTTGATTAGTTCTAATTACAGTCAGTACAGGAAAAACGTCACCATGACGCTATCAAGTTGCCACTGAAACTTAAACAGTGATGGCCGTATGATAACAAGTCTTTAAATCAAATACTACATCATATAGGCACTTCAAGATTTTGTTGAAGGTCTTGGCATACATACGCACCCCGAGTGATTCTCACCACCTCTAAAAGCGAACATTATGTAACTACAGCGAACATTATGTAACTACACTCATATTACTGTATGTGTTCTGTATGTGTTGGGAAGCTCCCAAGGATGTGTATGTAATTCGAGTATACTCACTCATTTCTTTCTTCTCCATAAAATGTACACACTGTCACACACTGCTGGACATGCAGATGCAGTACGAGTTCATGAGGAGAAGATCCTGAAGTTCTGTACGTCTGTGCTTTCCATGGGAACTGTCTCAACCATGAAGACTGGAAAGCAGAGATGAACAAGAAAGGAAAGAGGCTGGGCTAAAGCCAGTTACAAAAACAGAATTCCTCACCGCCAAAGAATGAAGGCAGCTACTTTGCTTGGATTTTTCCAAGATGTTAGGCTTACTAGGACTAAGTCTGTTAAACAGCAGGTTACACTGAACGTTTATTGCTCAAGCTTCCAACTGTGGGAAAACAAACCTGAATGACATAATTGGTATGACAAGTCCAGACAAATGCCGGATCTTCTGTCACGTTTCTGAAAACAATCTCTGGCACACACACACACACACACACACACACACACACACACACACACGCACACACACACACACACACACACACACACACACATACATACAAAGGTCTGAGAGCTTCTTTCGCATTTTTACTGTAATGAAATATTTATTGATGAGAACTTGAGTGAAAAGTAAAATTAGCTTTTCTTAGTATCCGGTACCGTTTCTGCTTTAATGACAGACATGGACTCTACATCTTTGTGCAAAACATTCTTATCCATTTTAGATCAAGAGATCTAAAGAGATTAAGAGATTAGACATGAGAAGAATCTGACTTTCTGTACAAACCAGTTAATATGGTCAATATCATACATTTACTCACATGAAAGCTAGAAATAGTGCTGAATCCTGAACAGTCAAGATACTGAACGTTTATTTCTTTGTTTGAAATATTTCAGAATTCTATATTGTTCTTTTCTGATTAAATAACAGCCCCATGCATTTGGTTAAAGCTGCCTCCAGGTTTTTATTAATCATGCTTACACAGCCGTTACTGTCTAACTTCTCATTATGAACTTTTGTACATCTTGGGATAACTACTAAAATTCTTTCTTTCTTTTGTTGTTGTTGTTGTTGTTGTTTCTTTGATTGAGTTACTTCTGGGAGTCCCCTATAGTGGACAACAACCGCCCCAGGGATGGACTTCCCTATTAGGGAGTTTTTCTAGTAGACACACACACACACACACACACACACACACACACAGTATAGCAGGTCACCACTAGCTGCAGGCCTTCATTAAGTTTCGGTATTAAGTTTCCTTTTTCAGTAAATGTTCTTTATGGCTTTTCTTATTTATGCTCCAATATATGCTGGACCTAATTTAGCTTTACCAGTAGTTCAAAATGTACTTTCATTTTCATTTTGGACACTATAGAGACAATTCCCTACTCAATTATGAAATAAGAAATGTGACCAAAAGGTTCATAGATTATTAAATAAAAACAGGACCTTACTCCATACAACCATAATAACAGAAAAGAATTAACAGAACGTTGAATCATTATAATAAATGTAAAATAAATTAAAAAATAAATAAAAATGTGTTTAAAAAAACAAAAACAAATATTTATTAAGTCCAGTAAATGAATGAATGTCATTGAATGAAGGAATAAATGAATGTCAGCTGTCATTGTTCTCCTTTTATATGTGACTCTATTTTAAGAGGGATCTGACTTTAATGTTTGCCGTGGAAGATCTGCTGCTGCATCCAATGTGAGATGACAGATCAACAGTTTTTGTTCGGTGGTTTCCTATAAATGTGAGGCATGTGAAAGGTATGAAAGTGTGGTTGGGTTTCTTTCTAGCTTTTCAGCACACCCAGTGCTGTCAGTGAAACAAGTCTAACTGCACCGGTTTGTTGGATAAGTACAGTTGGACTAGATTTGCTTTATGTGCTGTGTGTCTGTGCTATATATGTGTGGTGTGTGTGTGTGTGTGTGTGTGTGTGTGTGTGTGTGTGTGTGTGTGTGTGTGTGTGTGTGTGTGTGGCTTACGTGCAGACATGTACATGCAGGCAGAAAGCAAAAGATTTGATGATGATGATGGATATAGGATATCATTGTATTATTGTGATATCATATGTATATCATATAGAAATTGTGATATAATTTCACACCCTTTTAAAAAGGAAAAGTTCAGAGTTTGCTTATGAAATATCACTAATAAATCAATTATTAATAAGTGGATTAATATGACAAATCCATGACACTGCCTTGAGGAGGGACAAATCTGATGCACCACTGTATGCTTATATACATACATACATGCATACATACATACATACATACATACATACATACATACATACGCACACACACACACAAGTGCAAAAGTTTTAGGCACATGTAAAGTAATGTTGTAAAGCAAAGATGCCTTCAGAATAATAATAATTTTGAATAAATTACATGTTTATATATATTGTTTATATATATATATGTATTTATATATAAACATTTAATTTATTCTGAATCATTATTATTATTATTGTGTGTGTGTGTGTGTGTGTGTTTGTATATATATATATACATACATTTTATTTATTTATTTATTTATTTATTTTCAAAATACCGTAAAGAGCAGTAAACAGTAATAAATGAAACAAGGTCAATATTTGGTGTGACAAAAATTTTTAAATAAAAATAGTAGTCTATGGAACAATTTGTGCAGTTTTATAAGGAAATTAGCTGGTCAGTTTTTTGAGAATTTTGCAAAACCAAAAATCTTATTATTGCAGCAAAACCGAGCAGGCATCATTATGATTTTTTAAAAAGTGGCTTATATTACATTATCTAGCCTTATATTATATTATATTATCTATCTATCTATCTATCTATCTATCTATCTATCTATCTATCTATCTATCTATCTATCTATCTATCTATCTATCTATATATATATATATATATATATATATATGTGTGTGTGTGTGTGTGTGTGTGTGTGTGTGTGTGTGTGTATATATATATGTTATATATATATATATGTATGTATATATATATATATATATATATATATATATATATATATATTATATATATATATATATATATATATATATATATATATATATAATTTCTTGTAGAAGAAAAAAAGTACGGATTAAAACTTCAATCAGGTTACATCAGCCATCCAAGTGATTAAAGAAAATAAATCCCCAGCATGCACATTTCAAACATTGCATCTAGCCACAGGGGAATACATTTGGGTTAAATTATATGTAAATTGTCATAATTTATTCATTAACCTTTAGAAAAATCGATAAATGTATAAAAATTGTAATCTTCTTGGTAGAGTGGATGGAATATAAAACAGAGCTGTGAATGAAGGTTGAGGAATATTTTAAGAGGAATTTGGGTAAGAGCATAATACAGATATTTAGATAGTAGACAGAATATTAATCTCTTTTTCATGCCTGACATTTGCTGTTAATTACATCTCAACTGAATATATTTTATACCTGAAGTGAATTAGTTATTTGGTTAATTTTGTGAAGACCCGTCTGTATTTTTGGAAAATTATATTTCATGGAAGAAGTATATGCAATAGATTTTAAATTAGATTTCTTATTAGTACAAATAGCCTGAAAAATATGTAGGGCAGGATAAAAAATAGACATTGTTTGTTTTGTTTTTTTGTTGTTTTTTAATGTGTACGCAATGACGTTTATAATAATAAGTGGCTTAGCAAACCTGTTTTGAAAACTGCATTCTGGGCCGGAATGCTTGTCCGTGTTTACATGGGGAACCTGTCCATTGTTTTGTAGACACACTCCAATGTCACTTTAATTCACCCCATCTCAGTCTGTTTGGACAGTAAAACATGTACAGCCATATACATTCACTTTTAAAACAACAACAACAACAACAACTTTGTTTGTAAACGTGAAACCTAGAATAAACATTGGTAGCACTTTTCCAAGATGAAGAAACCTATTACTGACAAAGGGGATGATTATTGACGAATTAGCATTGCTTTTGGACAGGTATGTATGTCCGTTTTTACATGTTTTTTTTTATATTTTACGTTTTTAAATCAAGTACACACATTTTTATTTCTTAGACTGCCAGGTATACTAATGCTCTGGATGAACCACCTTCATTAAAATGAAGAAATTGCTGAATAACTGCAAGAATAACTGCATGAATAACTGCATGAAACTCCTATGCAGACAGAGATGCTCACTAACCAGTAGTGACGATCAGGTGAAAAACTCAGGGAACCTCATTAAATAAAATCAGCATAGCGAAGGCATTCTTCACCATTCTCGAGTTGAATCTCACATATTTGTAGTATTGTGCTCTGTCGAACGTTTGAATAGCCTAGTGGTCTTCAGGTTAGACTGAAACGCTAACACCATCATCCATGTAGCCAAATTCTGCTCATCACTATAAACTCTGTACTTTGTGTACAACAGGATAAAGGAAATAAAGTAAAATAAAAAGTTGTACTTCACCTACTTAACCACTAGAGCTCCAATCTTGACTAATGCACCTTTAAGACTGAGATTGGGTCTGAACTGTTCACATTCTCATTGAGTGTAACTGTCTTTCCTGTGAACCTCTTTTTGGTCTTAGCACACAAACACATGGTGTATTTACAGATCAAGGACAAAATACAAACACACTCCATGTTACAACCTTAAGTTCTTTACTCATTTGTAAAATGCCATCAGCAGAATCTGTATATTAATTGGAGACTGTTCCGGTCTCACTCTGATGTCACTGGGTCTCCGAAATCATGCTGGGTGATTTTTTCGTTGTTTTTAAATGCACTAGGATAATTGCACTTATTTGTGATACTGGTGTCCCCTGCTGGCCAAAAACACTGTTGTGTGTTAACATGTTGTCAGGTATGGGATCCATCCAGTAAACGCATGGTGCTGTGCTTTTGTAATGTGAAAATTGAAGTCACTGCTGGTTATTTGGTAACTTTTTTAAACTGGTTGAAATAAATAAATAAATAAATAAATAAATAAAATTTCTTTTTACAATATCTTCCTAAGAAATGTCAAATTTTGACAACCAAAACTCCACTTAAGTTATGTTTAAGTTTGCATTAAATATGTAACATATTGCATCTATCATATTGCATATCTATCTATCTATCTATCTATCTATCTATCTATCTATCTATCTATCTATCTATCTATCTATCTGTCTGTCTGTCTGTCTGTCTGTCTGTCTATAAAAATGAAGACGTACAGACGTAAATAATAATTATCATCATCATCATCATCACAATAAAGCAAAACTCAATTTCTCTTTTTCTCTCCCATGCATTTGTTCCTGTTTTACTGTGAAATTGTGAAATTTAGATGATCTATCTATCTATCTATCTATCTATCTATCTATCTATCTATCTATCTATCTATCTATCTATCTATCTATCTATCTATCTATCTATCTATCTATCTATTTGTCTGTCTGTCTGTCTGTCTGTCTGTCTGCTTGTCTGTCTGTCTGTCATCTTCATAGTAATCCACAAGGAAAAAATTAATCAGAAATGTCCATATTGTCCAACATGGCATATAGCATAATAACAAGCTCAGTGTAAAAGCTGTTCCACCAATTCTCCATTAAGTCACTATTTGTAGCTCACAATTCTGCAATCAGAATCAAACCGACGACCGTGACAGGCTCCTAAAGTGCCATCTCTTTCCACTCCGATGTGTAACTGCTGCTCCACACACAGGGCAGGGAGGCCATCAAAAACTCACTTATTCCCACCTTGCCACTTCAAAAAGCCATTAATCTGCCACCAACCAATCCGGAGCTGCCGTCCTACACGGTGACCAATCAGGTCCTCTGCATGCTGCGTGCTTGTCCAGTTGAGGCCCAGCGAACTAACGCCGGTCATCATTATCAAGAGAGTGCCACATCTGTGCAAGGTAGCTCGTATTTATGATCTGAGAGCGAGGCGCTGACTTTGAGGGCATTTATCTGCAGGGAGTAGGACTGGGTTAAAGGTGGCGAGACGCTTGGTGTTGACTTTGGAGTTGCAGTACAAATTATGGAACAAAACAGGTGAAAGTTGAGGAGAAGATATTTTAAGACTCAAACTGACTCAAAAAAAACAAAAAAACAAAAAACAACTTCATCTCAGCAAGCTCTTCATCTCGTTCTGGAGGGCATTCCTAAAGTGGATCAGACCAAAGCTGGCCTTTGATGTGAGATCCTCCTCACCATTAAATATTACATTTTCACCCTGGATCCATCATTATTGGACAAAGACGCAGGACACTCACTGGTTCCCATGGAGCCCAACCTGTCTGGGTCTTTATTCTTCAATAATGGCTTGAACCAGTTCCCGACGGACATCAAGGCGCCTATGTGCCAATACTCGGTGCCCAACAGCTTCTACAAGCTCGGCCCTGGCAACCTGAATGCCCAGCTGCAGGCAGGCACGCCACACGGCATCAGCGACATCCTGAGTCGCTCTGTAGTGGGAGCCCCAGCTAACACCACCCTGCTCTCAGGATATTCCAGCATGGGGGGTTTCAGTGGCACTGTGCCCACTCCAGGGGTGTATTATAACCGGGATTACACCCCAACGACTTTGGGTGCTTTCCCCAAACCTAGTGAGTGTCCGGGAGTGAAGGGACGCACCAGCTGCTGGGTGGAGGGAGGCTACGACTGGAGAGGAGGAAGACAACAGTGCAGCAACTGTAAGAATGCTCAGTATCATTTTACTGAATTAGTACTGAATCCATTCATTTTCATCAGAAATCCAGTAAGCAAAATGTATTCCTGTCTATTATTATGATTATGATTATTATTGCTAAATAACACCATGACATGATATTAGCCATAATCATTAGAAACAAATTCGAATCATTAGGTTTTCTTTATATGTTTAAAAAAAAAAGATTTTAAATGTATGTAACATAATAAATTGAATTTTTTTATATATATACAATAAAATCAAATGTGTAGTCTAAAATAGCCGTAAATAATTGCTGATATGAATATTAGTAGCACGATGATTGTACTATTGTTTAATGAAACCGTTTATCTACTGTATAATATGATAAAAATTAAAGTTTAATATTTGTAAATTCTAATGTTAATTATGGTGTTTAGAAGTTTACTAAAATGCACCATAAGAACAGAATATGTGAATTATTAGACATCTTTATTGAGCCATGTAAAAATACACTCATTGGAAATAATTCAACTGAACTGAACTGAGTTTATGAGTATACTATAAAAGGTCCAGTATACCAAATACATTACATACAAGTTCTTCAACTTGTTTTTTTGGGTTTTTTTTGGCTTTGCCATTTCTGTTTAACCTCACCGTAGACATAAACCTCTGAGTGCAATGCTTATTTAATTGATTCTTGGACTAGATGTTCTAATAGCATCTCAATCTGCTCATTTTATAAACACCCAGATAAAACATGACTTTATCACAATGAACGAATTTATGGAACGACACACCAGGAAATCTTAACAAGGGATCCAAGTAAACCAAAATGCAAATGTAAAAGGGTTCATCAATACGGATTTGTTGTTTGTATGTCAGTAGATAGCGGGCACCCTGGTGAGACAGTGGGCAGAAAGAAACACACGCGGCCCACGTTCAGTGGGCATCAGATCTTCGCCCTGGAGAAAACCTTCGAGCAGACCAAATACCTAGCGGGACCAGAGAGAGCGAGACTGGCGTACTCACTGGGCATGACTGAGTCACAGGTCAAAGTAAGAAGACAGAGTCTGACATGTGACCACACACACACACACACACACACACATAAAGCAAGAGTGATTTCATTCTGAATAAATCCACACATTAACCTTCTGATTCTGTAGTGTATAAATGACAGGTGTCTGCCCTTGTTAATGTTCACTGTTGTGTGTATGAAGTTTATATATATGTATATATATATATATATATATATATTATATATATATATATATATATATATATATATATATATATATATATATATATATGGTCAATTTATATTGAAATCTACTCTTTTCAATTTCATTTTATTTTGTTCTATTTTATTCTATCCTAATTATACATTTGGCTATATGACTATATCAGGTAGACGGATAGTTGCCCAGGGCAGAGGTGGTCCGCACACTGGATGAGACCACACCGCTAAGGTCTATTTTATTCACTGATCTTTGCACTTTTTTACACTATAAAAAAAAACAATATTATAAGTTTAAAGCAATAAAAAGAAATATTTTGATAAGAAATCAGTGGTCTGGTCTCATCCAGTGTGCGGACCTCCTCTGTCTTGGGCAACTGTCCTTCTACCTGATATAGTCATACAGCCAAATGTATACTTAGAATAAAATAAAATAGAATTGAAAAGATTTCAGTAAAACAGAAGAGAACAGATTACAGTAGAATAGAATTCGAAATTCTACCTGATATAGTCATACAGCCAAATGTATACTTAGAATAAAATAAAATAGAATTGAAAAGATTTCAGTAAAACAGAAGAGAACAGATTACAGTAGAATAGAATTCGAAATTCTACCTGATATAGTCATACAGCCAAATGTATACTTAGAATAAAATAAAATAGAATTGAAAAGATTTCAGTAAAACAGAAGAGAACAGATTACAGTAGAATAGAATTCGAAAATCACACTGAAATAGAATAGGATTCCAGGGAGCAGTTTATAATAGAAGAGTTAATTACAAAAGAATAAGACAAACTGATTAAAATAAGATTGCAAAAGAATCGAATTTGAAAAGTAAATTATGATCAAATATAATTATGCAATAGAAGAGTTTATTGGAATAAAATAGAATTATGAAATAGAAATGATCAAATTAGGATTATAAAATACAATTACAAAATAGAAGCGTTTATTGGAAGAGTGGAATAGAACAGAACAGAATAGCATGGACTACTAGAATAGAAGTTAAAATGTGTTATATATTAGAATAGAATAGAATTTACAAAACTGAGTTAATTGCAATAGAATGGAACTGAAGTAAAAGAAGCGGTTTCTAAAGCAATAGAATTTAAAGAGTAGATTACAGTAGAACAGCACACAGAACAGAAAAGCATAGACTACAATAGAACAGAATTACATTTTTATATTAAAATAGAATAGAAATGAAAAATAACGACAATGTTAGTTTACACTGAATTGGAATTAAAAAAGAGCACGCTGCTGTAGAACAGAATTGTATTGAATCAATTTAAGAATAGTGTACAATAGATTAATTAGAATAAACAAATGGCTATAGAATAGAACCGAAATAAATAGAATTAACAGAGATTACAACAGAATAGAATTTGAAATGTATGTTTGGATAGAATAAAATAGAATTGAAAAAAAGAGTTGATTACAAAAGGAATACGACTTAACAGAATTAAAAAGTATTTCTGAAGAGAATATAATAGAAAATAAGAGAACAGAATAGAACAGATTAGAACAGAATAGAATATAACACAATAGAACAGAATAGAACAGAAAAGAATATAACAATATAACAGAACACAATAGAACAGAATAGAGTAGAACAGAGTAGAACAGAGTAGAACAGAACAGAGTAGAACAGAGTAGAACAGAATGGAATAGAACAGAATAGGACAGAATAGAGTAGAACAGAATAGCTTTATCGTCACTGTACAAATACAGATTTCATTTAGAATATCTGACGCTTATATACAGCACAAAATCAGAAATCTGTCGTCTCTGAATGTAGAGCAGAAAATACTGTACACACTGATGTATACATGTGACCCTGAAACTGTGAGATGACCTAACAGCTAGTTTGCTAAACACACACACACACACACACACACACACACACACACACTGCTATATGTGTGATCCTGGAGATTTGTGTGTGTGTCCCCTGTGCACTTACTGTAAACAGTCTTTATGGCGTGACTAGACACTCTGCTGTGATGTGTGTGTTCCCTCAGGTGTGGTTCCAGAACCGGCGCACTAAGTGGCGTAAGAAGAGCGCGTCTGAGCCGAGCTCCACTCAGGCGTCCAGGGCCGACACACAGGGCGCCTCAGACACCGAGCTCGAGGACGAGGAGTACAACAAACCTCTGGACCCGGACTCGGACGACGAGAAGATCCGCCTGCTGCTGCGCAAACACCGCAGATCGTTCTCAGTGCTACGCCTGGGGCCACATCACGTCTGACACACACACACACACACACACACACACACACACACCTACATGTGTATATGACATAATGTTTACATGCTGAATCCTAAAACACAAGCATACACACACACACACACACACACACACACACACACACACAATATATATATACTGTTTCACCAACTCAAACTTGCAGCAGCTCCAGATTATAGTTTCAATCCCATGTTTCTGTATATAATTTCCAAAATGCTCTTTATTTATTGAACTTGACACACAAGAGGAATTGTTCCGCACTACTCGGGTATGCTACCGTGAGCAATGTCGATGTTTAATAAATATATAATAGTGCAATAAAGTGTTTATTGTCAAATTTATCAACAATGGGTTGGTGTAATATGGGCTGAGGTGAAGCAGTTCCTCATTTTCTATAACAGCACGCTCTGAAATGTTAAATTCCTCTTCTAGCCATACAGGATTTCAAAAACGACGTTTTTTGACTGCTGCAGGCAATAATGCTTGATTTTTGATGCAACTTGCGGAATTTCTTTATTAAATTATATATATATATATATATATATATATATATATATATATATATATATATATATATATATATATACTTTTTTTTTGCCGAGATTGCAATTGCACGGAATTGTTTCACAGGGATGTTTGTTGGGAAATGAGACCTTTCGGCTGTACTCACGTGAATCGAAGGCGGCTTTGGCTATACGTGCGTCGTGATGACGTCACACACGTCCCAAAATCTGCAGAAAATCTGCGGTAGTTCTGAAAAATTCCACGCTCCTCCGAACCTCGCGGCATTCGTTTGACTTCGTGTTCATTTCTGCGATCGCAAAATCCCGGACGGACTGACTCCCGAATTTACCCACGCTTACGAATTCTTTGTTTATAGTTACGCTCAAAGCATGAACGTTTAAGAATGTTAAAACACATCGTCGTCGAAATGATGACGTTTTCCTTAAGGGCGTGTTTGTTTAACGTATATGGAAGTTTTTCTGCGCTGTTAAACAATAAGCTGTGGGGGTCTTATGATCTCACAAAGAGATAGGAAGAAAAAAAAAACAACAGCCTGGGAATGGAAAGGTTTAAAGCGGCTATAAGTCAAGCGATAACAGGAACGAATTTGTTTTGCAGATGCTCCAAAACATTAAACGTATCTATAAATGGAGTCGAAAGTATGATGTTTTGTTCGTTTCGTTCGTGCACATTACTGCGGAATAAATGATCAGCGTGGTCCGTCATGTTTATTTATTCGTTACACGCATCGTATTCGAGAGAACACAGACTTAGAAGCTTTAACCTGGTCATTTTGTACAATGTCTATATTTCTCATTCAGCTAAAGCTACATTGAGACCATGTCCATTGTTAAACGCGCTCTACAAATGAAATTGAATTGAATCTCCTTAGCATATTCTTAAACAGGGATCGTTCTTTGTAAATGAACTGTAAACCGATATGCTTCTTGAAATCTTTTCAGCACACATTCCGAGCAACGCTCCTAGTCGCTGACGTTTTGTTTTGCACCATTGTCGGAAAGGATGTCAAGACGACGATAAATAAAAAGCTGTATCTGTAAGTTGTGCAGTAACACCCTCTTACTGATAAGGCAACATAAAGCTATCTGTGTGTGTTTCAATAACACCTGCTACGGTAAAGCGGCGAGTAAACATTATCCGCAGCCGAGTGTTAGAAAACACGAGTGCGTGTTAACATGTAGGCTACAGGCGTTAATTATTAGCAATGCGATTGTTGTTTATGTTGGTGTTTATTCGTAGCGGTTCGTGCCGAACGTCGACGTTTGTAATCCACGAGGCGATCCCATGAGAACTGAAGGACAGGAATGCAAAATCTCGAGTAAACAGCTGACTTCTGACAGTTTGCGGTCTTTCCTTGCGATTTATGCCAGCTGACAGGCGATGTCAGAAATGATTAAAATACTAGCTTTATTATTGAACCACGTAAAATTTGCACAGCTAGGAAATTACAAGTTTTGAAAATTGGAACGTTGGTGTTGTTTGTTTGTTTTTTTTGTTTTTTTACAATATTCCACTCTCTGTTTTCAGCCTCAGATTTAGGAGTGAAATCAGATGTGGTCTTCTGCTGTTGTAGAACGTCCAACCACAAGGTTCGGAATGTTGTCCGTTCCGAGATGCTTTTCTGCTCACCGCGGTCATAAAGAGCTGTTATTTGAGTTATCCTGGAAGATTAAAACAGTCTGACCATTTCAACAAGGCTTTTCTGATGTTTTTTTGTTTCTCGCACCGTCCTGATGTTTGATGTAAACATTTATATGCATTGCACTCCTTCCACGTGATTGGCTGACTGGATAATGACATGAATGAGCAGGTGTATTATTGTAGTCAGTGAGTGTATTTTATAGCACTTATTTATTTATTTATTTTTTAAAAATCCATTCCAAGGTTTATCCCGTCCGATCTTTGGTGTAAATAACAATGGACACAGATCCTGATTTACAGATTCACTTTATGGGGAATTAAAACATACAGTTTAGGTTAACATACCATTTGAAAATGAAACATTCGTGTTAGGGTTTAATACCAAGGGTCTGCTTAAGAGGTACAAATGCAGTCTAATAACTGCTTCCTGATAATTTTTTTCCAGATAAACATGATAACAGGAAATTCAAAAAGGAATATATATTTTTATACTTTATATTTATATTGGTGCTTAAGTCATGAACAGAATTTAAGCTTGGTATAACAAGATACTGTTATATATAATGGATTAGGTACATTTAGTTGATTATTTTCAGGAATTAATATAACTGCTACGGTTCTACTGCTAGACTTTTCCGAGCGCCGTCCCTCTATTGACAACTTTCCCCCTTGGCAATCAGCAGAAACCCGAAACCTGTCGGAATCACAGCGCCGTTAATCTCCTCGAGTGTGTTAATGACTACCACACGGAAGGATTTAACTGGCTTTCTTCTTTTACGTGCCAATGAGCCGGACAAGCTGCCCTCATCGGTCTGTCTGAACAAATAAAACAAAATAAAATCACTTGGACCCGTTTCACCTCGAGGGTGTTAAGTGCTCGTTTGTTTTGGAGCAAAGCCATGTGTGTGGTGATAGCTTTAGACATCTTGCGTAGAGTTAACATTTAAACCGTCTTACAGTGGGAACGGTGGAGGTTATAAAATTCCCATTAAATGTGGAACACTATGAAATTTTAAAGATATAATAACTACAGCTCAATATCATTTAGCGGCAGTGAAGGTATTAAATAGTTTCACTTTGAGTAGATTAAAAAATTGGGTTTAAAAAAAAATCATTTTCACATGGTATTTTAACAAAAAGGCTTTAAAATCGTATATTTCAAGGGATGTATCACACACCAGTAAGGCATAACATGACATTTCTTGTATCACCGTGTATATATATTAACAAACCTGTGGATGATCAAATCCCTAATTCAAATAATGACACGTTTTTCACAACTTTCTAAAAAAAAAAAACGATTCTTTAAATGCAATAAAATTCTTAGTGGTCCTAAACCTGTGTATAACACATTAGACACGTCCCCGATAAGTGCAAACATTAGCAGCTACGTGAGCCCAAAGAGACTCCCAGCTACGATCAGTGCCCCTTACAACGTACAAAAGATATAAATTACACTTTTGGAAAAGAAAAAAAAAAAGTAGTGTTTCGATCTCGTTATAAAATCACAAATGCCAAAAGAACATCAGTGCTTCTCATTGAGCAACATCACAGCCTCGTATTGAACTTCAGCTTGGAGCAAAGCTCTCGAGAGCAATGCATTATCTCGAGCACCATCATGGATCAACTCCAACAAGTCCATTATTGACAAATGGGCCGTGCAATTTAACCCTTGCACGTAAATTATCGAGCCGGTTCGGGAGGGGTGTTATTTAGATTGCACGGATAGATCGAATCCTAGTCGGATTGAAATAATGGCCTGCTTGTCATATCTGTATCATTTTTTTCTTCTTCTTCTTCTTGTGCATGCTTAAACGGCGGTTAATGAATATTGATAATTAGTGAGCCAAATTGGTTTTGAAATCTAAAAACGTCCGCGGTGTGACATGCGACCACGTCTGTCGTCTTTACCCGGCGAGCTTAATGATTGATCCGTGATGGGACTCGTTGTGTGATTAGGCCACTAAAAATTAAAAAAATAAAAATCTTCGAATGGAGTCTTAGTTAAAACTCATCAAAACCCCCAGCTGCTCTATTATCAGGATAAACCCCACAATATAAAAGCAAAACAACCAAACAAACACAAAGGAATAAATGCAAAACTGTTCACAGATCAGTCTAATACAACTAAAGATATGTTGCATGGGTGTGTTTCTTTAAAGGAATATACGACACCGCTGGATACATAGCTTGCCTTGCCACCAGATTAGTAATAATAGAACGTTAAGTATAGAAAGGAAATCAGTATACGCATGCTGGGAGTCATTATAGCAGCATGACGATGAAGCAATACCAGAATCGGTACTGAACTTGGTTTGTTAAACTTAGCCAAAAGGACGACGACGGTCTCCTCACAGTAATAAAACTTTCTTATTTGTTTTTCTACCTGACTACACCCCTCACACGCCCAACAACCGAAGAAAAAAAGAACAACATTACGGGATGAACCTTAAGCTTTATCGGGTGGTGCTGTATGCGAGCGGTTGTAGCTGAAACCCGAAGCTGTAATTAAAAGTCTTGTCGGGCTTCGCTGCTTGGAGACAGATTTCCATATTTCACACAGCGCTGATGGCTTTCGAATTGGCCCCCGGCGGTCACTGCGTACATATTCTATTGATCTGAGGATCTCTGACTTACGGCACCGCTGAGATACGGAAAAGCGCGTGGGCCGCAGCAAAAGCGGCAGCAACGGCGAACGCAGACTACATAAAGGTTTAAAGGCTTGAAAGAATAACGTAAAATTAAAATCGTAATGTTTGTGTTTGAATGTCGATTGAGCAGCTTGTGCAATGTGTGTATCGAGCACGCTAGTAATATAAAGTTTCAACAACAACAAAAAAGTTTCAAAAGGCTACTGGATTTGCATGCATCCCCAGACTGTAGGTTTGAGTCATAAGACATATCTAAAACTAAGGGGGGTCCTCATGAGAACTGTAAAACTGTAGAATTTGTACAAGGGTTTGTTTGCTTCATTCTCTTTAAGAAATATGCTCCCTTCTTGTGTGCGGTTTGAGGTCTACACAGGTTGTGAGTTATTGTAGTAGAAGAAAAGCCGTCCTCTTCTTCTTCTTCTTTATGGACGCACGCCAGCAAACCTAGAGGACAAAGACAACGAAGACATTAGAGGATGTTCGTTACAGGATATCTCGAGGTTACATGATGATTCAGTTAAAAAATGGTCACCTTTGGAACCGGGAACCCTCTTTCGTTTTATTAGCACTAACGATTAAACTTGATGGGGTGTGTTGTTATCGGAAAATAATCAACGACCGTGTGAGTCATGCGGCCCAACGCGAAGCAGAGTTACTGTTACCATCCCAAAGCTGATTGTTGGTTCAAAGTTGGCATTATTCCTCCTCTACCACAGCCATACTCCAATAAAACAATAAAACAGCTTGTCATGTTACTGAGAAAAACTCAAGACTCTCCCATGGTGGAAAACTTACAATATACGGACACTGGAGACTCCTTCCATGAATGTTAAATAAACGTCTCCTTACGCAAAACTTTTTTTTTGTCTTGGTTAAATAATAACCACACGTTTATAAATAATAACCACACGTTTTTCAAATTCCATTTATCATTAGTCAGTCCCTTCAGGATTTTGCTATTGGAGAAATGAACGTAAAATTATCAGTCATTCAGCCAAAGCCCTCTTCGATTCACGTGCGTCGAACATGAGTACAGCTAAAAGGTCTCATTAACCAACAAACATCACTGCGAAAGACCAGGCAACAATTTCATGCGACTGTTTTCCACAAAAAAAAAAAAAAAAAACAACAACAACAAACGGCTGTATGGGCTGATCAGGCGTATATTATGATTTGCGCCTGCCATAGAAGCTACAAGTGAATGAGTTGTTAGTAAAGAAACTATAACATATTAAAACAAGCACCCTGCTATAAACCAGCAATTTGAATTAAAGCTGGAACTACTGTCAGAGCTGCTGTTATAGAAAAATAATCAACACCTTCTGACCAATCAGAATCGAAGTGGTATAAAACCAATTAACAATTGTCTTTGCTTAAGGTCAAGGTTTCCTTCGACATGCAAGTCTAGAGCCAACAAACAACAATGACATACGCACCGCATCACGAGACCTGTCTAACCCTCTGACAGCCGCAGTCTATAGAACACACATAAACCTGACGGCAAAACAAAATCATGGCCGTAAAAATGCCAATACAGGACAACAGGCCAGGATGTATTCTCCCCGCTAACCCTGCTAGCTGTAATTAATAAACGCTGGCATTTTTATAATGCCCTGCTCAGTGTTAGTAACATAGCAAATGGCAAAATGTAGAGGATTCGATAGCCATGGATCAGGGGAGGTAAAGAGACGGCTCTGTTTTTATTGTTTCACACAGATGGAATCTCCGGGGGCCTACGCTCGCTGCAAATGAATGTGAACGAGAGCGCTGGAGGGGAAAATGGCTCCATGAGAAAGCAGGGAGCTGAACTAGTGAACACACATTATTCTCCAATGAACATCTGTCCAACACTGCGCAAACATGGTGCACAGAAAAGCGCATGTAGATACTATGATGAAGAAGGTACCACTTTTTAAAATTAAGATTTGTTGTAACCCAGCTTCTATAATATTGCATAAACTGCAATAATAATGATAATAATAATAATAATAATAATAATAATAATAACACAGCTTCTACAATATTGCATAAGCTGCAATAATAATAATAATAATAATAATAATAATAATAATAATAATAATACAGCTTCTACAATATTGCATAAGCTGCAATAATAATAATAATAATAATAATAATAATAATAATAATAATAATAATAATAATAATACAGCTTCTACAATATTGCATAAACTGCAATAATAATGATAATAATAATAATAATAATAATAATACAGCTTCTACAATATTGCATAAGCTGCAATAATAATAATAATAATAATAATAATAATAATAATAACACAGCTTCTACAATATTGCATAAGCTGCAATAATAATAATAATAACACAGCTTCTACAATATTGCATAAGCTGCAATAATAATAATAATATTAATAATAATAATAATAATAATAATAACAACAACCCAGTGACTACAATATTACATAAACTGCAATAATAATAATACTAATACTACTACTAATAATAATAATCATCATCATAATCATAATTATAATCATAATCATAATCATAATTATAATCATAATAATAGTGACCCTGCTGGGGAAAAAACAAACAAGAAAAAAAAAACCATCATGCAATTTGTAATGGTTTGAATGGGAATTGTATTGTTTTTAATGGAAACTGCAATGGTCCCTGTTGGTTTCTAATGGTAATTTGTTGCTTTTTATTGGTGGCATATTATGTCTAGTAGATACCATTAAGGACCAATAATGGTGTTGGTTTTAATGGTTAACAGCTGATGGTTTGTAATGGTATTTGTAGTGGAAACCATTAGAATTTCTGTGTATTTTTTCCAGCAGGTAACAACAACAACAGCAACAAATAATTTATTACTTCTACTACTACTACTACTACTACTACTGCTAATAATAATAATAATAATAATAATAATAATAATAATAATAATACTGAATAATTTCCCAATAATGCAAACAGTAGTAAAAATCTTTTTTTTTTCGGGTTAGATTTTCTTCTGATCTCTTCACAATTTCGATGTTCTCTTTAGCTTTGATGGTTCTCCATTTGTAAAAATCGAACGCATCGTTATACATTATTTACCGAAACACGCACAGTTGTGTGTAAAGGCGTATACCTGGGTTTCTGCTTCGAATGTCTAAATCCCATTCACACTGAAAACACTTTCACTTCACCCTGTTACTTCAAAACTCCGAATGACCCGAGCGTCCCGCGTGTCATTTGTGAACAGAAATACCATTTTAAATCATTAAAAGATCTGTTTGCCCAGCATGCCTAAGAGGCACGCACTGTATAAAGAGTATTTAGTAGGGCAACACCTTGTGACACAACAGCTAAAAGTGTACTCATATCATTTATGAATTAATGCCTTAATGAATTTTGACATTTTGCACAAACTCGCAGCAGATGGCTCTGACAGATTAGTGCTGTCAAGATGATTAAAAATAACACGCTGCGGTTTGATTTATCTGGTTGAAGCTGAGCGTTTCACTTTCGACAACAAAAATCAAATGGGTTTAAAAAAAAAAAAAGAATGATATAATGGCGGGGGGAAGGCGTTGGGGGCACACAAAACAAAACAGCACCTCGTTTTGATTATAGGAAAAAGAAAATGTAACAGAAATTTTGTGGAATTTTCCACGTCTGTCATGACGGTCTGAAACGATGAACACACAGAACTCTTTCTAGTAAGTATACAATGTGTGTGATAAATCCCTTACCTTGTAATGGGTCCATACTCCAAGCCACTAGACATTGGATTTCAGTGCGAAGAACAAGAAGACAGGCTGGAAAATAACAGAAGAAAACACTCAGAGTGGAGCGAGCAACAACAAACTCCTCTCGAATTATATGCTAATTATACTGTATGGACACGTTAAAGATTTCACTTCCCTGTTCATGTCAAAGATCAGTGATCGTGATGCTGATTACCATCCATTTTAAGATTCTGTTGTCTTTAAAACTCTTTAATCATCAAGCTCCTTTTGTATCTCAAGGACCTTCTCACAACAATTCATCTAGCAGATTTATAAGATCTTCTGTTAGGTTTCTTTTGTATGCCCCTCGATCCCGTTTAAAAACTAAGGCGGATAGAGCTTTTTCAGTTGCCGCGCCTCGTTTACGGAGTCAACCGCCACCGAACAATCGCCTCGCACCTTCTCTTATAATTTTTAAAAAGAGGCTGAAAGCGTCTCTCTTCTCCGGGGTGGTTTTAAATCTCATTTTTACTATTGTTTATCGTCTGTCTCGATTTGGCTTTATTCTGTTTTCTATTGAACTTTTTCTTACTCGGTTCAGCACTCTGGTCAGCTTTGCTGTGATTAAATGCGCTATATAAATAAAGCTGACTTACTTACTGATTAATGTTGCTTATAGTTTTCACAGACCAGTCATTTCCTAATGCATTACCTTGTGGTCTCCCATGCAGACCTTCGGGCCCAGGATGTTGTATAGAATGTTACAGTCTCCCTCGTTTCTCTGGGAAATAGATATAAAGAAAGAAAAATCATCTGAAACGATCACGTCCAAAGTGTTGAGTCCACTACCAAGATCTGCTGACAAGTAAATAAAAAAAATTTAAAAACCTCATAGTAACATAGTTATAATACATATAATATAGTATATAATACAAAAACTTATCGTTTTGAGAAATTGTACTTTTCAAACATAGTCACTAATATTAATGAAGTAATTAGTTGATTAGCAACTTATCTTTCGGTCAACAAACCTGGCCAAGACCCGCCCACTTAGACAAAAAAAAGAGGCTGTTTGACTGACATCATAATTGATTTTTTCATAACCTGGAGTTTATTTACTTGCTAGGAAATGTTTCATATAAAAATTCCTGATTACGAGCTACATTTTTTGTCTTATTATCCACAAGAGAAAGTGAAGGAACCACTGTTTATTGCTGCTATAACTACTATAGCGCAGTAACAAATATACGTAAGGATGTTCCACAACATCGACGAGAAATGGATCGAAAGTATGACGTGCAATCATTGGCAAGTTTCTGTGGTATGAGTGGAATAAAACACTTCGGGATGTGCAGTTATTAGAAAATAACCTAATGATCGAATCGGCCTGTGTCACACCGCTCTATTTCCCTAGCGCTGCTATAGCTACTAAACTTTGGGTTTTGTTCGATTTACAATCATATTTATATACTTCTATTACATACATCATGTTCAGGTCATTTAACCTGACAGTAGCAAGGAAGAGTTTATTTATAACCAGATAAAGATAAACAGAAACGTGGTTTTACTCCCTGTCACGTGACGTGCCGTTAAGATGATCCCAAGTATACGCATGGGAGGTGTTGTGTCGATTCTACAAACGATGAGACGACGGATACATAGCGTGGGGAGGACGTGAGAGTTACGTACGGTGGTGCTCACCCTGTAGATGACGTCCTGTGCGTTGTGGGACATGAGAATGCGATCGCACCAGGATGGACACCGCGTGTTCATGTACTGTGTGGGTTTAGTGTAGTCTTCGCTGTACGGGTAACTGCAAAAGAACAATACAACATCGATATAGGCGTAGGCAGAGACACAGGCATGCAGTAAATTCGGCACAGTTTCCCAAAAGACGTGCGTCACCTGGGAGGAAACAGAATCTCCTCTTCTGTGACGATGTCCTGGAAGGCCGCGGTCTCCCGGTCGTACTCCAGGAGCTGGGGGGTGGGGGTGGGGATTAGAAGATGTGTTTACATAGACAGAACAACCTTCAAGAGTTCATTCATACGATTCTAGACGAGAGAGTTTTCACGTATGCCGAGTTTAGTCGGTTTGATTTAAACGTTATCCTGGTGAGTTTCCCGCCTCGGTGTGGTTCTTTAGCGCCACAGTGAATCTGACTCCGAATCGACTCGAAGTGAATCAAACTTGCCGTGTATTTAGCGATGTTTATCCCAGTGAATGAAAACAGGGAAAATAAACACCGGCTGTCCGACACAAAATATTTCTACAATCACCTAATTCATTTTTAGCACCGACTCCATGTTGTCCATGATTGGGAGATATTTTTGGATTTCTACACGCGCTTCTTACCAATAAACAAGAGTTTGATTTGAACCTATTCATTATTATTATTTTTTTTTTATTTATCGCTTTTTGATACCAAACCGAACCAAATAGCAAACGAATCAAAAGTATCGATTTCACAGGTTGATTCGGATTGAGCAGAAGGACTGATAGGTGTGAAAGGTGTCCTTAACGTACATGATTAAAGGAGCTTGCGTAAGGATTACGTCCACCAAACGGGTTTAAGCTCACCTCTCGGCCAGTGTCCTCTCTGAAGAGTTTGTGGTGCAGGTATAAAAAGCGCTTAGTCTCTATTTGAAATAGCACCTGCTGTGGAGAAAGAGAGAGAAAGAGAGAGAGAGAGAGAGAGAGAGAGAGAGAGAGAGCGGAAGAAAAATGTGTTAAACAAGTGCAAGAAAAGACAGTGAGAAAAAGAGGAAGGAAAAAAAAGGCAGAGGTTAATGCTAGACATTTGAAGAACAAGACACTAAGTCCAACTGGTCTGGCACGTAAAATTAATCACACCTCAACCCGAGCGATCTTAATGCAGACACGCATTCTCTCCACTGGCGAAAAAGTCAATATTGTCTCCCGAGTCATAAATCTAACCGGACAGTGTTTAGCTGAACACAAAAAGAGTCGATAAATCATCTCGGTACAGCACAGGTAGTGTACAGAGCAGCAGGGATGCCATATTCTCTATGGTGCCAGTGCCATATAATGTCCTGTGCATCTAACAGCACCAGGATGATTCCATGAATCACGCAAACGCACCTTGTGGTCATTGCCTTTGTCCTCGTAGATGATTTTCTCCACTTCGTTAGTGCTGTCCTTCATCACCATCTGTACTTCCGCAGACGTCGAGAGGTCCTGAAGACACAAACGAGCATTCGGAATGCGTTTCATTTATTTGTTTTTAACCTCCAATGCTGAGGTGTCTGTCCAGATCAGAAGAGCATCCTACCTGTACTAGACTTCGTGTATCGAGGCGGAAGTTAAAATCTCCAAACAGGAAAAATGGCAGTGGGACGAAGTCATTGGATATCCTGCTTATCAAAGACATTCAAGGGTTCTGTGTTATTTTAGTGCTCGCGCTCTAAAATGAAATATACCGCGTTACTAATACTGCACTACTGGAATCCTGATTGTCTAAATGAGTTTCAGGATTACAGATGTTGCAGATGTTGTAACGTTCAAAATGATGGGCTGACCTGCTGATGACGTATCGGAGGGCTACCTGCCGATATGTGGAGTACACCGAGGGACTGGAGTCGCAGGCTACGAGGTTTGAAGCGTCATGAAAAAGGTGCACGTTTACCAAGTCCAGTCCCCTACACACACACAGAAATAAGAATATGCAGGCTGTGTTTACTATAAGCACATAACCACATATGAATACATTATACATTCATAAACTGATACAAATACAGTGTGTGCCTGGTGTTGTTGTTGGTTAGTATCTAAGGTTTACAGGACATCTAGACATGACCATTGATACTTATTGATACAGTATTTGTGGGTCATGACAAAAAAAAGGGTCGACATTGACATTAAGCGACCCCTTGAGGATTTCTGCGATTTTGCGACACGTGAAATCGAGCAAAAGTTCAAGGGGGCGAATACTTATGCGAGCCACTGTACATCATCCCAGGTACTAGGAGCTCGACAAAGGAGAAGTGCAACTTTCACGTGTATTCTGCATCGTTCTAGATGCTTGCAATTATTTGTTTGTTATCTTTTCAGATCTGGATCACGAGCTGCGTTTTTCCCCCGTGTCACGGCATCATTATTGCACCGTCAGGTCGGTCGGCGTTCGCCGTGACTCGACTGCACGGGTGTGTTTAAGATTTCGTCCGTGCCTGGTGTTGAATATGCCAGTTATAACTCATTAGCTATCAAGAGGGAGTGTCTAGCTCTCTGTGTGTGTGTGTACATGAGTGTGCGTATGTACTCAGTCTCTCTATCAGTGCTGTCACTCTTGCTGGCTGCTATAACTCATTAGCTGTAAGGAAGGAGAATCTGTGTGTGCGCGAGTGTGTGTGTGTGTGTGTGTGTGTGCGCTGTCAGTGCAGCCAGGGTAACTCGGCCCATTTATCATTTCACCCTCATACACACTTTCTACACACCTGCTGCTACGACACCGCTATTAACACCCGTCTGATATTAACGCCAATCATTCTCGCTGACAAGCTGCACACACACACGCACACACGCTCACGCACACACACACACACACACACAAACACAGTTTTTGTGTTCATGTAAGCGGATGTAAGTTGAGGGGACACGCAAGCATGCACACACTCCTGACACACACATACACCAAAATAAATAAATAATAAATAAAATAAATAGAAACCAGAGAACACTTAGAGGACGAGATGCAGGAGACTATTCGTTGTGTGTGTGTGTGTGTGTGTGTGTGTGTGTGTGTGTGTGTGTGTGTGTGTGTTCATGTTGACATACTGGTTGTGAATCATCCAGCGTGTCCTCATGTATCCTTTTCTTGACCACTTTCTCTGAAAGAAAAAGAAAAAAGAAATAAACCCGCACGTTGGTAATCAGAGCTCGGATTGGAGGACAGAGTAAAGCGCCGCTCCCGTATTCATGATAGTCATTTGCGGCAAACGTGCGATGTGTGTGATACTGCCCTCGAGGTGAAGTCAAACTTCCTTGCACAATATCGTCTGGATCAGCACGCTGACTCACTAACTAACTACGTGATAGGAGGCCTGGGAAAACCTTTCGGACCATTCTAATATACGTACGGACTTAACCCGGAACGGACATATTTCAGTGTTGCGTGTTAAGTATCTGTTAAAGGCGTGTCTTGCAGAGGACAACGGCCAGACGTTGAGGTTTGAGCATGACGGAAGGGCTTAAAGTACCTCAAATAACCAACTCTTTACAACTGCGATGAGGAGAAAAGTATCTCAGAACACAAAGCACACTGAACCTCGAGGTCGGAAAGACTAGGACAGCAGAAGACCACACCGGCTGAGGCTGCGCTGGACGCAGGGACACCAAAAGTGGACAGTCGAAGATTGGAAAAACATCACCAGGTCTTCTTACAATCTTCGACGTCAACATTTTACCCCAAGAATCATCGGGGTAACAGTGAGATCCCCAGTAGGCTTTCCCAGACCACCACACCAGTTTGAGAGAATCCTCAATCTAAACATTCATTCGAATACAATTGATGTGGATCTTCTCCTGCTTCTCATTTGTATACTGTCCTATTAGTCCATTTTTATTTTTTTTTGGTCACTGCAAAAACACTACCCAGGAGCTACCCAGGAGTACATCACAAACTCACATCCGGCCAAAAGTTCCTCTGGAATTTCTCCTTCTCCACCGTCGTGACGCCATATAGCGAACCCGCATACTTGTTGCGTCCCGACACCGATTTGAACTCCTTTGCTAGGAAGTGGGGGGAAAAAAGAGGCAGGGTGAATAAACGAGTGAGAGAGAGAAAGAGCAAGACATGCAAACGCAAAATCAATGCGCTAATGTTAACCTCGCTCCCCTACGGCACGCGCCGAGATTCATAAGGCACGAATTTGATGGGGAGCCGAATTCGGCAGCGCGGAGCTTTATGGCTCTTCTATTAGGATTCTTCTTTAAGGCTTATTCACGGGACGGCGTGACAGGAAGGTGCACGCAGAGACCCGAGAGCGGCAAAAGCAAATGAGAATCTGAATTTAAGAGCGTTTTGCTGTGTGCTTCCAGACTGAGTGATTAGAAACGAAGCACGGCCTAATGGAAGTAAGCTGCTGGCGTTTACGACGGTCGCGCGTTTAACGCAGAAAAAATCACCATGCAGTGCTTGAATGAATCACGCGCAGGCTTCGAGCTGAACAACTTCGAAACAGGACTTTTATACCTAGGCTTATACCATCCCCCCCCCCTTAAAACTCCAAAGTAAACTGGCTAGAATATTTTGACGTACATTTAGATTAACGTCATGCAAACAAAATAAATCATTATGAATTAAAACGAACGCCATGTTAGTTCTCGTCTCAGCGGGTTTTGGGATTACGGTAACGTTTTTTTAACATTTGTGGAAGGAGTCTCCAGTGTCGATGCTTATTTTCGTATTACAGCGTGCCCTGTCGTGTTTTATTCCTGAAATAATCCGTCCCTCCAGGATTTTCCGGTCCCAAAAATCAAGCAAACTCCGCAATATTCGAATGAGCTTGGAATTTTTTTTCACCAAAAAAAAAAAAGCCTGCACGAACTCATGTACAGACTAAATAACACCTAAAATTACTTTCTTTAAATAAAATGAAAGGGCAAACACAATTTCCCGTAATCGAGTAATTGACACAATACAGCTCTAATAACTGTAATCACGACGAATGAAACGGGAGGATTGCCGAACCCTACTATCTAAAAGCTTTTGTGTTCGGCCGTATTAGCTCAAAAGATAAAGACCTGCAGGATACAGAAAGGCTTTGTCTGAAGTGTTCCAGGTTCGGCTGAATGTTTGCACTAATGAATAGCACGAATGGAAGAAGCGTGTTTAAATTGCTTAACGCCAGGTTTGGTTTCATACGCTTTATCTGCGCTTTATGGCGTGAGAGCGATATGAGGCGATATCTGAGGTGTCGCGTATCAGGACCTCCGCTGAAGTTGGCATCCCATATGATCAGGGTAAAAAAAAATAAATAAAATAATAATAATAATAATAATAACAGTGTTATTTGAGAAACTGAGTAAGATTTGAGAAAGTTCCGTTTATGCTGTCAAAGAAAAGTACTGTCCTGAACAGAAAGAATTTCACGTAACGACATACAGTTATGATACCGTATACAGTTTTGGGTGTTTTTATTCTTCATTTCACGAACGCTTCATGTGCGGTTAATTATTTGTCATCCTGTACGTGCAAATAGACGACTGCTTGAAGCCGTGGGCTGCGTCCCAAACCGCATACTTACCGTCTATATAGTAGCCGTAATACATGCATTTCTCCCATTATATAACAGGTAAGTACGCGGTTTCGGACGCAGCCGTGCTCTGTTGTTTAGCATAAAATATTTGAGCGCTGCCGACTGTGAACGTGTCCTGTCGCAAAATGCGGTGAAAACTCCCACACGATGTTAATAGTGTGATTAAGGTGTGTACATGTCTGTAATACACGTCGATAATGCGACTGAAACAGGAATACTCCACACGTCTTCGATTTGTGTTTACTTCGAGTGTGACTTTAATCGGATTAAAGTCATCAATAATCGCTGTTTACATGCTAGTTTCGTAATCGGAGTATCGTCTTAATCGGGTTAATATCGGATTATTGTTGTCCACGTAAACATACTGAGTGTAAGGGTGTTGTTTCTTTTTTTTATATATATATTTATTATAAATATAAAAGTATCTTTAAATACATTTTATTTAATAATGTGGGGCTTAGCATTTTAGGGGTTAGTTACGTGCTCACGGAAGAGGTGTTTTTTGAAGATAGTGACAGATTCTGCGGTCCCGAGTGATGACATTAATGACATCAAACTAAACACCAGCAGCATTACTTGGTTAGTAAAACTGTCCGAATATATTTCAAACGGAATTGCTAAGAGACTCAAGTTTAAACAAAGTAAAATCCATCTTTCCCCCCCCTGATCCTGCTTGCTATATTGATTCTTTAAAAAGTAGGTCACAATTTTAAAAACGAGGGATTAGAAAGGTTACAGAGAACGAAAACAAACAGAATTTTCATTGAGTCGAGTTGAAAATCACTCAAGTGCAAAAACAAGAAAAAAAAAAAAAGAGTCATTTTTGAAAAAGCCCAAAATCGATATACGTTTACGATCGAATGTAGTGTTCGCTTGTTAATAAACAGAAAAGCTATCGTCTATAAAGAACATTCTTAAGTGTATATTTACTTCCTGCTATTTCATTTCCAACTAAAGAGAGGGCGGGGAACGGGAGCGCAGGAACGTAAACAAAAATACCCTTTCTGTTCAAAACAAACCGAAGTGAAAATGAAAATGAAAATGAACAGCTTATCAGGTTTAAGGATGGACCGATCATAAATCTACCAAGCTCACTGGACAAGTACGCTAACGAACACTTAATTAACTAGGTTAAAAATGGGTTGTTAACATGATGGAAAAACTTACGCTGCAACTGTGCTAGATATGTAGTTAAGTGCACGAGTACTGTAGCTACCCAGCACTTCACCGCTGAGATTTCATCTGAACGAATACAATTAAAACTCAGTTATGTAAAAAGTCAGCTCTGTGATCGCTTACCACTGAAATCGTATTGCTGGATGTTCACCAGAGATTTGTGCATGAAGTACATGCTCCCGAGGGCCTGTGGACACATACAGAGAGAGGAAGAGTCTTCTTCGTTAGCATGTTGTTTATTATGGATAAACGCTGCCTTTGTAGGTTTCGATAATAATTAATAAAGAGTCTTTATTGATCACGTATACATTACAGCACAGTGAAATTCTTTTCTTTGCATAGACCAGCTTGTTAGGAAGTTGGGGTCAGAGCGCAGGGTTAGACATGATACAGCGCCCCCTGGAGCAGAAAGGGTTAAGGGCCCAACAGTGGCAGCCTGGCAGTGCTGGGGATTGAACCCCCTGACCTTCCGATCAGTAACCCAGAGCCTTAACTGCCAAGCCACCACTGCCCATGCCATTTGGCGTGGCATGTTTTTTCATGGTTTTACTGATCCTCAACCATTGATTTTCACATCTTTATAAAATCATTCACTATGGACATTTAAGCCACAGGTCGGTATGTCGCTTGAACAACTTTAAAGACACGTACAACACGGGTATTTCACCATCCACCGCTAGTCTGTGAAAATCTAAACCTTTTTCAAAAAAATTTTAAACACTCGTAGACACGGGACACAGGTTTGTTCGGATGCATATAAATATGAGTGCCCACTCATGTACACAAACTCAGAAGTGCTGAAGTCATGAGTGGGTTTAATGTACTGGCTGCCCGCTCCTGCGCTCGATCATCAATCGCGTCCCGCCGAGATCGATACACACAGAAAATTAAAACAATCACACGGTGATTAAACACGCGGGCCACGGCGCAGGCCGACGCAGGCAGAAGAAAAATCGCCTGCCGTTCTGGGCCACTTGGCGCTGCGGCACCAACACCTGACAAGTCCTGAAACACCCACACACACTTACACACACACATAGAGGCCCACCGAGGGTGACAAGACATCCCCAGGAGGAGGGAATAAATCTTGTGAGTAAAGCGATGCTTGTTTAATACGACGGTGCTTTCCAGATGACCGGCCCTGAGGCAGGACTGCACTGGGAGAGTTGATCCGGTTGATGACAGGAAGCCCGGAGAATCACAGAAACAAATGCTTTTTTAACGTGTCGGCTCGAATCTTTTCCGATTGTCAAACTGCTCGCTTCTCACTTTTTTGTTTTGTTGCATGACTGTATGCTTGTGGATTTGCTCTGCCTTGGTTTTCCATACAGACCCAAATACTCCGAAATGCTCAGGCGTAACCTTAACAGGGATTTTGCGATCGCAGAAATGGACGTAAAAACCAAGGAAACTCCGCAATAGAAGAAGACGAAGAAGCCTTAACTCGTCACATATACATTACAGCAGAATGAAATTCTTTTCTTCGCAGGGTCAGCCATGATACAGCGCCCCCTGGAGTAGAGAAGGTTCAGGGCATTGCTCAGTGGCCCATCAGCGGCAGCTTTTAATAATAAATATTCAGGATGTAGAGCTAACTGATCAAATCTCCGCCTCTTACACTAGTATTAAGGCGTTTTCCCGCTGAGGCGGCATTTGTGCATGTGTTTGGGGCTCATGGCTTTAGAGACGAGCTGGTTTCGTTTGAATTTCGAAGCTTTAATTCTGCTGAATTGTTTTGTCAAACTTAGCCCTTGTGTGACCTTTAAATCCTGCAATTATCAGTGACAGGGTTTAATGTGTATTATGGAGAAATGTTGTCAGGCTACACACACACACACACACACACACACACACACACCTAGTTATCCAAATAAAATCTAATCTCACGCAAACAAGGAAGTCTCATGAGAAACCAAACTCATCCTCTTCTTTGATTGCAGTCATTTGACTCCAGACAAGGACAAAAAGACAAAGCATTCTTCTGTAATGTACAAAATCAAGACATTAAATAATGATAATAATAATAATAATAATCTCAAAACATCACAGAAAATCCCACCAATTAGAGATGATAAAGAGAAAGAAATCTGGGCGTATTTCCAAAATCAAGGTCATCCACCCGGAGCTGTGTCCCCATTCCACACATCTCTGCATTCTCATTTCTCTCACACCACCTCTATTGATTTGTTATCAGTTTTCCAGAGGTTGTAGATCATCGCTTTCCTGGGCAGTAGCGCGTGTGTGTGAGTGTGTTGTGTGTGTGTGTGTGTGTGCAGGTGTGTGTGTGTGTGTGTGTGAGAGCAGGCTGCAGCAGTACAAATTGTGTTTTGATAAAAAATCACTTGTAAGTCAATAATTTTTTATTAAATGCTGCACTGACCTGATTGATGAAGACGGGTGTTCAGACTGTGCACAAGAGCTCATTTTTGGTGTGTGTGTGTGTGTGTGTGTGTGTGTGTGTGTGTGTGTGTGTGTGTGTGTGTGTTTCTGGTGGAGAGGGAGGTTTGTGTGGTTTGTGGGTTTTCGTGTGTGTGTGTGTGTGTGTGTGTGTGTGTGTGTACCTGTTATACTGGTGGAAAAGGGAGTTTGTTTACATTTAGAGAAAGTTATAGTTATGGTTATAGTTTGTGTGTGTGTGTGTGTGTGTGTGTGTGTGTGTGAGAGAGAGAGAGAGAGAGAGAGAGAGTTTATAAAGGAGAGGGGGGTTTGAGTGAATGGTTTGTGGAAGTGTGTGTGTGTGTGTGTGTGTGTGTGAGAGAGAGAGAGAGCAAGAAAGAGAGAGAGAGAGAGAGTGTGTGTGTTTATAAAGGAGAGGGGGGTTTGAGTGAGTGGTTTGTGGGTTTTCGTGTGTGTGTGTGTGTGTGTGCGTGTGCGCGCCTGTGTGTTACTGGTGGAAGAGAGAGTTTGTTTAAATTTATAGCACAAGTTAGAGTTAGTGTGTGTGTGTGTGTGTGTGTGTGTGTTTAGGAGAAGCGCGTGGTAAAGGGGTAGCAAACACATCCACAGCTGTTCAACCCCCCAAAGTTTATTCATCATGGCCAAACTGAAGATGCTGATCAATAGTTTTAATCTGGACTTAAACGTATTGACTCGGCCTGCTGCCTGGCCACTCCCGCACATTAACCCAGTCCATCAGCTCCCCGGACAAGCACAGACCCACACACACACACACACACGCACGAAAGGTCTATCACTCCTCACCTGGGTGGGCTTTGGGTTAATATCCTGCCATTCTCTCTAATGTCAGATTTTCTGCTCCTAAAACGATTCAGCGCTTTAATGCTGACAAGTCCGTGTTTACCTTTCTCTCAAAACTTCGACCAAAATCCAGTAGAAAGCCTTATAGGATTTCCAGTATAACACTCGAATACTCATTAGACTCATATATCAATTACCTACTGTAACACTCCTCTGCCAGTTAACCTCAAACTTATCCACACACCACTAATCCCACACCCTCTCAGCTTCCTACTCGGGAACGCAGGATGGTCTCCTCAAGTCCGAGTTCCTCCCAGTTCATCAAAGCTGAAGCACGACACAGAGATAATGGATACACACAAAGAGAGGTGTGCTCATACACATATACATATATTTCGAAGCCTGATTGTGGATTAATGAACAGAACAATAACATACAGTTTAACCACACACACACACACACACACACACACACACACACACACACACATCCCTTGACTGTTGGAGCAGTGCTCCACCTAGTGGTCTTAACACTAACTGGACTCTATGTCTAAGCAGCCCTCACCGTGAAGTTGTCTTCGGTCTTGAAGTCGCTGTCTACATAGACGCACGCTCGGTCAAACTCGGACATCTCCGAGCTGGACTCGATGATCCTGCAATGGAAGGGGAACATGACAGTGTAGTGGAAATAAACATCATTTATCAGTCTTGTAAAATAAAAATAATTTTCAAAAAAAGATAGAAAGACAAACTGTGAGAGCCAGTAGGAAATATTTCTGGTTCAGAGAACTCGAAGAGTTCATGACCTTAAATGGGAACTTTATCTAATAAACATCATTCATTGCTTTTTTTATGTAATTGTTTCTATAGTAACAGCACATTTACAGGCATTTGTATCGTGAACTCTCTATATAATCTTATAAATATAAACATGGTGTTATTTTTAAGAAAGACAAATGTATAATCATTGATTTGGAACAAGACATGTGTGTGGTGGGGGGGGGTGGGTTGTTGTTTGCTTGTATTAACTTCAACAGAAAGAAAAACAAGAGGATGGTGAGGGAATGACGGTTTATACGGTAACCTCCGAAACTATTGGAACGGCAAGGCCAATTCATTTGTCCGCGCTGTACACCAGAAATGTGGGTTTGAGACGAGAGATTTTCTCAGTTTCAAAATGGCTCGCTTTTCTCCCAGAGACAGCTCTCCGGTCTTCATCGTGGCTTATCCTTTTTAACAACACATGCAGTCTTCACAGGAAAAACTGTACATTAAAACCAAGAGTAGATGTTCCGAGCTATTTATTCTTTAAACAATCAATCTAACAGGACACACCTGGGTAAAAAGAAACTCCTGTCAGTCACCTGTTCTAATATTTTTTCTCGCCAAAAAAAAACGAGTGGTTTGATACAAAATGGACTACGTTCAATGTTGTTTAGCGCGTCTACATATAAATACCAGGAAATAAAAGCTGAAATTCTAATCACTCTTCTCGTGTTCATCTTTTCAGCTCAAACCCAAATGTCTTCAGTCTACAGAAAAAAAAAATATAAAAACAAACACGGATCGGCCTCGCCGTTCTGATAGTTTCAGATGGGACTGTAGCTGGATAACGCAAATGCTAACAGGAACTAACTTGTCTTAAAGATAGTCCACAACTTTAAAATGTAACAATAAATGGTTAAAAAGTATGACGCGCCGTTCATTAATAAATGAAATATTGCAATCGTTGACAAATTGCTGCGGTGTAAGAGGAATAACTTCACACTTCAGGACGTGCTGTTATAGAAAAATAATCCGCATCAGGGTGATAACAGGCCACCGTAGTTGAGTCGTATAACAGGACACCCAGTCATAAAGCCTTCAATTGGTTTCTTAGATATGCATGCGCATTTTAACTACCCTGCAAATTAACATTTTCATTATTAATACTGGATACATTTTTTTTAACCCTTTCTAGCTGTACATTAGTGTCCTATTCTGCCGGCTGAATGAAAATCGACTTATTAGACATTTACAATCGGTATAAACAAATGTATCCTTTTATCGCCACAAGTCTGTTATAAGAACGCCAGGACGCTGTTGGGATTCTGTGTGTAGAGTATCATGACTGTGATTATCTGCTGGTGAGCAGGGGGGTGGGAAAGGGGAGGGGTGTGAGCCCCCTGCTGGGCAAAAAATTCACACCTCTCCACAATAACACTGGTAGAGAGAGAAAACTGACAGCACAGCTAAAGTTGTTGATAATAAAACACAGTATACTGCCCCAATGAAAGTATAACTTTTAAACCTAGTCGGCTAAGTAAAAAAAAAAAAAATACTTACGAAAAACTGCCTCTGGTAAAAAAAAATAAAAAGAAAGAAAGAAAAAAAGAGTTAGATTACCTGAAGAATTGTTCAGCGTTACCCATGTTGGCCTTGTAGTCTTTCCCCCCGACCTCCTGGAAGTGCAGGGCAACGAAGCGGGGCTTGTGTGTGCCCACAGTCTGCTCACACAAACACAGAGATCATTCATATTGCTTGTACCTGCATGTTCAGTATTCTTCATATTCCTGTTTGACAGAGCGTGAGTATGATGTGTTCGTGAGAAATGCAACAGCAAAGAAAACATGAGCGCTGCTGAACTTACTGTGAAGAACTCTCGCAGCCAGTTGTCCTGGATTTCGCCCAGCTGTGGATGAGAGGATGGTTCTGGTATCAGTGTCACGGTGTTTTGTCTTAAACAACATTATTCAGTTTCATATTCAGTAACTACAGTGAAAATGAAAGGAAGGTGAAGCTTTGATTTGGTTCACGATACAGAAAAATGATGACGGAAATAATTCCCTTTTTTGGGGGGTTTAATATATTTTTATAAGATGGTAAACAAAGTGAATATAACTTTAAGAGTATTGTGAGGGTCATTTCCGCTTAACCACTATCAGCCTTCTCTGTGCTTTGTGCCCGCATGTAGTTATGGACCTCTCTGTGTCATTGTCTCTATGTGTGTGTGTGTGTGTGTGTGTGTGTGTGTGTGTGTGTGTGTGTGTGTGTGTGTGTATGTGTATGTGTGTGTGTGTGGTTATTTGTGGCTTTATCTCTTTTCCCTATAAACTATCTTGCACTTGTTTCTGTTCTGTTAGTGGAAACTTGGTCATGCAATCATCCTATCACTGATCATTTATCAGCTCTGAACTTGGTCCAGCTCTGCCTCAGTTTAAAAAAAAAAAAAAAAAAAAAGCAAAATCACTTTAAAAAAGCGTTAATAAAAGTAATAAGAAGGTGGTATTGAGAGCTTGTTTCTCTGTTAAATTTCTTGCACCAAATAAATAAAATATGTATACAGATAGATGTACATTGTTAAAAAAAAAATCAAGTCATAACACACTTTCAAAAGGCACTTTACTGATTACTCATTAGACTACCAACAAAAAAGGATATAACCTGCAAGGTGCCAAATTTTTTGCTAAACCCATGAGCCAGATATGTAGCTAGCTAGGCGTCCTCCTGAAGTCATTGCGTAATTAAATACATTATATTAACAGCAATTCAATATCAAGAGAGTCAGCAAAGATTCTAAATACTTTTTTTTGTTGTGTTATTTGAAGTGTTTTTAATTCAATTTGGATGTCTCTATTTTTATTTGTGATTTGGAGTGTTTTTTTTCCATTCAGTTTGGATGGATATCTTTTAGTTACTTTAATATTGATTAAAAGTATATATATATATATATATTTCCTTTAAAAAGTACAGTACATTTTCATAGTACAGTCAGTACTGTTTATTTTTGTAATGAAGTTCAGCAATATTTTACTCTGAGTCTCAGGGTTTCATTCAGTATCAGTTTTAATTTATTAAAACTATCTATTGATTAATCGGTTATCGGCAAGTGCTGCCCAGTTCAGTTATCGGTATCGGTAAAATCCACTATCGGTCGACCTCTATCCAGTACATCGCCCTTTCAAACACTTTCAGGACTCAGTTCATTCAAATCAATCCTGAATTCTGAGGAACCTCGAAAATCAAACTTTGTGATTAAACAAAGGGAGCTTGAACAAAGAGCAGCAATAACCCGAAGCCTGTAGAAACCTGGATCAAAGGCCATGCTGAAGAATACATGAGACACAGGCAGAAAAACACCAAAGCTATCTAAAGTACATGAGAGGAGAATGTGTGTGAGGATTATGTTAGAAACCAGAGCCTGCTCGCACACATCGGTTTTAAGCGGAGGCTTTCAGGTCATGCTCTTGAGTTACATATCTTACATATCAGTCATTGCTAGACCGGTCTTTAAGACAAAAGAGGTGCAGACCAGTTTCTGAGCACGTAATTTAGAGAAAAGCATTCCCAGGAACTGCTTATGAGTGATTCATTTGATTCAATAAAAACGTTTAATCAGTATGAATTAAAAATAATTAATTAGTTAGATTTTGTCATAATATTTTTTGTTAAATTTAGAGTCACAAAATGTTTAACAGGGCCATGATAGCTAAGGGGTTGCAGCCAGCTTCAGAATTATTGGCACCCTCTGTAAATAGTTTTGAAATGTATTTGTCTTTAAGTAGCTTAATATCATGCTAAAATAAAGAAATCGAACCTTTAATTCAAGTAAATTTATTTGAAAGTAAACCCTAATCCCTTACTATTTTTTTAAACAATACCATGAATCACAAATATTGACTCCTAGAAGTTCTTATATCTTACTTTTTAAGGTTCCCCTGAGTGTACCTTAGAAACTTTTGACCATGGAACTGGTCATCCATGACTTCCTGTTTCAGTGAAGTAAAAACATGAGGTGACACAGAGCCCAAATTCCCTTACTGATTCTTAGTAACACGGGCGAAGATTAGATTAGAGAATCCACAAATGAAATGAGACAAAAGTCTTATTATGAATAGCTAAACGATTGTAAATGCCCATATCCGCTGTTTGGGCACGAATTAGGAAGTTTTTACTACAAGCAGAGCTGTAATGAACCAACCAAAAAGAGGATCCAAGTGTATTTTGCTCCCATGCACAATGAAGAGGATGGTAAGAGAAGGAAAAATTACTCCACGGGTCAAGGCTGGGGATTTGCAGAAGCATTTTCTGGTTGCCAAATCTGTAAATGTTGTTAGTTGCCTAACTGTATGACAGCTATTGGAAGGAGTCCCAAGAAGAAGAAGAAAAAAAAGCCATTTTAAACATATAACAACAAATGTAAGAAACAAACACATTGGCTTTGGTGTAAAAAGAAGGATGGGTTATACAGAAAAGAACCAAATCACCATTGTGAAGTATGATGGAGGTGGTATCTTTGTCGTGGGTCTGTTTTGTCTCCAAAGGTGCTGGTTACCTTTTTAGGATAAAAGCCATCATGGACTCCAGGAGATTGAAAAAGAATGGTTCAATGGTTTTATATTAGTAAAGGTCTACCTTGACCCACCATATTAGGCTCACGGGGCTTTGCATAAATTATTTGCATGCTTGTGAGCCAGCACTGGTCTACTGCGTGGGCAGAACCTGTATACCACACGGCAATGACATCAAAACCCCTTTCACTCGATTCCATCGAAGCGCTGTCCTGTTTACCAGTTGCAGCAATTACCTCGGTTCACTCATAAAGCAATTAACTTGCTTCACTATGGAATGTCATTAAGGGTAATTTGTTAAATGGCAATTTCCTCGAAGAGTTACGCAAATCTTAATGTGAGCATGTCTTTTTATTTCATATCATAGACATCTGACATCATTCCTTCAGGCTCCAGTACGGCAAACTGCTGCCGAATGTTGGGGTTGTTTACTTGTCGAGCTCGTTCATTACTTCAATGAAGTACCAAATTCTACATTATGGGAGGCTGTGGCTCAGGTAGAGCGGGTTTGTCCACTAATCGTAGGGTTGGCGGTTTGATTCCTAGCTCACGTGACCCGGCAAGCATCCCAAGAACTGAACCCGAAGTTGCTCCCACATTGCTAGCGCCTTGCATGGCAGCTCTGCTACCATTGGTGTGCGAGTGTGTGCGTGTGTGAATGGGTGAACGAGAACCAGTGTAAAGCGCTTTGGAAGCGCTAAGGTTAAAAAAGCGCTATATAAGTGCAGACCATTTACCATAACAGAAGTACACAAGGTGCTCCAGGCAGAATTCTGAGATCATCTAGCAGTGGGCAGAGCAGCTAATCCGAAAATATTGAAGCCAGACAAATGAAGGCTATCTTGATCATCAGTACGAGATCAGGAAGCCCAAGAACATTAGGAACATGATCAACAAGCCTGAAAGAAAGAAACTCCAAAATGCCGCAAGGCCTGAATTATCTTATAAATCTGCTGGAGTCGTGTTTGCAGACAAATCATGGAAAACAAAATTGACTAAATAGCTTCATGCCAGATAGATCAAACAGAAGGCTGTTTCTATACTGTGCTCTGATTCAAATTCAATGTCAATATGCTCTTGATGTTAACTGCAGATTTGACACAAAAAGAAACTAGTCAAAGGTCGGCCTACAGAAGTATTCTCCCAGGTTATTCTGCCTAAAAGCAGTCTAGAAGCAAATGTCTTCGCACATCCACTCCTTGAGAGTGGAAAAACAATGAGGCCAGTGGAAACTTCCTTGATCTCCCCCGTCTCAGGAGAAATCCGCAAATGTATGCTGCGTCATTTCCCCTCGCTGGACTTGGACTTGCACTTGGAAGAGCTGATATTTCAGAGTCACTTTAAATGCATTTAAGCTGTCCTTTAATTCTGGCTGAACAGGACATGTTCGTGAGGGAAAAAAAGGCATTAATAAGCAACAATAAGCAGCAAGGTGGAGAAAGATGACCTGGAAAGTGCTCTATGGTTTCAGCTGCTTGGAGGATTGTTGACTTCACTCTAGCATGCGACACATGGTGTCTTGTGGTTTTTCACCTTTTACACATTCACTGCTATGTAAAAGCTGTCAATACAAAGTTTGACGCAATTCAGAAGTGTAACTGAGCTACACTGAAACACAACCAAAAAGCTGCTTTTTGTCTTCACACTATCTGCAGGAATTTCAACAACAGAATACAGTTTACTACAATCAGGTCACACGTGAACATTTCATAACTTTCCTGCACGAAGACAGATAGCACCTCAGCTTTCTCAGAGCTCCTATCAGATCTGCGGACTGTCGACGTGAACTCAAGAAACCCCACCATTTTTGGACGTTTGTTTTCACAGCCAGCACGTCAGCGCTGACCTACTACAAAAAAAAAAAATAACAAAGTCAAGAGGAGGTTGAAATGCTTTTGAGGAAAGATATTCATCTGTTTATGGTCACAGTGGACCCAAACGTGCTCTCTGTGCCAAATATGGCCACTGGAAGATGGATGTGTAGACAAATTTCCACTTTATAATGAAGGCGAAGTCCTGACCAAAACTCTTAAGACAACAACTTGGGCTTTGTAATCTCAAGCTGAGAACCAACATGGTCTTGTTTGTCAATGTACAACTATGTGTAACAGTGAAGGAGTAGTCAGTCACTGTGTTGGATGTTGAACACCCCACCCCGCCGCCCTCCAAAACCAAGCCCATAAAACACGTACTACTGTACACCTGGACCCTAGTGCAATAGGGAAAGCGTTCTGATCTGACAGGCAACATGACCTACATGCAAATAGAAATCCCTGCTTTTCTGATTGGCTGGATGTTGCTGGACCGTGTCATGTGGGGTTTTTTTGTTTGTTTGTTTGTTTTTATCTCCCAGGTTTTCACCAGGCTCTGTAACTGGAGCTGGTCGAAACATTTGGGATGCATTTCTGATAGATTGGATGTTGGTGGTCCGTATATTTACATAAGACATTGTCTACAGAACTTGCTGTGCATCACAGAAACCAGCTGAGCAGACATTCAGTACGTTTACATAGACAACAATAATCCACTTTTAACCTGATTAAGACGATACTCTGATTAAGAAACTAGCATGTAAACAGCAATATTTAACTACCTTAATCCGATAAAGGTCAATACTTTAAGTAAACACAAATCCAATTAAGACGTGTGGAGTATTCCTGTTTTAGTCGCATTATCGACGTGCAGTATGGACAGGTAAACACCTTAATCACATTATTAACGTCGTGTGAGAGTTTTCACCGCACAGGACACGAACACACGGCACTGCTCAACCGTTTGATGGCAAACTAAAGAGCACGGCTGCATCCCAAACCGCATACCTGCCTACTATAGGCCTGTAGTAGGAGAAATACATCTATCTCGGCTACTATATAGACGATAAGTACGCGGTTTGGGACGCAGCCCACGACTGCGTCCCAGCACTTGAAGCGTGCGTAAAATAAATTGAAATAAAAACGCCCAAAACTGTATACGGTAACATAACGAAGACGTATGTTGATACGTGAAATTCTATAACATGTAAAACGGGTACATGAAAGGAATATTCTAAAAGCGACTCATGTAATATTGTCTTATTCAGAGTGAGGTCAATAATTAGATTACTGCTGTCCATGTAAACGTAGTCATTGTAATATTCTGCATCTGCCGGAACGTGAGAATAAATTTACCAAATATGACACAAAGCGTTCTGGTTTTAAAATCACCAACCGGACCTTTACGTTACATTCTCTAAACTCTTGTAAGTCCTTCAGGATACCACACCAGTGGTAAGGTACAGTTGTTCAATTTTTTTCTTCTACTTTTTGTAGGTGTGTTCAAACAGGGTGCACATCGACCTGTGCAGAGCCCCCATTACGTGAAGCACCTCATGACAATATTAGACCACTCATACGTTTCATATTACTCACAAGCTCAACTCAACATTCTACAAGGACTAGGTCATTATGACAATTCACTGAATTGAATTGAGTCTCTGACGGGGCGGTCTCTACGTAAACAGATTTTTTAAAATGTGTGTAAATGTTGATATTGTAAAGTTTTCTGTAAAGAGATATTTATTTGACATTTTCTTCAAGACGTTTCCAGTGTCAGTATTTTGTAACAGTCAGAAGTAAGTAGTAAGGAGTAAAATTTTTCCAAGACTTTCCAAAGTCTTCACAAACAAGGGTGAACAAGACACACATTTTCTTTGTTCTGTTTAGTTTTGTTTTCTTAGTTTTCTTGTATGAATAACTTTTCGACAGATTGAAAAATGAGATGCAGGACAAGGAACAACTGTTTATAACATGTACATGGAGCCTATCCCAGGAGACATCAGGCACAAGACGGGGTACACCCTGGACAGGGTGCCAGTCCATCGCAGGGCACAATCACACACACACACACTCACACACCCATTCATACACTATGGACACTTTAGACACGCCAATCAGCCTGTACAACGTTTCTAAACGAACAGAAACGTTCGCGTCGTCATATTGCTGTAGTATGAGAGGACTAAACATTTCATGATTGTCGCATCACACCACACTCTTCGATTACTCTCATTACGTAATATCGTGATCATGATAAATGACATCACGATACTTTGGGGTTTTTCTTTTTATTCGATAGATCGTCAGTACTTTCATACTATCGTGCAGCTCATCGTAACAAGTCGCTGACCGGATGTTTGACTTTCTCCTTTCCTGTGGTAAAAGATTCATTCTTTCGTTAAAGTCAAAGCTCCATTTATTTTATTTATTCATTCATTTTAATTTGACGACTAATGTTTTGCTGGCACTCTCTGAGAAAACAATACCGGGGATACATATACTGTAGTGAATAAGTTTTCAAATGTAGTATTGAGGCACAGATACCTTCATAAGTAATATTCATGGTTACTATTTCACTTCTCACTTAGATAAAACTCTAATTTAAGGTCTGTCAGTGTGTGTTGGCTGTTTGTTTGTGTTCATTTTCGCGCCTCAGCCTTTTAAACCTCCTGCAAGAAGCCGACCACTTCCTGATTTATTTGAATGCACAGGTTACACCCCCAAACTACCCAAATGAAGCACGCTGTTCAAATGTGGACATTATTCAGGCTTGTGTACTATTTCTACATACTATTTAGTGCGGTAGTATGTAGTCTGGTGTATCCAGCCGGGCTGCTCGCTCTGGCGTGATAGGTAAATGGTTTAAAATGTAAACGCACGTTTATTTAAAGCCTGGCCTTTTTTTTCCTCTTTCTTTTCTTTAACTGAGCATTTAGTTATTTCTGCTACGACTGAAATGGGTGAAGTTCTTTGAAACGTCTCGGCCGCTCTGTTTCCTGTTTCATAAAAAAAAAAAAAAAAAAAAAAAAAAAAAAAAAATAAAAAAAAAAAAAAAAAAAAGTAGAAAATTAAAAAAAAAAAACGAGGGGGTGGCGGGGAGGGTGGGTGCTTTTTTTTTCCCCCCCCCCCCCCCCCCCCCACCCCCCCCCGCCCCCCCCCCCTCCCCCCCGACAACAGCCCCCCTTCTCCCCCGGTTTGGACGGCCCCCCCCTCCGCCAAAAAAAAAAAAAGAAGGCGCAAATCCTATTCCTCCTTTTTTTTTTTTTCCTCTCCCCCCCCCCCCCTTTTCTTTTTTTTACTTTTAGTGTGAACGCAGTTTTTGTTTAGTTTTTTTTAATGGAGGGGAAAAGAAATAAAAACTAGATTAAACACTACGACTGCGCAAGAATTGTTAATATTGTGAAGATGTCGCAACCTGAATTACAACATAAGGAGGGTGTTTTGTTGTTGTTGTTGTTGTTTTGCTATCACCTGATTTGCTGATGGTGATCGTGGTATTTCCTAATAAGAGCGAATTAACACAGATCCGTTTACTAGGGTTATATAAGGAGCAATCGCGGTTGCTTTCAAGATGTCGAGTGGTTACCGCAATTATTCTGCCATGTCTCTTTCAGTCACAGCAGTGGAACACGGTACAACAATTCAGCCTCGATCCTCTGTGTAATAATAATAATAATAATAATAATAATAATAATAATACTAAACTGTTAGCAAATATGATAATCGTTTGCACACTTACCTTGTCAAATAACGAGCCAACATTGGCAGTGACTAGTAAAACGTCCGTGAGCGTCTCCATCATTATCCCCAATTCCTGATCGACTAGTCCGGGACAGAGAAGTCTTCTGACAGGTCGGTGTTTCTTACACGTGGCTTCTGCAAGCAGACCGGTGGAAGAGAGATCAGCTTGAAAGCCAGTTCGGAAGAAACCGGGCTGCTTTATCTTCTCATCAGCGCAGAGTTCACACCGACATGCCTCACGCGGTGAGTGCTGCTCCGGTTTATTAACTCCAGTCGCTCGGCATGTCTTCACTTGCTTTCGTTAAGTCTTCGAGTCCACTTGGCTGGAGTTCTCCCCCGGGGTTCATGTTCACTGGACCGCAGGTTCGAACCGGCATGAAACACGACACACTGCGGCAGTCTGTACAGCACCGCATCACATCCGAGCGTCTTTCTGACTCTGTTTATCGGCTCGTAAAATCGCGAAGACACGCCCACTACGGGCTTGCTACAGTGTTTAGCCACGCCCAGAACCCGAGTGAACGTACTGTACTGTACAGCAGCCAAAAAGTTTCTAAGCCCCGCCCATCGGTTGCATACAAACGGACTTATTCCCCGCCCACTAACTGCCAGAAATTCTTTAGCCCCGCCCACTTGGTTCAATGTATTGTACATTTAAGTGCTGACATGATAGATAGATAGATAGATAGATACTTTATTGATCCCTAAGGTAATGGATGCAGGGACTAGATCTTCTTCCTCTTGTTATTATTATTAATATTATTATTACTTTTCGGCACAGTGGTTTAGTGGTCATCACGTTTGCCTCACACCTTAGGGGTTGGGGGTTTGAATCCAGCCTCTGCCTTGGGGGCACGGAGCTTGCATCTTCTTGTCGTGCCTCGTCCAAACACATGTATTGTAGGCTGATTTTTCCACATGACTTGTAGTGTGTATGCGATTGCGCCCTACGATGGGTTGGCACCCCGTCCAGGGTGTTCCCCGCCTTGTGCCCCGAGTTTCCTTGTATATGGATTGTTATTATTATTAGTTGTAGTAATAGTAAAAGTAGTACTAGTAGTATTGTTGTCGTTTGTTCTTGTCCTCCTTTCTTTCTTCTGTATATTTTATCCTTTACATATTATTGGATGGCTAAGGGTGTATATATAGGTTGGTGGATGTGCAAACTGACTATTTTATTGCCTGTAATCTAGCACTATACGATGCACTTTATGTGCACTGTAAGGTTACTTTGTAAATCTTTTATGTGTGTCTTGTAAATAAGGACAGATACTTTTATAATAGATGTATTTGTAGCTGTGATCATAGCAATTACAATGTTATAGACCTAATGTTATGGACACGCCTCTGTAGTGTTAATGACAAAGGCTTACTACCACAAGTTACTTACATTATACACCTGCCACATTAAAGCCCCTTTGGTTTGGTTTGATGATTTCATATTTATTGGGTTGTTTTTTTTTAATGGGATGAGGCATCATTAGCCATAGTTAAGTTTCTCTGCATGAATAACATTTTGAACTGAATTGTCACACACCCCATTCCATTCACACAGTTGGCTATTCAGCAAAGCCTAGTGTAATGTGTATATGACCAGATGTGCTTCTTTATTGTCAGGCTGCGACAAAAGAGAAAATCAAATGCACATATTCATAAGATAATTTGCTTTGGCAGTGTGTCAGGAATAGCTTCGGCTTGGCACAACAGGAGGTAAAATGCTGAATCATGGAAATGAACCCAGGCTAATGTTCTCATCCCTGAGCAACATCGAGTTTATTGCAGCTTGATTCCTTTTTGATGGAAACTGGAAAATGATAACTACCATTCATGTATTCGTTCATTTAAACATTTTTGTTTGTACTACTTTCATTACAGTTTATCTGTAGGACATACCAGCTTCATCATATTTGTGAAAGTATGTTACTACGGTATTCAAAAAGTGACAAAACAAGTCGCTTCTGTGCGTGCAGCTTCCCTTAGCATACGAATTAAGAATTCAAAATAGATCAGGATTTGCATATTTCTTTAAAGAACAAACACATCAATTCTGCACTGTACATTTCTACAATACCTACCCCTCCGCTGCAGTGATATATATTATTTAAAACCCTCATAACATCCAGTATAATGAAATAATAATCATACCAGAGGATGTTTTAATATTACAATATTCTCTTCTGCTAGGAAGAAGAAAATGCAGACGTTAAATGGACTATACACATTTTTACAATGCTAATAAAGACATACAATATACGGCATAAATTAAGTATTTACTAGTAATAAAGAAAAGCAATAAAGAAGCATCTCCACACAGAAAACTTAATCGTATCAACAATTTTTAATCTTATCGACATGTTTTTGTTTGTTTTTTACAATCATTTTATATGGAACAGCTGCCATACATATCCCTGTGAATGATCTGCTACATTAATATGAACTTTGCAGAGAGGAATACTGTCAGAGCTGCAGTTACAGAAAGAAATAATCACCTTCTGACTAATTAGAATCAAGAATTTTACTGCGTGGCAGTTTTGACATTATACACATGACAAACTCAAGTACACTTTGTCATTTTTTATTGAGTAATTTCATCCATAGACACGACAGACGCACGGTTGTTTTCAGGTTAGGAGGACAGGGTGGTAGAGATTTAAGAGTTGACTTGATGAGAAAAGGATTTCGCTTGGCAGCAGTCAAGTCACTGGCAGCACTGATGCAAATAATGCACTCAACCCAAATATCCACTCACCCGCAATGTACGAGAGGCCAAAGTCAACACACGCTAGCTCAATTCCAACAGACAGACGACTAGTGCATCCTACGTTTCGTTCCTGCATTTAGCTTTTGACTTAATTCCCAAGGTTCAATGCGTGCAAGCTATTTTTAGGATTATGCATAAATTTCGATGTGCACAAATATTCTTAAAATCAGCCCGTCTCAGAGGATCATCAGATCTCTCCACGTGGTGCTTCACTGAGAACTTCATTCTGCCCTCTTCATAAAGCTGAACTCTACACTGGTTCATGCTGTTGAGACTTCATTCAGATCAGAAGTCCATATCATGAAACAAACAAACAAACAAACGGTTCAAATGGACTGAACCAGTATGGGAACATTCGCCACTGTTTAGCTCTAAACTAACTGTAAGTAGATGTAAAATAATATCTGGACCCTTTAGCTGAAGTCCCAACATGTGCGAGTTCATGCCATCTCAGAGGACATCATCAGAGCATTAGGGCTGGTTTTAGCAGATATGCACAAACCAACTTCATATGCCGTGCTCAGAACATTGACCATTCTCAGTTCTTGGTGAATCTAGAGCGTAAAGTCAGAAATTGCATTGCATTTCCTGGATTTGAGAGAGCCTCTTTGAACTTGCTGCCAAGCCCTTTATTGATTGGGGCTAAACATAGCATTACACGAAACTTCAGCCATTTTCAATCAAATATCTAACCACTGCATCTGTAGTGTATGTGTAATTACCACAGAGAAGAATTCTGACATTTCAGAAAACCTGTTTGTTATCGCTGAAATATTACGAGACAAAATCCTATTTTAAACACTAGATGACTACAGTGATAAGTAAATCCAGGGACTTATGCTGGGTTTGATGCGAAGTTAAAGGCAACACTCCTTCAACTTGTAATTTCAACTCGTCAACTTGGGGTTGTCTTCTCAACTACCAGAAATATTTTCGTGGAGGTGGGAAATGACTTTATTACAGCTTGTAAATGACCGTTTACAAGACACCATGAACGCAGCATTATACTTTCTCTAGTATTGTTTCTCTAGGTTTTCTAGTATTCCTGTGCCATCAGGATGTAATTAAGACACTTTTATGTTTCAGTTTGAGCTACAGTACAAAACTAGTGTGAGCTAGAAATTCCCCTTCCTGAAAAAAGGGAAGAATTGTCCAGAGTTAGGGTCATATTCAGATTTGAGTTACACACATGTAGTGAGAAGTCAATGCCACAAATGTGCATGTTGGTATTCAGGCAGTTCAGGTGTCATAATATTATATATATAAAAAAGAATAATATAAAGTGCAAAAAACAACGTGCTGGATCAAGTGCTATTTTATAAACTTAACAATTTTGTTCAATTATACTAAATTTGCAGTGATTAATGTGATCATTACTATTAGGTCTATTCATGTAGGAATACTGTATATTAGCAATATACTAGTCTCCTATTAGTTGTTTAATTTTTATTTTTCATTTTAAAATGGTCTCTTGTTTTTATGGAGTTTTTTGACAACAAAGCAAAAAAACAAAACAAAACACTATATCCTTCTTCAGTCCACATTTTCTATACAGGATTTTTTTTTTAACATTAAAGACAAGTGCTCATACGTTTGCCTCACACCTCCAGGGTTGGGGGTTCAATTCCACACTGTGTTCGTGGAGTTTGCATGTTCTCCCCATGCTTCTGAGGTTTCCTCCCTCAGTCCAAAGACATGTGGTGTAGGCTGATTGGCATCTCTAAATTGTCCATAGTGTGTGAATGGATGTGCGAGTGTGTGTGCCCTGTGACGGGTTGGCACCTTGTCCAGGGTGTCCCGCGCTCTGTACTCCCTAGGATAGGCTCCAGGCTCCCTGCGACCCTGTCTAGGATAAGCGGTACAGAAAATGGATTGTTGGACGGACAAGTGCCCATGTTTAAAAGAGGTGGTATAGATGCTATGAAAAATCCCCATCGCAAACACTTACACTGAAGAATAATCTGGCAACCTTGGAGGCGTAAACTACACAACGATTTGATTTGTGTAATATATATGGGGCTCACAGAAAATCCACTTCAGCATCTGCAAAATACACCTCTGAAAACGAGTAACTTTCCCAGCGTAAATATGGATGCAACTTTCGGACTTGTCAAGTCGGAATAGGGGCCTCGGATTTTAATTTACGTACAGGAAAACTTACAGCCCTTGTGAAGAAATCCTTGTCCTCATATGCTACATAAGCACTCATATGCTACAGATGCAATAGATAGACATTAGTTGAAAAGGTTTGTTTTCTTTAGAAATTATGGATATATATCCATCCATCCATCTTCTACCGCTTACTCCTTCTTCAGGGTCACGGGGAACCTGGAGCCAATCCCAGGGAGCATCAGGCACAAGGCGGGGTACACCCTGGACAGGATGCCAATCCATCACAGGGCACAATCAACACACACACACTACGGAGATTTTTTTTGCTCAGATGTTTTATGAAATTTCTGAACTTATCATAATCTTGTCATAGATGTTTATATTCTTGCAGTACATTGGAAATATTCCTACAGTGAGCACCAAACATAATTGCACCTTTAAAGCATTACGAATGACATAATGAGGTGCAGCGTAACCAGGGAATGCTGAACACTTGTATGCTTGCAATTCTGAAAAGCGACTCAGTTTTTGATGCTCTACCTTGAGAATAGACGCACTTTGCATGTACGAACAAGTAAACAAGGTCTTCAACCAACTGTTTCTTTAGGCTCTATTCCAAGGGCTTTTACATGGAATACAGCAGCTATAAACCATGATTCCCTTTCTTTCTCTTGTATTTAATAAGTCAAAACACACAGCTTGTCATTTTGCCGTGAAACCTCAAAGCCCTGAAGACTTTCCCATGGTGGAAAACATACTTGCTGTTACTATAGACTCCTTCAGTAAATAAATTAATTAAATAAACACCTTCTCTTACAGAAAATGAAAATGTCACCATAGCAACTGCTAAACAACAACGAAGAATCTTTCTTGTTTGTTTCTTATGTAGAGTGGCCCATCATACAAGTCACTGTGAACGAGTCGTTACTATAGAAACGATGACGTATTAAAACAAGCACATTAATAAACACCTGTGATTTCCTTTGTCGCCGGAACTATTAACAGAGCTGCTTTTGTAGAAAAACACCTTTTGACCAATCAGAATTGAGAATTCAGCAGCGACAATATTATACTGTACTTACTAGTTTGCATTAGGGCATATTTGAGTTGATGTCTTCTTTACTGTAAACATCTACAGGACCCATATATTCACACAGCAGAGAACAATTAAAAAAGTTTACCGTAACATATCAAGTATAATAATAATATAAATAGGACTAAAAAAATGGATTAACAAAGCTAAAAAATAAAAAAAAATGAAGAAAAAAAAAACCAATGTCCTGCTGTTACACTGTTGTTTTTGAGAGTATGATAGCAACCCGTTTACCTTAGAGAAAGTGTGCTTAGAGACTTTACAGAGTGGTCACATTATTAAATTACGCCGCAACTTCATGTTTTGTTTGGTGACTCAAACATAATTGAAGTGAAGGAGCTGACTGGTGAAAATCAAAGCCCTTCTACCAAAACACATGTAAGACATGGCTCACAACGCAATCCTGATGGGTTGGGTTGTTTTTTTTTTATTATTTCTTTCCTGTCCCATCACCTCAGTCATCTTTCGTTCCTCATGAGCGACTGCGGTCTTCGTGAGCTCCCACCAAAATCTTGCTGTACAGTTTCTGTTGCTCTTCTTTAAAGGTGTCTTTCACTTTGCTGCGCTTTAAGCCACCATCCCTAAAGACAAAAAACATACTGATGCAGTGTAATAAATAAATAAATAAATAAAAAATCCTTGCCCAAAATCAAAAACCCATATTCAGGACACGATTGGTATAAGATTATCTGTAGTATTTCATTGTGCCAGTTTGATCTATTATAATTATTACTGTTATTATCTTTCTCCCCTTCTGTCGAGGTACACATGATTTAACGGAGATGCCAGTGATCCTGACCCTTTCTGCTCTCCGGACCTGCCTGATCCATCCTGATGCCCTATCTCTGGATGGAGCTCTCATCATCAAGGCTACATTATGCCAGTGAGGATGACCCCAAGCAGTGCAGCCTGGAGATTGCTGAGGTTGGTGCTGCTTGAAGTACCATGGAAATGGTTTTTGGACCTCAATTCCACATGGGCATTTTCGCTGTGGTTGCTGGGACTACGGTTGCCACTATGGCCTTGGGACTGCAATTACCACACACTCAGGTCTCCTTTAGTGAACAATGGACTAGTTCAATAAACAGACTTCATATAAAAACCATAATGAACTTTCTTTTACTTTCACACTATCCGTTATTACCCAGATGAGGACAGGTTCCCTTCTGAGTCTGGTTCCTCTCAAGGTTTCTTCCTCATTATCATCTTAGGGAGTTTCTCCTCGCCACCAGCTTGCTCAATAGGGATAAATTCACACACTTAAAACCTGTAACCCGTGTTTATATGTTTCTGTAAAGCGGTTTTGAGACAATGTCCATTGTTAAAAGCACTCTACAAATAAACATTGAATTGAATTGAACTGTTAGCAGGACTGGATATGGGTGGAGGGGGGTGCACGGGGAGTCGGAGTCCGGCGAGTGAATTTCGAGAGGGGATGGATTTCCAGTTCAAATTGTAGTTTGTAATGTACGGGATCTTAACATTAGATGTACCGTGGACCAACACCATCAACAAGTGAAGAAAATTCGGCACCGCAGTGACCTTAATAAGAAAAGGACCTCACTCCAAAATTGACAGAACTTGTCAAAGAGACGGATCTATGGCTGCATTAAAGGAGCTACAGAAATAATATACTGGTTGCTCCCTGCATGTGACAACAATCTCTCATATTCTTTACATGTCTGGGCTATGAGGCAGAATGGCTAGATAGACACCCTTTCTCACAAAAAAAAAACCACAAAAACATCCAAACCCAATTAAATCACCCCATACCATATGGCAAAATGTGCTATGGTCTGATGAGACTAAGTTAGAACATTTTGCGCATAATTCTAAAAGGTATGTTTGGTGCAAAACAAAGATCATACACGTTGAAGCATGGTGGTGGCAGTATGATGCTCTGAGGCAGCTTCTCTTCAGCTGAGACTGGGGTTTTAATCAAGAATCATGGATAGCTCCAAATAATAATCTATTCTGGGACAAAACCTGCAGGTCTCTGTTAGCAGGATAACGACCCAAAGCACAAGTCCAAGTTAACAAATGTGGAACGGCTTCATAAGAAGAAGATCAACATTTTGGAACGGCCCTCTATCTAAAGCCTATCGAAAACCTGTGGAATGAGAGGGCTGTGCACAGGAGATCACCTCGCAATTTGATAGATCTTGCAAGGAAGACTGGAATAAATTTACCAAATAAAGTCTTGGGAGACGATAAAGGGTTTGTGCAACCAGGCTATTGTATGTATCTGATTTTATTTCATTTTATTCTGATTTGATTTTTTTCTTTATTCTGAATTAGTTGATTCCCATAAAACTTTCTATTTGTTTTTTATTTACTTTGTTGGTCGGTATATCACATTAAAGCTGGACATGTCTTATCTGACATGATTTATCTTTGGCTGTGTAAAAGTTTTCATCTCCACTGTACAGAGTATGTACAAAATGTGTAGTCTCCCACAAAAGTCTGTCTTTATAATGTCACATTCATTCAATGCATGTCATGCTCAGCTCGACAAATACTCTTTTCATTTTCAATTCAAGCGCTTGTCATATTCTCCATGCCAGCTGGGTGTGTTTTTTGTCAGAAGCATACGTTTCTGAGGCTAACGTTTGCTCACCATAGCAGGTCCACCAGGCCGCCCTGTCTGGCGATAGCTGCTTTAACTCGGTTTGCGAACTGCACGGCGTCCTCGTCTTCCTGTTAACACAAACCCAGAGGGTGAGCTTAAACCATTTAAGACATTTATAAGGTATCGAGTGTTCAGACTCGATTGTGTGACAGTTTCAAAGAGAAAGTGAGGACTTCCATCTGCGAGCTGTAGTAGAATGAGAGTGTCTGTCATAATCAAGCTTTTTCCTGTTATTGCTAGCCCAGTCGGGGTCACTGGAGTTCACACACACACACACACACACACACACACACACCCTATGACTATGTTTTCCACTGAATTATTACTTCTAGATAAATATGCCATTACTTGTCTATTCTTCCACCTAAAACCTACCCTGATAATAATCATAGTTTAATCGAAACAAACCAACTCTGTGTATAATAATAATAATAATAATAATAATAATAATAAAATAATAATAATAATAATAATAATAATAATAATAAAAATAATAATAATAATAATAATAATAAAACACTTTATATAGAGGAAAAAGCAAAAGCATCCACATTTTTCACTGACTGCCAGCATGATGTCCTCACAACATCAGATCTGTCACAGTTTCAGACATGTGTTCCTGTAAACAGAGAGCAGCACAGGCACTGGCACTAAATCTCTGAACCTTTTTCCAATAACAAGTCAAAATCATTTGTTCATGGTTCTCAGTAAAGAACAGAGTTGGGTGTAACGTATTCCAAAGTAATGCGCTATTGTAATCTAATGACGTTTTCTGATAACACCAGTAATGCAGTGCCTTACATTTTAAATGGATGTCATTTGATTCCAGTGACTCATGTCAATAAAATGTCGTTACCTGTGTTACAAAACGTATTGTTAAGAAAACAACATTAAGTAAAATGCATTTTTAAATAAATCACGCTTTGCCCCAAAGATGTTTTCTTCAGCCCCGAATAATTCTCCACTGGGAGCGGAACATCAGTAAAAGAAGACAGCCTGTAATTTTATATCTTCGGTGAACGGAGGTGAGACCAATCAGACTATAATACAGTGGAAATACTCGTGTCTTATTGGCTGACGGCTCTCAATTCTGCCAAACGCTCTCTCACAGTCAGTGTGAGGAAAAAATGGATATACGCCGATTTTTTTTTAAAACAGTAAAGGGGTTGAAACTGAAAGAGTAACATCATCTGATACTGTCCAGGAAAACAAGGTGTGCAAACTGGAACTCTATATGAGTTCCAGTTTACGTGAACGTGATATGAGCAGAGCATAAGGAAAGATAGTGTACTCTACATGGCACTGTAGCAGCTAAACCCATACAATGATAGCTTAGCTGTTCCTCCTCTTGGCTAGCGACACAAAATTAGCCTAGTTAGAAAAGTATTATATTTTATCAGTCTGGTAGTCCTACAAACAGTGACAACACCCGAGGCAGGTCTTATGATAAATCCGACTTTTTCTGATCATGTCATACATTGACACGCGCTAAAATTACTGAAATAACTCTGAGTTTCACTTTCTAGAATATTTTTGTAGGTTTGATTTGTTTTGAAAGTGACACGAAAGTAAAGTAATTAGTCATCTGTAGTGGATTACTTTTTTTTGAGTAACTTACCCAACACTGGTAAAGAACAAACTGTCAAAAAAGACCATTAAAAGAAACGCACATGCACATTAGGGCCATCGGAGTCCTTTTTTCAAGGAACCACAACACTGTGGCATTCTCGAACGAATGTGGGTTTTTTACGGTTTCTCAGTAGCATGACAACGGCTGACAAGCATATATTTTTTGTGTCTTATTATCTTTAAGAGAGAATTTTAAAAAGGAAGTGGTTGAGGGAACAACTGCTCAAAGCTGCTATAATGTAATAAGTGCTAACAGGAACTAACTTGTTTTGCAGATGTTCCACAACATTACCTAGAAATAGATAAAAATGTGTGACATGTTGCTCATTAATAAATGAAGATGGTTAAAATGTGTTGATTGCTGGGGTGGAAGAGGAATAAAACACTTCAGGCGTGCTGTTGTAAGAAAAGAATCCACTTCAGGGTGGTGAGAGGAACTCCACGATGCGTCAGGCCACATCACACCAGCCTGGAATTGATTGTTTTCCTGTAACAGCACACTACAATACCTGAATGCATTAAAATATTAACGACCCAGTCGTTTTATATTGAGTTCATGGCATCGAAACTATAGAAAACGAGAACCGTGTAAAGAAAGCAGAAAAATCAATCAAAACCGGTTGCCAAATCTTTGATTTAATTATCTACAGTCATACTTTTTTTTTTTCTTGTCAATGATACTAAGCTCAGTTTGGTAACACAGGAGTCGCATAAAAGTATTTCCACCTTCAACTTACTAATCCCAAAAGGCTTCATACTGACTACACTTGATCACTACACAAGATACAGTGCCCTCCACTAATATTGGCACCCTTGGTAAATATGAGCAAAGAAGGTTGTGAAAAATTGTCTTCATTGTTTAACCTTTTGATCTTTTGTTTAAAAAAAATCTAAAAATATTCTGCTCTCACAGATTTATCCAAAAAAATATATCTTTGTTAAATGTATGTGTGCCACAATTATTGGCACCCCTATGAATTCATATGAGAAAAATATATTTGAAGTATATTATCATTGATATTTTTTAATTTTTTTAGTACACCTGGGTGACTAGGAACAGGAAATTGTTCGACCGTGACTTTTCAGTTCACCCCACAGGTTTTCTATGGGTTTCAAGTCAGGGGACTGGGACGGCCATGGCAGGACCTTGATTTTGTGGTAAGTAAACCATTTTTGTTTGATTTTGTTGTATGTTTTGGATCATTGTCCTGCTGGAAGATCCAAACACGGCACATTTTTTATCCATGAGAGCATTTTTGTGATTTTTTGGAACAAAAGATCAAAAGGTTAAACAACAAAGACAATTTTGCACAGCCTTCTTTGCTCATATTTACCAAGGGTGCCGGTATTAGCCGGCAACACTGCCTTCAAGTGCACCTTGGAAGTTCTTGTGTGCGAAACTTGAATGTGTGTGTTCTTGTATGAGAAAACTTCTTAGGATTTTTTTCATGTTTTCAACGACAAGACGTTTATTCTGTAGTACTGAATAATTAACATTCATAAATACCGTTCAATCTTACCAACATCATATTCATACTGGGGGTTGCCATTACTTTATTATTATTATTATTATTGACACGCCCCCAAACTGGAAAGTCAGGGCTCGTAGAAATATTCTAACACTGTGGTGGCAATACATGTGCGTTCACCTTGTAATTATGATCGATTTTTCGGACAAGCCTTGAAGGCAGCATAAGTCCAATGGAACTGTTTGAAATTTAGCGACACACCTCCAGTAAGACCTAATTCTACTGTAATATTTGTTCGTTCTTATACATTAAAATAGAATAAACACGGATACTCCATAAAAAAAAAAAAATAAAAAAAAACCCTCAAGGACTTTATTTACGCGTATCTATTTCCTCGTCGAGCAACACAACGCTCGTTTAGTCCGAATGTTTAGGAACGCACCAGCAAAAGAAGAAAGATAAACCCTTGCAGCTTTTTTCCATCCAGACTCTATGAGGATATTCAAAGTGAAGCCCCTTCATGACCCAGAGATTTGGCTGCCGTGGTTATAATATTTGCTTGTTTTCCGAGCGCCGAATCGAAGACGCAGTAGCACCAGATGACACGTTTGCATGCTCACATGCAAAGCTGGACATCGACTTCCAATCTGTGGTGGATGATGTCAGGCTCCAGGCTCTGATTTGAGTACCAAAGGCACTGATGCAAAGAAAGGGTTTGTCATGCAAGTTAGCACGTCCTGAGTGTGTGTGTTGTCGCTCACCTGTCGGCTCATGGGGGGGAGATACCACACGCTGCAGACGATGGCCCAGCTGCTCATCATGTGGAGGAGATAATTCACCATGCCGAACTTGCTGCTGTTCCAGAAGGCATCCCCGAAGCGAGGATCATACTGCACAAAGCAATACCAATATAATAAAGATCCTTAGAAGCAGAATGAATTGGCTGGTTAATTACGTGAAAAGTATTATTATTATTATTATTATTAATATTATTATTATGTAGAGACAGTGCAGATATTATGTCAGATCTTCCAGCATCTGCAAGCTGCACACCTTGATGGCCACTGGGTAGATTGTTGAAGCGATTTCAAAGCTTCCCTTCTTAAACATCATCACGGACGTGTTGTTGATGCAGGTACCTACGAGCGACATTCGACAGACGCAGCTGAATCACACCGAACAGCAAGATCTCATACAACGCGCACGGGGGAAAAAAGGCGTCCCGAATAACAAAGTCGACAATTCTGCGAAATCGTAAACTCACCTTCGGGAAAGATGAGGATTGGGAGTTTGCTTTTGTCCTCAACATGATCGCTCAACCTGCAAATGAAATGGTATCGATTGGTTTAAAAGCCGCATGTACAGCGAAAACTGTCTGTTTTCCTGCGTGCACATTTTTGCTTGCGTCTATTTAGGACAAGCCTTTCAACAGGAGAGAAGATGGTGTTTCGGTATCCCGTATAAAGGAGAACAACATGGCGGTCTCTTCAAGGAGCTGTGAAGAGTGTGGATATCTATTCTCCGCAGTGCCATGGTTCTGGCTCAGAGATAAATGAGTGTGGGATTTGAACCTGGCTGAGGCTCACATTAGCATGACTGATAAATCTGCGGTAATCAGATTTGCTGTAAACAAGTATTAAGTACACTTTGGCTTTATGTAATGTACAAGCACTAAACCCTTTAGTGGCTCTGGCATTGTGGCACTGTAACACTTTGTCTCTGAGGCTCTGTGGCACTCTTTCACTGATGAACTCTGGACTAAGGCACTCTGGCACTCTCTCACTTTGGCAAGTTGGCACTGTCACGCTGAGGCAATGAGGCTCTCAGGTACTCTGGCACTAAGGTTCTGTGGATGTTTGGTTCTGAGGCACTCTGGCACTGTGGCACTGAGGTATGGAGGCACTGATGTATTGTAGCCCTGTGTCACTCTGAAATGTACGTATTGAGGCACTCTTGCACTCTGGAACTGATGTACTGTGGCACTATATCACTCTGGCACTATGTCACTCTGGAACTGATGTACTGAGGCAGTCTCGCACTGAACACTATGTTACTGAGGCACTATGTCACTCTGGAACTGAGGTACTGAGGCAGTCTCGCACTGAACACTATGTTACTGTGGCACTATGTCACTCTGGAACTGAGGTACTGAGGCAGTCTCGCACTGAACATTATGTTACTGTGGCACTATGTCACTCTGGAACTGAGGTACTGAGGCAGTCTCACACTGAACACTATGTTACTATGGCAGTATGTCACTCTGGCACTGAGGGAATGAGGCGGTCTCACACTAAACACTGTGTTACTGTGGCACTATGTCACTCTGGCACTCAGGTACTGAGGCAGTCTCGCACTGACGCACTATGTTACTGTGGCACTATGTCACTCTGGCACTGAGGGAATGAGGCACTGTACTACTGTGGCACTGATGTCAGGCACTGTATCATTGTGACACTGAGGCACTGTGTCACTCTGGCACTGAGGTACTGAGGTAGTCGCGCACTGAGGCACTGTGTTACTGTGGCAGTATGTCACTCTGGCACTGAGGTACTGAGGTAGTCGCGCACTGAGGCACTGTGTTACTGTGGCAGTATGTCACTCTGGCACTGAGGTAGTCGCGCACTGAGGCACTGTGTTACTGTGGCAGTATGTCACTCTGGCACTGAGGTAATGAGGCAGTCTGGCACTGAGGCACTGTGTTACTGTGGCAGTATGTCACTCTGGCACTGAGATAATGAGGCAGTCTGGCACTGAACACTGTGTTACTGTGGCAGTATGTCACTCTGGCACTGAGATAATGAGGCAGTCTGGCACTGAACACTGTGTTACTGTGGCAGTATGTCACTCTGGCACTGAGATAATGAGGCAGTCTGGCACTGAACACTGTGTTACTGTGGCAGTATGTCACTCTGGCACTGAGGTAATGAGGCAGTCTGGCACTGAGGTAATGAGGCACTGTACTACTGTGGCACTGATGTCAGGCACTGTATCATTGTGACACTGGAGGCACTGTGTCACTCTGGCATTGAGGCAATGAGGTACTCTGGCACTGAGGCACTGAAGTGCATATTCAGGTACATACTCACACGCTCCAACACTCACACAGTGAGAAATTCAAGCACTGGGGAATATATGTTTTGTAGGCCATGTTTGTACACCAGTGACCTGTATCGTTGTTTAATAAACTACTGTGAAGACTACAGTGTCTGTAGTCTCAAACCTCCACAGTGTCAAACTGCCACATTATTTCCCCACTGCCCCAGAGACTCGGTGACAGAGTACTTTAGTGTGGCACAATAGCAGCCTGCCTCAGTGTCGTCAGTGCCACAGTGTCTAAATGTCACCATGTTTCATTGCAGATGCGCCTCAGTGCCTCAGTTCCAGTGTGGCACACTGGACAAGGGAGACTATGGAGGTAGCAGTTGTGCTGCAGTATTGCCTTTTGGCCACAAGATGGCGGTCTTTGACTTCAGAGCGTTCAAACCAGATGTGTGGACAAGCTTTCACCATAGACCTCTGAATGACTCCCATCAGGCCTCCATGGATCTGTCCCACCTAAGACACAGAAACTACTGTATTACTACATCTGTGAATTGCAACATTTAAAGAACTGTGCATGCAATTTGGCATATATGCACTACACACACACACACACACACACACACACAGACTCTTACCATTGCATAACAGCTGTCACTGGCTAGTATGAGGACATCAATGGGTGACGTGTGGTTGGCAACACAGATTCCTCCGTTCTTAGGCTTATTCTCACTGAATCATGCAAACACACACACACACACACACACACACACACACACACACACAAATAAAGAAACAGTCTGCATTTAGAATGACAGAAGAGAATGTAATCATGTTCCCCAAATAAACCTATCCAATTTAAAACTAAGGTAGCAAGAGTGCAACAGAAAGCAGGAGAGACAAAAGGAAGACAAAACAATCCCCGAGGACATCAAGAAGACTGCGATGGGGCTCTAACGTGTCTCTCGCTCTAACGTGTCTCTCATGGTGTCTGGCGGAGACAGCTCAGGAGAATTCCTCTCATAGCTTACGTGCTAGCACAAGCTGCTGAACCGTCTAATCCTCTTCACGACGCAGCTGATCAGGTCTACGGTATAGCTTCTTAGATCTGTTACTACATGCATCAACGGCAAATCTTTTATTGTCATGAAAAACAACTTCACACACACACACACACCTCTTCTCTTAAAGATGCAGCTTGAAAGTGTTTCTAGGGATAAATACATACATTTAAAATCTATATCCTGAAGTTATATATTTCTGTAGACCTGCTGTGGGACGTGTCCATCGTTAAACACGCTAAACGTATAAAACTGAATTGAACTGAATTTCTTCAAGACACATTTCTTACACAGCTTAGTGTACAACTAGCTGAATCCGTGTGTGGGGAGTGTCTTGGGAGGCAGGTTTCTACGATAACGGTGGGTGGTGAGGTCCTGTATAGCCGCATGTAATTAAAATCAAAGCTACAGCGTGTCGATTTTATTTATTTATTTATTTTACAAACGAAATGCTTTACTGATTCAATCACTTGGCCGAATCAAAAGCACTTTATTAATATGATGTGGGTGAGCTGTTGATGATCCTGTAATATTAATGTTGTTTCGGGGTCAGAACTGGCAAGAAATTTGTCCTCGTACGTCGCACACCAGCTTTGTCAAACATCAGACCTCAACTTTAGGCATGAAAGAAGTCCAGAAAGATGGTGGCTGACAGGAGCCCCAGCCAGTCGGGGGGAGGGGGAGGGGGAGGGTGGGATGTCTGGAGTTGAAAGTCGAGGGAGCATAAGAGAGTATCGGAGTGAGTAAAGGAGAAAAGGATTGAGGATTTATCAAGTAAGGCGTTTTTTTTGTTTGTTTTTTTGGGGGGAGACGATAGTAAACGATGGGTTAGCCTGCTCACCATAGTCAGTTTTTTTCTTTTTTTTTTTTTTTTTAACCAGCTCTTTTTATTTGACCAAAATCCAGATTAAGCCTGGGACAATTATGCATGTCCGATACTCCACCAATAACTAATCCAGCATGTATGACTAGTAAGAAATATTCATGTATTTTCATGTTGTGATGTGTTTAACTGTTGTTTGGGTGCTGATCCGGTAAGGCGATATCTAGGGAACAATGACTTCCACAGGAGAGACAGGATAAAGGAAAATCAATAAATCAGAAGGCTGGAATCTGATTTATAATTTCAAATAGAGACATCTGCTGCTGTGTGGACCCTAATTCAATCCCAGCTGCACTGAATCAACTTAATTTTAAAAAAAATAAAAGAAGAAAAAAAACACTGTCAGGAATCATGCTGAGCAAATTAGATCAGATTAGAGACTATGCAGAAGTGGCATGGCTCAAGCTGAACAAGCGATTGCACAGGATAAAACTGTTTATAAGGATTTATACCAAAGTGCATTAAATATACTGTAAATACCTTAAAGATCGTTTATGTGTAGTTTTACCTGTGATGGTAAGTGATGATTGCGGTAAGCGCTCTCACGCAAACTCGGTAACACATCAAATGCACTTTCTCACTGAGAACATTCTTCATCCTACACAAACACACAACAACCGATTGTTAACGGAAAGACGTGAGAATATGAAACTTTCATCATAAATAAGCACAGAAACACCTCGTCGTATCTCATTATTGGTCGTAATGAACTGATTTTATGTGTTCAAATGTATTATTGCATTGTATTCTTACCTCCCATTGGGCAGAAATCCGACGAAGGTGGTGAGGACGACCAACAGAGTCACACCTGTGATGGCGAGTGTCAACCTGAAAAACCACACAATCAGATGTAAACATCCATCCATCCATCCATCCATCCAGTTCTGTACCACTTATCCGGCACTTGTACCACTTATGAGCCTATGGGGCACAGGGGGTCTACACCACAGGTCTTTAGACTGGGGGAGGAAATCTCTGAGGCACAGGGAGAACATGCAAGCTCCACATGGAGAACATCAGTGAACTCTTTTTTTTTTTTTAAATGACCCCTGATTGAGTAAATGATCCGTGTTGAATAGATGCTAAAGTAAAGGATAAATCTCAACAGGGTGTGTTGTTCTCGAAAAAAATAATCAATGATGCAGTACCGTGTTCCCTACTTTCCTGTAACATCGTGTCCTGAAGTGTTTCGTTCCTCTTATATCATCTCTTACATTCACCGACAATTTGATGACATTTTTTTCGAACAAATTAATGATTGATGTGAAACTTTATATCCATTTATAGCTACATGTAAAGTTGTAGAACAACAGCAAAACAAAACAAGTTATCACTTATATCATAAGCAGCTGTTCCCTCACCAGCCTCTCTATTTTTCTCTTTTTCTTTTAATAAGACAAAAATGCAGTCGTGTTGTTGAGAAACCACAAAATGCAAAGTCCTTCATCCATGAGTGGAAAATGTACAGAATCGAGAGACTCCTTCCATAAGGGGCAGTGGTGGTTGGGGCTCTGGGTTACTGGTCGGGGTTCAAGCCCTAGCTCTTCCAGACTCTGGGTTACTGGTTGGAAGGTCGGGGGTTCAAGCCCCAGCACCGCCAAGCTGCCACTGGTGGTCCTTTGAGCAAGGCCCTTAACCCTCTCTGCTCCAGGGGGCGCTGTATCATAGCTCACCCTGTGCTCTGACCCCAAACTCCTAACATGCTGGGATATGCAAAGAAAAGAATTTCACTGTGCTCTAATGTATATGTATATGCGACCAACAAAGACTATCCTTACCATTATAAATGTTAAATAAACATCTCCTTACAGCAAACTTCACCATATAAACAATTATATGTTTTCTCTTGAATTTGATCTTGGCCAGTTCTCTACCACCTATCAAACAACAACCAACCAACAACCACATCCAAGACCAACCACATCGCAGAAGACAGATAACCATAAGCTCACAGAATAAAGAGTCTAAGAGAACCAAGGTGGCTATGCTCTCGGTGTGGAAATTCTGTAGTCTACTCTGTAGACATTCAACATTCTTAGAAAAAGTTTCTTTGAAAAAATGTCTGTTCATCAAAATTGAGAAAATGTTTAAGAGTAATAAGAATTTAGATATGGACCTGAGTCTATTGATATGAGCCTGCTGCAGCAGAATTTCAGTTATTTATGTAACAGTATCCAAAGTTGTCTAAACATACCAAAACAACCCCTAGAATTACTGTTCATCTTTTCATATTATTCATAGTATTCATCAATAACATTAGCTCTGTTAGCTAGCTATCTTAGCACACCTGTCCTGTAGCTTTCAGTTATTGGCTACCATGTAATTCTATAATAATTTGCATATTGAACACGATTGGTCCAAATCTACTCAACCTATTTTGTGACCTCACAAGCTAAGTGATCCGCAAATGATTATTATTTTTTTTTCAAACATGCAACGAAAGTGTTAATTTAGCATTGAGTAAGAGAAAAACAGACCCAAAGACAAATTAAAAATAATAATAATAATCCGACTCAAACTTCCAGGAGGAGCTACTGTAAGCATTTAAACATGACATCAGAGATTGCAGGGGTTGTTTAAAATTCAATTAAGCACTTAATACCCAAGTGAAGCGAACAATCTCATTATAAAGGGACACAAAAGACACTCTAGCTACTAGAGTGCATATTAGAGAATGTGGGTTAAGGTCACCACCTAGGCAGCTAATCTCACCGAAGCCTCACACAGCCCTGAGGAGCAACCCAGAATTAGTCTGGAGTTAAATCTGTCAAAGTGCAAGAAACTCCACGGGATCTGCAGAGGTTTGACTTCAGATCCGTGCTCCTGTCTGATTCTGATCTGGCGTCAGACCCGAGTTAATAATCCTAAGTCTTATCTGTTTGTTTTTTCTAATGACGTAATATCGAGCAACATTGGGAACTGGAACAAACATATTGGGAAGATTTCAATTTGACATGGGAGGACAATAAACTGAATCCACAGGGTTTTTAAACAGACACGTGTCCATTTGTTGTTGAACATCTGAAGGGAAAATGTGCTGAATGCTTCCTTTGACATTTCTACACTTCACTCAAACATGTACATGATTTGCATTTTGTTTATGAAAATGTCAGAAAGCTCCTAGCTCACACAGGGGACGCGTCTGAACCATATATGATTTGAATATTCCACCATGATAGCCAAACAGCTTTAAAACCAAGATGTGATCGGTCTGTTGTGTGACAGGTTAAGCGACTAACACGGTCCCGGATGACAATGTTTATCAGGATTTTGCTGTCTACTCTGACTACTCTGCTGACAAAACACAAAGTGTGCTTACTAAGGGTGAGCCTTGTGGAAATAGCCAGTGGCAGCTGCGTTCTAATAATGACAGCATCTAATGCAATTACACTGTTTGAATACCAAAAGCTGCAACTTGGCCTAGATCAGCATGTGACAGTCCTATATACGTCACACTCCTAGCTGAGGCATCCCATCTTCCAGCTCTGGTCTCATCAGTAAGATTGAGGATCTTATTATTGTTTTTAAACTATATGTGAGTTTTTCTAATAACAAGGTCCCAAATATTAGGAAATGTTTATCATAATTTTTCTGTATTGTGAACCTAATTGAATAATCAGTTTAATAGTATATGATTACAAGCCTAATGCTCACACTAATAGTTATTGTTGTTATTATTGCTGCAGGTGTTCTTGTTGCTGTTGTTTATTACTAGTTTTGTTGTTTGTTGTTGCTGGTGTTATTATTATTGTTGTTGTTTTTGTTGATTGTTGTTGGTGTTATTACTGTTGTTGTTTCTGTTGTTTATTATTATTACTGTCGATTGTTATTGTTGGCATTATTACTGTTGTTGTTTTTGTTGTCATTATGGTTACTGATTCTGTTGTTTATTATTTATTTTTGTCTATTGCTGTTGCTGTTGGTGTTATTACCGTTGTTGTCATCATTACTGTTGTTCCTGTTGTTTATTATTATTCTTGTTGATTGTTGTTGCTGTTGGTTTCATCATTATTACTGTTGTATGATTGTTATTGTTGTTATTATTGCTGTGGGTGTTGTTGTTGTTTCCATTGTTTATTATTAGTTTTGTTGTTCATTGTTGGTGGTCTCATTACGTTTACTGTTGTTGTTGTTTCTGTTTATTATTATTTTTGTTAATTGTTGTTGGTGTTATTACTTTTGTTGTTTTTGTTGTCATTACTGTTGTTTGTTGTTTATTGTTATTATTTTTGTTGATTGTTGTTGTAGGTGTTATTAATGGTGTTGTTTTGTTGTAAATACTGTTATAGTTTCCATTGTCCATCAAATGTAAACAGTGGTTACTTCCTGCATATCTCTCCTATTTCTCCCCCAATCCTACATTAGCACAAAATCTGAACCCCTAGAGTACCTAAATCAGAAGTCCGACCATTTATATCTCTCTCTCTCTCTCTCTCTCTCTCTCTCTCATACACTCCCTATGCATCACCTGAGAGGCAGCAGGATGCAGTAGCGGATGATCAGCCCTAGCCCCCAGAGCGCTGTGAGCCGTGTGCTGATGTGTCTGAAGTTGTAGTTGCTGCGCGTAAGCAAGTTCCAGGACTCAAGCTCCTCGGCTGTGAAGCGTTTGGTCACTTCGTCATCCACGATGCTCTCGACACCACGGCGGCAGAAATAGAAGATGTCTGACGGCGAAAACTCTGAGGAAGAAGGGGAGCGGCCTGTGGGCGAGGAAGAGGAGCCATTCAAGTCCTGGCTACTGCCAACACGGCGGATTTCTTTAAGCTCCTCCTCCAGAGAAGTGGGCTCTTTGGCTATTATGCCTGAAAAAGAAATGTATTCCAATGTTTTATGAAAACAGCGGAGAACGAAGCTTCTTTTCATCCAAGCCGTTCAGATTTTGATACAGTCTTCCATTTTGTGAGCTCCTGAAGCTGTCTGAACTGACAGGCTAAGTACAAAGCATTAATTGAAACTGAACTGAATTGAACTACACATCCACGTGGATGAATATAAAATTAGAACAATATGGGGCCTAAAACAGAACCTTGTGGAACACCGTAATATACTACTTTAATGCTGGTAGGAGAAATAGCTACGTAAATTGTCCGTACTTCTGAATTAGTGTGGGCGACTCAGTGTGACCAATTATAGTGCTTTGCCAAAATCAAGCAACCTCTATGAACCCAGGTCTGAACATTCCAGCCATAAAAGAGCTCCAACAAAGTGCCTCAATCAGAATTAGACACTAAATGCAAGTGTTAGTTCTCTGAGAACAAAAAAATCCCAAGTGTCCCCACACACTAGTAATCACTCTAAATCTCAATCTGGTCTCAATTTGAAAATCGCATTTAATTATGTTTACCTCAGCAAGTCCTAATAATGTCTATGGTAGTGTTATTATTCTAACATAAGCAGTTTTCATCTCTTCTACAACCCTGCAGTCGTGGTGGATTTGTGTACAGTATATTAAGCTCACAGTGGTGAGTACACATCAGCTCATCTCTGTGTAAGTGAACGGACGGCAAACACCAGTGGAGAGACTACACCAAAACAAACTGCACACACACACCTTTGAAAAGGCAGCGTAAAGACAAATAAGCACAGCTTATACACTATAAGACCAGGCAAAAGCACACACAGAACACTCACCATTCGTATAGTGTTTATACACAAGATGGTTTTTCTCCTTGGCTCCTCTCTCGATCCGTGTTGTGGCCCACTGAAAAACACATTGATCAGGACTTTAAACAGTTCCGTGTGAAAAATGTTTAATCATAATTAAAACCTGTTCTAAGGCCAGCATCAGGGTGGAGCCATTGGGGGAAAGATGTCCTATTGCTCATTATTACACATATTGCTGCATGTTGTGATTGTGATATGCCTTAACGAACAGGAACACACACAGAGAAAACATGAACAAAGAGAAACCATAGTCAACACTTAATTGCCTGCATTAATTGCCTGTTTCCTCCGGGTACTCCGCTTTCCTCCCCCAGTTCAAAGACATGCATGGTAGGCTGATTGGCGTGTCTAAAGTGTCCGTAGTGTATGAATGGGTGTGTGAGTGTGTATGTGATTGTGCTCTGCGATGGACTGGCACCCTGTCCACAAATAGAATATAACTTTATATGTTTCAAGGTGAGAAGGAGCATACAAATCATCTCTGCAATTCGCCCTTGGTAAAGCTGGGTAATAAGTGTTCTGTCATTACATCAAAAGGGTCATTTAATTAGCTAAATGTCATACTATAAATATGAGAAATCTCAGGAATATGAGGTCAGTGGTCTAGGATGGCCATGTCATGTCATGTCATGTCAAAAGCTTGATTGTGTGGATTTGAATGTATGAATATTGTCTGGAAGATTCTAGAAAATTCAACCATGACCAGATGGAACCTTTTGGAAAAAATAGTCCATGATGTAGTCCATAATGGTATGTATTCTAACAAGTTTCCCAGGGTCTTTGGAGGGAAAACACTACAGATTCGTTAGGAGAGAAGAGAAAAGGTAATGTTCAGCAGATATGTTTGGTAGATGTGTTCAATAAAACTGGAAAGAACGAAAAAAAGATTTGTTACCGTGCTTAACAGTAGGGATTAAGCTGTATATTATACTGTAAACCCATCCTTCTGTTTCACGTACAGTAAGTGTTCAGAATCGACCAATCACATTCAAACTCATGTTAAATGCTAATTAGTATACACTTGCCATCAATTAAAGTGACTGATTACCCTCAAATAAAGTACAGCTGTTACTATAGTGTTTTCTTGTCTCAGCCAGAGCTCTAGTCACATCGAGACACTGAAAACTAAATTTCCGGTGACATGACTACGTACTCGCGTTGTAAAACATCACCAAAAATTTAAAACGTACAAATATTTGACCCTACACCTCACACACACATGCAACCGCAAGCAACCGCGCATGCAGCCGAAAACCAATAAGTGTTTGCCCATGTCAGGTAGCATACAGGATGCTGAAAGTGTGTGTGTGTGTGTGTGTGTGTGTGTGTGTGTGTGTGTGTGTGTGTGTGTGTGTGTGTGTGTGTGTTCAGGAATATCTCACAGTTTTGGCCTTGTCAGGACAGTTGGCTGATTCCCATGAGTATTTTTATTTTTTTTTAACTGTGGCTTCTATTTAAAAACTAAAAAGAGTCAAAGGGTTTCTTTCCTGTTGGTTCCTGAGGTTAGGGTTAGGGATAGGTTAAGATCTAGCATTAGCTGCATTAATAATTATAATCATGGAAGGCCCTCACAAGGATAATAATAACTCAAATGTGAGCGTGTGTGAGAACCACAAAAATGCAAGTTTATTTTGGAACTAAAGAGTGTTTTTAAAGTACAGATCAATGACGACGGCACATGTGATATTTTTTTCACATCTTCCCACATAGGCATAAAAACACTACATTATTCTCTATTTCATGTAATTAAGTTATGAAAACTACTTTATATGTCCTGTTCATGGATTCCCACTGGATGCTTTAATCTAGTGTTCACCGATTAAATTTAATCTAGTGTTCCTTCCTGCAGATTTCATCTCCAACCAAAGTCTAACACACCTGTTTTACTTGATCGAGACCTTCTTAAGGCAATGATTAGATGGTCAGCTGGGCACGATTATGCTTGGAGCTAAAGTCTTCAGGAACGTAGATCTCCAGGGACAGGGTATAAGCTGACCACTGCTTTAAGCTTTAAAATGCTTTGAAATGTGATACTATGGAACTATAAATATACCAGGGCCAAGTTCACATTCTTTCAATATAGCAATCGTGGAGAAGAACGTACAACGTGAGCCTTTATGAAGATGGGCTGAAGGCAGGCCTTGACTTTATCAAACACCCTACAATTCAATAAAACATCAGCCTTGACTACAGCAGTACTCATGGGCAGTCAAAGCCGTTTTATTCTGAAACCCTGTAGAGCACATGGGTCTATAGATATATACACACACACACACACACACACACACACACATGTTGGACCATTTATCATTTTATGATCTGATAGGAGGACAAACGGTATGAGATGACCTTGTCAGAGTGCTGTATTTCAGTAGAGTAATTCTAGACATGGCATTCAAAGAGACAGCAATTATAAAAGCTGGTCATAAGGACACTTCTATGATGGGCAACAAGAGAATGAATCACGGTACGGAAGTGTTGCGCTTCGTCCTCTGTTTTCTCTGTACAAAGTGGTGAATCTTTTGGTCTCAAAACATCTTGGTTTTACTTTGCTCAGACAGGACAGACAGAAAAAGACTTGCACAAGCATTTGCGTAAAGGCACGAGTGCTTACGCAACAGTCTGATAAAGGTGGGTGTCGAGAGAGAGAGAGAGAGAGAGAGAGAGAAATAGCAGGCATGTTAAAATGATTACCACATTACGGGAGAGGCCCCTCTTTCCCATTCCTGTTCCACTCATTCCTTCCTTCTGTGTTTTCTGTTTACATTTCCCTATCTGTCTCTGCAAAAGGAGCTGACTTTCTTTCGTTTTTTTTACCAATTGGTCCCGACTTGGTAGGTAGCGTCTCTCAACCCCAACTTAAAGTAATGGTTTGGTAAATGTACATATTAACCACTAATCAACCAAGATATGTTTGGTCTCTGTAGTTTACTCTTTTAGTTTTGTACTAAAGTTATGAGGATAGTGTTGTTAAAAAGTAATCGAAGTCACCCAAAATATTTCCAGTAAATGCAGGCCTATACAGGTATCTGCAAACGTTTTAAATGACAATGACTACGTATACATGGATGGCAATAATCTAATTATTGATCTTATTGATCTTACAATATTCTGAGTAAGGTGTTTACATGAGTCGCTTTTAGAATATTCCTTTCATGTTCCTGTTTTTCATGTTATAGAACATAGATTGATTAACGGCACACGTCATTATGTCACCGCGCCATGCCGTCCGATGTTCCCTCCCAAATTTCGCGCATCGACGTACAGTTCGTCTTCGTAATGGTAACATATACAGTTTCGGGTGTTTCATTTTTAATTTTACGAAAGCTTCATGTGCGGTTAATTATTTGTCATTCTGTACGTGCAAACAGACGACTGCTTGAAGCCGTGGGCTGCGTCTCAAACCGCGTACTTACCATCCATATAGTAGCCGTAATACGTGTATTTCTCCTATTATATAGTAGGTAAGTATGCGGTTTCGGACGCAGCCGTGCTCTCTTGTTTGCCGTCAAGCGGTTGAGCGCTGCCGAGTGTGTAGGTGTCCTATCACAAAATGCAGTGAAAACTCCCACATGACGTTAATAGTGTGATTAAGGTGTTTACATGTCTGTAATACACGTCGATAATGTGACTAAAACAGGAATACTCCACACGTGTTTACTTCGAGTATGACTTTCGTCAGATTAAGGTCGTCAATAATCGCTGTTTACATGCTAGTTTCTTAATCAGAGTATCGTCTTAATCAGGTTATCAGATTTTTGTTGTCCATGTAAACGCACTGATTGTTATGCCATGTAATCGTATTTCTAAATCCACAAGATGTAATATTTTGGAATTCCTCTGTGACAAAAAAAAAATGCTATTGCAAGCTTCTTGTGAAAGAACATTTCATAATGTGGGCTGCAATTCAGGCTATGTCCACATTAATCCGGATAGCTCTGAAGACGGCATTTTTTGCTTTAAAATGCTCTCCGTCTACACTGGCATTTTCAAACGTTTTTCTAAAATTGCTCATCCACAATAAAACAACTGAAAGCGTTTTTATCCCTGTACTGCGCATGTGTAAACACGTAAGAAGCATTGTGTCATTTCTGTCGGCCAATCTGAAGGTTGAAAGTGACATTAATCTTTAACAACGCTGCATAACAACATCGTCCACCATCTTGTTTGTTTTGAGTTGAATGGGTCACATGACTGTAACATGGCATGTTTTCTCGGCCAACACTACAACACAAAAAGCCCTGTTTTTATGGACAAAAACACCGACCCAGTGTGGACGGAAGACCAGAACATAGAGAAAAAGATGCATTTTCAAATTTATCCAGATGAATGTAGACGTAGCCTCAGAACGACACTAAGCAACCGTGGGCTTCTGTGATTTCGTGTATGCATAAGAGGGCAGATAGTGCTTTCTTCCAAGTTTCAATCAGTTCAAAAAGAGGCGGTAGTTATTTTCCCGTCTCAGCAAATTAGCACTCTAGCTAAAACTCACAAGAGTGGATAAAAAAGACAGATCAGGTAAGAAGAGAACTTGAATCACTCAGTCAATTTATAGAGAATTTAATACTGGATAACAACCTAAAGCTACGTTTCCACGGCACGACTCGACTCGAGTCGCTTTACTTTCCTGAGTTTGCTTTTCCACTGCGTTTAAGCGCCGCCTCAGCGTGGGTGCCATCTTCCACTCGCCTTCACGCAAGAATAATGCTGTATTATCGAAGCCCTGTACAAATATACGGTCAGGCCGTATTCCAAACACCTTTCCTGTTCACTGAACATAGATCCTATTAAGGATGTAAAATAACGGCGCTCTAGAACCTACGTAGTGCTCGATAAGACGAAGTTAGATTCATCCGCGACAGGAGTGAATACTGGTTTCCTGGGAGTTCTCAGCACTCACCTCAAAAACCTTGAGCAGGGTGTTCATGTAGAGTCGTCGGATGCCGAAGGACACGCCGAATATAGCCGGCACGATAATGAACACCAGCAGTAGAGTGAACCACACGGTCAAGGAGATGCCCAGCAACATGCATAGCAAGTTATCAAAAGGAGACACGAACGGACCCATTCCTGCAACCTGGTTCAATAATTCCAAAACATTTCTTTAAAAAGGGTGAAAGAAGTCAAAAAAGCAACCGATCTAAGGCAGTTCAGGGTGTAGGTCTCCAGACCATGTTCTGTCTAAAATGAGTCTTAAGTGTCTAAGGAACGAGGTCTATAACTGTGTCCTCTTCACCAACTACGTCTCAGCTTCTCGTTTCACCAGAAATAGCCTCCAATGTCCAAAGGGGCTTGTCTTGTAATCAAAAGCTAGTGTTTCATGCAAATTCGGTCACGCTGAACTCTTTCCATTGTGTATCACTTCACGTGATAAGAGGTGATTCATGATTTGTTTATAGCAGCAGAACTTCAGGAAACTTGAAAGCTGGCCATAAAATAAAGTCAAGAGCAGCTTCACGTCCAGTCCTTTCCTTCTACCTGGAAATGAAAGGAAATACATCTATTTAGAGTTCGTCTACATTCATACACTGACATTCATATAACACACTTGTAATATGATAATAAACATGAATGACTGCACCTCAGTCAAATGAAGTGACTGAATAATGCAATAAAGAATAATCTGTTAAATGCATAGAATTGTACTTACTTAACTGATTTACTTTCTGAACTTTCTGTAAGTCTGCGTGTAACTTGGCAAACTTGAGTCTGCATAAACTGTGACAATTTCCGAAGTCACGCCCAAAAAACTTGGATCTTAAAGATATAGCTTGGTCAAGATGGACAAATATGCAATGTTTCACGTTCCCTCATTTATAAAAATGATGTTTGTTATCTGAAGATTTTTTAGCTTCTTTTCTTCGCACTGAGGCAAGAAGGCAACATTATCTAATAAGTAATGGAAATCTATACTTGTGTCCTCATAAGATTTTAATCACATGCCTTTACACACAAATGCATCTCCATTTGGACAGACTAAAATCCCATTTGTTTGGTATTAAGCAAATCTGCTCATGACATTTCAACACAAACTTGCAATGATATCCTTCATTTTTTGTTGTTTTATGAACTGCACCTTGTTAACCTATAACCATTGGCAAAGCATGTGTGTGTCATCTGCTGGGAGGGGTTTTGGTGGTCAAATGTGACTTGGAGAGATGGATGTAATTACATTTGTGTAACATGGTTAAAATGCATCCAAGACCATGTAAGTGGTTTGAGCGATTGGAAACTGTTGCAAATGCATCTTGGGTGCACGGGCACTTTCATTTTTATATGGAAAATCTCCATCTGGATATAACCCTGATATGACAAATGACACTGCTTTGTGATATCACGTGGTTATTTCTTCACATTGCAGTGGAAGTATATAATTATTCACATAACATCCAGCTTTCCAGTACATATCCACACTTGGGAGGTGGAACCTATTGTAGAGGCTGGAATCATACCAAATTGTCTTGGATGATCTAGATTTGGTGTACATTTGGGTGGCAATGTAGGAAACCATGAATCGAAGTGAAAACAGACCAACATGTGGATGAAAAAAATGTTGACAAGTTGACAAAACGTCTCCATTGGACGCCAATGAAGATCACATGTTGTTCACCGTGGATTTTTCCTTTAAGGCTACTGATTAAGAAGAAAATTGAGGGGGAAAGTGAAGACCATGATGGAAGTGAGGGGGTTAATTTCCCACTGGGTCTGAGGAAGCAGAACAAGGAGCTGCTTGAGTGAGTTTCCTCCCACACCCAGAGAGTAGGAGATCTGCCACACTCATAAATCTGACATTATCAGAGCTGACGTGTCGCTCCGCTACAGAGCTCATATTGTGATACAGAGAATGCTGCGTTTGGACAAACACATGAACAACTATGCGTTGTCTAACCAGTAAAACTGAGCCAATTGTCATAGATAAATTATGTATTCTCAGCTTTTTGTTAGCTGGCTGTCACGAAGTAGACAGTGTTACCAACTTAGTGACTTTGTCATTAGATTTGCTGACTTTTTAGACTCCTTGTGCAATTGTTTTTTGGATTTTTTTAAGAGCCTAGTGACTCTTTCGAGGATTCGAACACTCTGTACAGCTCTCCAATTCACATCACAGCTGCTGGTGAAACACGCTGAGAGATCAGGTTCATTCGACTCTCCACAAATTAGCCTGACTTAGCTATGGTTGTATGACCGTTATAGTTTCCAATGCCCAAATCACTTATTGCAATTTTTCCCAACATCCAATCACTGATCACCATTCTTCCCAATGACCACATTTTATCATTACATTATTATGTAGCTTGTGCTTCCATGACCAAAGTTGAATTCATAAATCTGATTAGTCAGAAAGTTTGTATAAAGTTTCTACAAGCAAAACAGCAGCTTTAACAGCAGGGCAAAGTTGTAACAGGGTGCAACCTATTTACAGTATACGTTTATGTTTATGTTAATTATGTTGTTTTTCTAAATATGTTATTGTTTAGAACATGGATCTTATATGTTTGGCATTTATTTAACATGGAAAGAGTCTCCAGTTCAGTCAACTTTTCCACCGCAGGAAAAAGTCTTCAGACTATTTCAGAACAGTTTGTGCTTTTCGGTTTCTTGATAAGAAGCTGCATTTTATGTCGTATTGACCTCAAGAAAGACAAAAGAGAGAGGCTGGTACAGGAAAGCTATAGCTGATATAATGTAAGCGATAACAGGTACTATCTTGTCTCGAGGTCTTTCCACTAAGACAAACGTAACTATAAGGCGAAGCCTTTATTTGTCACATATATGTTACAGCACAGTTAAATTCTTCTGTTTTTTTTTTTTTTTTGCATATGTCTGCTTTTTAGGAAGCTGGGGTCAAAGCGCAGAGTCAGTCATGATACAGCGCCCCGTGGAGCAGATAGGGTTAGGGCCCTTGCTCAAGGGCCCAACAGTGGCAGCTTGGCAGTGCTGGAGCTTGAACCGTCGACCTTCTAATCAGTAACCAAGAGCATTAAAGTCCCAGTGACGTACCTTAAAACATGCAGCGTTATTCTATATGCTGACATAATTTCCACTGAAACAGGAATTGAGGGCGGGACATGTAGCACCTCCCCCTTTTTAAATAACCAGAAGCGTTTAGCTTACCTCACAACCCCGGGCTAAGTCGTACTTGACAGTGAGTACCATGTATTTTTATAATGTTGGGGGCGGGACACTTCAGTTTCTAGAAAGCATTTGATTGGACAGAAAATCCTGATGATTACCTCATGTGCAGAATCATTACAATTGTTGATCCGTATTGATGGTAGAGAGAAACTGTACATTCGAATGCATACATCTTCTCAACTTTGTCATTGTTTTGGAAAGGTGAACATATTCATACTTTTTAACTATTATCGAGTACTTTTTATATAACCTCCCACCAACTGTTTTATTCTGTATTTATTTTCTATTCTGATGAAATTCTTCATGCAACACGTCCAATGAATATGCAAATTCGTCCGTGACGTCATCGGGGTACTTCTAGCTACAACATGAATGAGCTACTTTCCCCTGAAAAGAGTTTACAACACTGTAAATACTAGGAACAAATGTCGCCACGTTTTACTTCCCTCATGCTGTAGTTCCAGCGCCATCAAAGCACGAGGGGGTAAGATAGGAACACATAACACTTCAGTACACATGTCTTTTGACTACTTGTGTATCTCAGATTAATCATTTCAGGGTTTTTGCATGTACATTCATATTTATTCACCGTTTTATACAAAACGGTCACCGTTAGATTTCCAAACCCAGCCAGATAACTCAGTTTAGAAGTATCTACTAGCAATATGCAATATATATATATATATATATATATATATATATATATATATATATATATATATATATATATATATAGTTCCTCCAAAGATAATGTGTAGTCTATTATTGTAATTTGCGTTAATGAGATCCCGTTAAATGACAGTGGGTGTAACTCTAGTATGTAATGAAGCCTATGTAATGTGTCTGACTCAAATATCATCAAAGATACAGCGAGATTTGGTGTTAAAATGTGTTATATACTCACCCCCGGCGATTTAAACACAACTCTCCAGTATGTCAAATGGCTGTCGCTCAGCTTTATCCACATCCCTGTAGTTTATTCCGCAGGACATGACCGCCAGCTCCATTCTGCCCGCTGGGTTTTTAACCCTACCCGTATTCGGATAAACTCCGCCTCCTGTATCAGGATTGGCTAGTTCCGCAAGGTGTCCTGCAGTAGGATTTGGTAACAAAACACCGTCCAATCATAAAAGTTCATAAGGCGCTCTCGTGCCGGAGGTAGGGCTAAGGAGAATATCGGTGGGGAGGAAAACACAAGGATTAGAGATCCAAATAAGAACTCTAATGTGATATTGCCATCTAGTGGTGAATATTGTAACTGTATGGCTATTCCTGTTACACTGGTTTATTCAAGGCCGACCTTTTTTCTAGGAAAAAAGTTTTCTAGGAAATACACATTTAACTGCACGAAAAAGCAGCTATTCTAGTCCAAATGTTCCCCCATAATGGTAGGAATATCTGACTGACCTTCTGAAAAAAAGCAATAGACGCCTTCACAGAAATTCTAATGATTTCCATTAAAAATCCCATTACAAACAGTCAGCTGAACATTAAAACCATTACCATTACTGGTCTTTAATGGTATCCACTAGACATAATATGCCATCAAAAGAAGGCAACAAATTACCAGTAGAGATCCACAGGGACCATTACAGTTTCCATTAAAACCAATATAATTCCCATTATAACCATTAAAACCATTACAAACTCTATGAGGGTTTCTGTTGGGGATTTTTCCCCTTGTTGTTGTTGTTGTTGTTGTTGTTTTCAGTAGGGCGTATATCTGACATTGTCATTTGGTTCCTGAACCATTATGGAAAGCTTTTCCAATTCTCAAATGTCCAGTTTCAGTGAGTCTGTGCCCACTTTAGCCTCAGAGTCCTTCTCATGGCTGACAGGATTGGAACCATTTGTGGTTCTGCTGATCTGCCTCAAGGTCCAATACGTTGTGCTTTCTGACATGCTTTTCTGCTCACCACGGTTGTAAAGATTGATTATTTGACTTACCGCAGCCTTAATTTCAATATACAGATTTAAATGTGTGTTCATATGCAACAATATGCAATAATCTATAGTAGGCTATATAGGTTAAATTGTACTTTTAGAAAGCCACTGTAAGGAATATCAGTGTCTAAAAAGAAAAAGAAATTTCATAGAAGTATTCCTTTTTATTCCTAATTCAATTGGTGCCTTTATTTATTATTATCATAGATATTCCCAATGTCTATTTTAATTTATTTCTTCTAGAAAATTAAGCCTTGAACCTTTATGATAATTAAACTTCATTTACTACATCCAGGACAATCCACAGTCCAGAAGATGGTGCTCTTGTAATACAGACTAATGTGAATTAATTTCTTTTAAGTTAGCCCTTAAATTCAATCGTCTGAGAAACCCTCAAATAATTCATTATAAACTGGAATTAGCTGATGCAGAATGGTTCATCTTATTTTGATTCCACCTATTTGAGAGCTATTTTCTGAAAACATGCTAATAACTCTCTAGGGTATTTTCACCTGAATTTCCACTCATGGTAGCTTCAGGTAAATATTTAGTCCATATTATATTTAATCTTTTAAAAATGTGTTGATGGAAAAAGGATGATCATATTGCACGGAATACAGCACGTGCACCGAGGCCAGGAAAGGTCACTGGATACTTTCCAGGTGAACATTGAATAATCACGTTGAAAACACTTACCTGTGCTGTCTGAATGTGATCGCAATCAGACTGGTTCTCCACTGGAAAAAAAAGGATCAAGGACACTGGCAGGACAAACGAGTATCTAGATCTCTTCACCCTCTGACCTTTGACCTGTTGTATCCTAACATTAGGACATCTCAAATCAGCCTTGTTTCTCTCAGCTCTCTTAGTAACTATCAAAGATCATAGCTCTCTGTCTTTCTCAGTCTCTCTCAATGATCACAGCCCCTCTCATTTACATTTAGAATGAGAAACCCTGAAGAATCAATAAATTACAGACAAATAAAGGATCAAATCTTCACACTAAAAGTGTTATGTGTCTTCTTTTCATTTGAATACTATTTTAGAAGCTTTGGTTGTTGGAACTATGTCCACAGTTAAATGCGCTAAGCTCCACATTTACTGTTTGTATTACTACAGGGTTGGGTCTAATCAAACAAACCAATATTCCTAAATATAATGTAACAATTCGAGTACTGCTGACCTACACAATGAAAATGCTAGAAAATTCCCACTTGACCTGAGTTCAACTTCTCCTACCATATCCTTACTTCAGGCACTCTGAGACAAATTCAAAAACTGGCCCCAGATTAGTGGTAAAACCCCAGCTCCAGGATTGTGAGGGTTACTTTAAGAATGTATTCTGTGACAGTTACAAATTACTTAATAAAAATCAGTAACATAATACAAGTATCACAATATGAAAGTAATGCAATCTGATTACTTTTGGATTACTTCAAGGTCATATATGTAAATAAAGTCAAGAGATCGAAAATACTTTTATTTAGAGCATATTTTAGACACATGCTTAACACATGTTCAATGTTTGGATTTGTTTTTTAAAATAAATAAATAAATAAATAAAAGTTCACTGTCCCTGATGAGGGTAACATTACATTACAAAAGCTAGAGTGACCATCTTCTGGTTTTCCAAAAAGAAGACACCTTCGGACGACATACTAGTATTCATAACAGTGTTACTATGAATGCAGACTTTCATCACATAAATATTTATAAATAAAATTGCTTTCACTCTGCCCATGTTTTATATTTTTTCCTGCATTCTTTTGAATGCCCATGGAATAAAATAAAATATTAGATACCATGAGTGTACCTTCTGCCATCATTTACACATTTGAATGGGCATATAATATGAAGTGATGTGATAACATGAAATTCAAAATGACCTCATATGGCCTTGGGCATTGTTTCGACTCTGGACAGCTGTCATTTGCTGCTATTGTCAAGCAACTGTTTGACGCCGTATACAACAGCGCTTCAACTTCTCACGTTCTCTGAGAGTAGGCTAACGACTGAGAGGAAGGAATTTGGCCAATAGTTGCCAACACCAGTTGATGTGTGAGAAGGTGGGAATTACAGACAGGGGTTAAAGCAAGGCAAATATGCACACATGTTGCAGTATTAGACCATAAGCACATCATGATGAAACTAAAGCCGAATCCCGAACACTTTCTCAAATTTAGACGCTTTTTTAAGGTCCGAAATAGAGGACATGTCCGGGAAAAAGAGGACGTACGTTCACCCTAACAAAAGCATTTCAAAGAACAATTTGTGTTCATTTCTACCTAATTAATGTATATGCTCAAAATGTATTTGCTCATGCATAACATCGTTACATGTATTCCGTTACTCCCGAAGCTTGCCTACCGTTCAGCTCAAACCCTTCGAGCTCAACAGGTGGTGCTTATACTAGGAGCATAAGCTCTTTGAAGGTCATGAATGAGGTCAGTGCTGGCCTTTAACAAGGAGAGTCAAAGAGCCAGACGGTTAAACCCCTTTTGATGTCACTCAGAGGTCTGTGGGATCTGAGATCAGGTTTAATTTTTCCCATGATTACCTAGTTTAGCCATATAGCAGGGGAAAGCTGGTCTGTGATCTGTCCTTAATGGATATATATTTTTAAAAAAAGGTGCAAAGTCGACAGAGGAGGCAGGATTTTTTGGGGATAACTCACCATGATTGGCTGTGATGGATCTAACACTGAGGAGTGTTCAGGATCCCCAGTACATAAATATATCCACAGTAACCCACACTATATAACAGAGAAGATAATCTCCACTTGGTTACAAAGTTCCTTCAAAGAGGTAAGAGCCTAAGATTAAAACCTTGCTAACATATATATATATATATATATATATATATATATATATATAACTCGAAGTCCAAATTCGAATACACAAATGTGGTGGAATACTATTTAGTTTCATACTTGTAAATTTGTTAGAAAAAGTTCTAATATTAACCCTATTCCTGACCACACATTAAGCTTTAAACCTTTGCATCTTTTCATGTGACATGACTCATATTAATTGTTAAAATTTGCAAATATGATGTTGGAAAATCAGTATATTATAGCAGTCTTAATACAGTATATTATAGCAGCATATGGTATTGAAAAAATGCGTCATTCCATCTAATGTATCTTATAGTCTTTTAAAATTATTCTAAATATTTAAAAACCAATTCAGGCCAAGTGGAAGGATATTAAACATGTTTTGCTTATTCTATGGAGTTCCTAAAATCTCATTAATTAGTATCCATTTTGAAGGAAGAAACAATGTGGATCCTTCGAAAAGTCCAAGAGTGTGCCGAGAGCTTTCCAGTGGAGATAACCCGACTTGTGAGTAATAACTCAGGTGAGATCTCAGCCAAGGCAAACCTTCTCAACAAACTCCACAGCAATGTCCTGACACCAGATAAAATCCCAGACTTTTTCCTGCCTCCCAGGCTGAGTAGACGCTCTCTAGGTGCAGTGGAGGGCATCGTTTCACACTGCCTTGGTGAAACTGGGGCCAACTGCACTCAGATACCTCAACCAAAATCTGACACAGCTACTACAGTGATGAAGACAGATAAAAACAAGGGCACCAGGGTGGCCATGAGGGGCCACCTAAAACCAATTCCATTTTCACTTAAAAACTATGAGTCTGGTTTGTTCGAGAGTCCAAACACTCGGCGCAAAGAGTCACTGTTTCACTCTGCAATTTCCAGCTACACACTTGAGCGGGTGACCAATAGGGCATTGCCAAAACTGCCCTCCATAGCACTGCTGAAGGTGGGTAGTGTGGAGAGTGACACCAGTTCGTCTGCTGATTCCTCCCCTCTCTACTCACCACCTCCAATCAGGAGCAAACATGAGGCCATTTCAATGAAACATTCATCATCAAAAGAATCTCTTCATAAAGATGATTTACTGAGCTCAAAAAACACAGATGACAAGATCAAATTTGCAAGAGATAGCCATGATGCTCAACCTGTTACCTCAACTGTAACCCCACCTCTTCAATTCCCACTGGACATGCTCCATTGTCAGGAATGCCTCCATAGTGAGCACGTCCTCCTCCTCCCACGCAGGGGCTGTATTCGTCTCTCTGCCTCTCATGCCAACATGGATGGAGATCTATCCACCATTCGAATTCGGGTGGTCTCCGTGGAGGACATGCGTGAACCTGGTGACCTCCGACCACTGCACTGTGGACTCACCTTGAGCCTGAGTCCAGGCAAGCTGCAGCGGCAGCACAGCACTATCATCAGGAACTGCCGCAACCCCGTGTTCAACGAGGACTTCTTCTTCACAGAACCAGAGGGAGAGAAGCAAGGATTGAAGAACTTTGCTCTCAGGGTGAAGGTGCTGGAGAAGAACTCTGGTCTGGGAAGGGCTGCAGTGCTCGGGGTTATCATCAAGCCACTCACTGAGCTCCTAACATTGTAAAAGCAATACTAAAAGTCATCTTTCCACCATGAAACTCTATGTGCTTGACTTGATTTTGATAGTCAGATCATTTGATCTATGTCCTCCCTGTGTCATGTATGTTTCCTCCTTGTTCTCCAGTTTCTGGTAGGTGGATTACTAAATTTTCCCTAGGTCTGAATGTGTGTGGGGGTCCATTCAGGGTGTGTCCACCATTCCCAGGATAGGCTCCACGTGACCCTGACCAGGATAAAGTGCTTACTGAAACTGAATGAACGAATGAATGAAGGAATATTTGCAATCAAAAGAATCCTGAATTGGATTTTTAAAAACTTTTTCTCCATAAATATTGCTTATACTGTATTACTAATACCAAGATGATGATGATAAATTATACATTATATGGTAGTTTCAAATATATCTCACATAAGACAACATTAATCAGACGTACAATAGAGAAAGTGTATTACAACCTTAAACATTTAGTTGTAATTAATCTAGTTGATTGTTGTATGTATTTAAACATATTGAAAGGGAATTCAAGTATGTTACATCGTGATGTCGTGTGACATCTAATGTCTAATATGGTAGCCGCTTTCCAACAGTATGGACATGATGCTTGAATTCATATTTAATTGCAAAGCATCAAAATACATATCTTTTAAGGAGTCCACAGACGAATATTCAAAGCTAGAATATTTATGTATTTATGGATAGCTGTTTGCGAATGTTATGAACGTCACAATGTGTTTTGGGTTGAACGACACATATTAAACTCATCGTGCATATTTAATTATGAGAGACACAAACCCATAGTTTGTGTATACTGAAAAAGTGTGTATTTTGTTGTTTTGAAGTACATTACTGAGGAAAATTAAGTGTTATGCTTGTGACATTTTTGAATTATGATGTGTCCTTCATAGCTTCTAAAATTAGCACATATACGGATAAAATAAAACTGAATACATTATATATATATATATATATATATATATATATATATATATATATATATATATATATATATATATATTATTGTTCACTATATAGCATATAGTAGAAATTTGCTAAAATTGTACGTTTTATAATAGAATTTTCACAAAACATGTATTTCTGTAGCTTGAGTAAAATTAACATCAGAGACATTGACACAAGAGGGCAAGCCTGAGCTTCCTGTGTTCATTGCACTAAACAACATCATTATGAGTCGTTGAGTCTAATGGTAAAAGAATTAGTAGTCTGTTATTATACTCTTTAATCAAAGATAATCATAATCAATGTATATAGGATACAAACAGCATCTCTCCCTCCCACCACATCTAACCATATATATATATATACACACACACCCATACACACAAACACTTATGCACACACACACTGCAGGAGGCGGCACACGTTTGGTTGAGGGCAGCACTGAGCAAGAAAGACCGTCTTAATTAGTGCAATAAAACCCCAAGTGCTTGCTCTAATGGAGAGATGAATGTGCAGAGGAAGCTGCAAGGGACCTTTCTGTTAACCGCTGTCAAATAGGCAATTACCACAAAATGAGTCGTGTGTGCACCTTCAAACACTCAGTACCAGTGTCTATGAAAGATGAGTATGGCACAAATGTGTGAAAACACTTATATCAATACATGATGGCTCAGTTTCCTCGTTAGTCAAAAATCCAGATTAGATGTGGCGGTTATTATTTAAAGTTCTGCCGCAGTCACTTTGGACAGTCTTCCAATAAAGAAATGCAAATGATAACAGTCTCAAAATTCTGACCATAGGTCTAAAAGTCAGGGGTTTACCTCTAAAAGAGACTCTGAAACTACTAAAGAGGGCCTTGCCAAAAAGGTACTCATTACTTTACTTTAATAACTCATAAAAAGCAATCACAAGAAGTAGTCTAATCTCTAATAATCGACTATAGTGAATGCCATTAAAGCAGAAGTTGTGGAAGTACAGGACCTTGTTCAGTGCACAGAATGAAGACTATTTCATTAGCCAAAAGAGCAGAGAGCGAGAATTATGGTAACCTCATCTATTGTCCAGGTGACCTCTCTTCATCTTCAGCTAATGCAGGCTGGATGAGGTTTTTATTGGTGCTGGCTCAGCCAATGTTAAAGTGGGCAGGCAGGAGACACATGGCCAGGAATGGAGCTCACCAATAACAGGAGAGGTCCACGGGCCTTTGCTGAGATTTACCATCTGCTGGCTGTAGCAGGAACGACTGCCGTGCATGAATCACACCACAGTTCCTGGCTGATCTACAACATCACACTACAGGTTTAAGGATGACTAGGAAAACAAACTAGGAAGGTTACATTTGAAACGTTCAACACTATGACATGTAAGTTCTGATTTAATTTGGTTTCGAAAATTAAAATCTTGATGAATTTGTGCAGATTGGCACCACATTTAGAAATTCTCCATAATATTCCTGGTGAACAATCCTTCTCACTTCACCCAAATGTTACTCTCCTCCTACAGACCTTCATCAGTTGGTTCAGGTTTACTATGTTAAATAAATTATGTTGATTGGTTGGGGGAACCCTACAATTAACAAGTGGAAGCAGGTAACTCTTCAGATCCTATCTTCAGAGCAGCGTTTCTATATGTTATATAAATAATATCAATTAATCAGAGTGTATTGATTGTCCTTTTTTGCTATCAAATCACAGCCCTTTCCATCACTATACTGTATATTATCTGTATATTTGCATGTTCATTTTATTGTACATTGTATGGAAGAAATATAATTTGCCATTCAGTATAATTGCATACAATTCTAACATCAGATTTTTTTATAAAGGAGTTTTAGTGAACTTATTCCATTTTAATTTATTTTTTACTTGAAAAATCATGTATACTGTATATTATCATTGCTTGTCTTGCACCATAAAATTAATCCACTAATATAGTCTTTAAACGTTATTTTATCCTCAAAGCTTCCTATATAAAGATGCTGGAATGTTCAAAATTAAGGTTAAATAAACCTGCTGCCCACACTTGATAATAATTCACAATATATGGAATATTCTATAATCATAATCTATTGCTGTCAAATTCATATTTTCAGACAAAACAACCATACCAGAACCAGAAGTTGGATATGAGATAGCAGAACTATGAAGCAGAACAAGGAAGGAACAAATTGGGAGACTAAAAACAGTCCTTAGAGTTTACACAGAATGGCAAGAAAAGAAAATAATATCAAACAAAACAAAATCAATAATTGATGAGAGAGGTCAAAGTGGCTTGAGAAGAAAGGACAGCTGTGATTACTCAAATAACCACTCTTTACAAGCATGGTGAGCAGAAAAGCATTTCAGAATGCTGGACCATGAATGCGGATGGGCTTCAACAATAGAAGACCACACTAGTTTCCATTCCTGTCAGCCAAGAATAGGAATCTGAGGCTACAGTGGGCACGGACTCACCAAAATTGGACAGTTGAAGATTGGAATATGACCAGTCTTGTACATTAAGACCAGTCTTCTACCTTTCAGTTTCTCTGAACCTGTGTGCAGTTTTCAAAGAAGAAAACTAAGCAGTAATGCCAAACCAGAGGAAACCTTCTGGAAGCTTTACAAAGGAGTTAACTAGTAGAAAAATGTTTTTCAAGCACATACTTCTATATTGTATAAAGAATCTGTTAAGTATGTTTAACAGTGCAATGGCTCAAACCCACACTACATTCAGAGATACTGGTTTGGACACCAAAGATTTAACTTCTAACATCTTTTTTAAACTTCTAACAGCTTTAACATCTTTGTGGTAAATTCTCCCAGAGTGTGTTCTCTCCCTGTAGTGTGTTTATACTATAAAGCTGACTTCACGGTAATACAAGAACTAAGATTTCCAAAGCAATTGTTTACCAAAAAGTGGGACATGTTTATTAGTGCGTTTGCCTGGCACCTCCAGGGGTTGAGGGTTCAAATCCCGCCTCCGCCCTGCATGTGTGGAGTTTGCATGTTCTCCCTGTGTTTCGGGGTTTTCCTCCAGATACTCCAGTTTCCTCCCGCAGTCGAAAGACACTCTGACACGTTGGCGGCTGACTGGCATCTTTAGATTGTCAATAATGTGTGATAATGTGCCCTGCGATGGGTTGGTACCCCATCAAGGTTGTACCCTTGTGCCCTGAGTCCCCTGGGATCCAGGTCCCCTGCGACCCTGTGTAGGATAAGTGCTACAGGAAATGGATGGATAATTTACCAAAATAAGTTTCTTACTTAATCAGCCGTTGGAATGAAGACCTCACAAGTTCTAAAATAAGAAATGTTACATGGTGCACAGTTGGATCAATCCAAGTAAGATAAACATTGTAGAACAAATGTAATAAATCAAGCTAGCTTGCTAACTAACTGGCAATGTCCTTGGTGAGAAAAATGGATGCCTAACTAACTAAACCAATGTATTCAAGATTAGCTCAACAAAAAAGAATCCTAGTTTTTGAATCATCCGAATTACAAATACAAATACTAATCATACTCTAGAATGTGTATTTCATATTGAAGAATGTTTATTTGAAGAGTATAGTAGCACAATCCCACACTACAAATATATTGATTTGAACAGTTGAGTTACGCCAAAGCTTTAACTTCCACAGCACGGCGTTTTAGCAGTTGTTTGTTATCATAGATTCTCTCCTCAAAGTGTGTTAATACTATTAAGCGCACTGTAATACAAAAAAATGAGATAAGCATTGGTTTATGGTTCTAGGCCGAACTACATCACTGCATCCGGAACTCCAAGCGCAGCTTTAACCATCGGCGCAAAGCCTAATTTCTGAAAGCAGACGAATTAAACAATGAATCTATCAGTGCAATTATGTGTTTTAAGCAATTAAGATAATATCTGTTGCAATATTACCAATCTGCACCAAATTTACTGCCTGGCTGACGGAATATAATGCTGTACTAAGTTGCTGTGCTGTTACCGATGATGAGGAACCTAATGAATTAAGCTGCTCATTATGAACGAATGGTCTTTCTGATCATTAAGACAAAGCGCGTAGAACGTGTCACCTCCGCCCTGTCGAAGTCGGCGTAATGAAAAATAATATCTCATATCCGATTCATCCTGTCAACAGTCGCCGGAACACCAACTTCACCATGACCTTATCTCCATTCATCTTCATTTTCAGATGATTAATATTGAAAAGATTTCATATGCAAAAAAAAGGAGAAATGTTTCTTCGACAGGGCTGATCCTCCACACTGTCAAGTCATAATACTTTTGCAATTTGATCACATATTTGATTTTAAAAAGAAATTTGTTCCTCTACATACATTTGCTATTTAGCTAGATATATATGAATTTAGATTATATACTGTATCAAATGTATTCATTTGGATATCACGTTTGAACATGTTTATAAAAGCAAGACAGACCGTTTGTAGATAGATAGATAGATAGATAGATAGATAGATAGATAGTAGATAGATAGATAGATAGATAGATAGATAGCAGGTTCATCCTCATCAATATTGACTAAGCTGGACACTGTGGGTGTAGTTTTCACCCCACACGGCCACTTGTGCATCTAAATTATTTGTTCAGCGGGCAGGTTCGGTACACTGGTGTGAGTGTGTGTGTGTGTGTGTGTGAGGGTGTGCGTGTAGGTGTACGAGTGCGCCTTTGCCATGCTAAACAGTCACACTCTCAATGGCTTCCAGACTGGCAGCTTTTGTGCTCTGAAGAGGACCAGCTTCTGAACTTCAAAGCTGAAATTATTTCAAGACGAAGGAGACAAAACGACTTTATCAAACAGTGGCTTTTGAAGTCATGGAGGTGCTCAACCTTGTGGTCCTGAGTCCTCACCAGCAGTCATCAACTAGCCGGTGAACACACACACAAGTAGTCTTGTGATCTTTAAAGGGAGTTCGCACCTTAACTGTAGTATGCGTTACTCTGGCAAAGTGGTGCTGATAAATACTGCACATAAATCTAAGTAGTATTTTATAACAAATATTTCTTTTAAATAAATTCTATGTGAATTCCTTTCATTGGCCCATGACAGAGATTTTATTGACACACGTATATTTATAATACAAAGGCCTGGACAGTCATGTGTAAATGTGCACTTATATAGCGCTTTTATCCAAAGCGCTTTACACTGTGTCTCATTCACACACACTCCAATGGTAGCAGAGCTGCCATGCAAGGTGCTAGCTTGCCATCGGCAACTTGGGGTTCAGTGTCTTGCCCAAGGACACTTCGGCATGTGGAGACACCCAGGCCGGGAATCGAACCGCCAACCCAACGATTAGTGGACAACCCGCTCTACCACCTGCGCCACAGCCGCCCCTAAATGTGTATTTATGCTTATATACAGTAGGATCTTTGCAACACATTCCTACATTGCATGGAAATTCATCAAAATTCCCACAACTCGATTCATATGAAAAGTTAGTTAACAGTGGTTGAGGCTAAGGTTTGAGTTAGCGTTTGCACTTTTTTCCTAAATGCAATAACAACCAAATTCCATTGATTTATTTTTTTTTTTTTTTACATTGCACATACACAACTTCTTTAGCTTTGTTAATGATCATGCACCTGGTCAGTTTGAACAGTTTAGTGCAGTCAATCAATCCCTGGGCCGCATGACACGTGGATCACCGCTTAATTGCAGCGTTTTCATTTCCACTTTCATGAAGAACACTACCTGCGATCGTCATTTACAAATAAAATCACGTACGAATGAAATGCTTGAAACGCTGAACTCAAGGAAATCAGAACGACATTGTGAAAAACGGTGTCATTAGTTTAGCAAACAGCATAATTCCCGAAAATACTAAAACCAATGTTATTTGAATAAACATTTAGATTCAGTCATGTTACCTATGCTAAAGCTGACTAGCTGGTCATGTGCTTGCTAAGAAAATCATGCTAGTCTGATAGCTTACTAAAACAGCGACTATTGCTAATACTATCAGCTTTGCTGTTTGATAAGTTTAATCTAAAAAAATCTTCTTGTACTAATATAATTAAGTGAATCCGTTGGTTAACTTTTATAATAGTCCATTTTTCTGTTATAAGCCAGGCTGTGCGTTTTTATAAGTGCATATTCAGTTGTTGTTGTTGTAGATTAGCATTACTCTAAGTAGGCTTACTCCTTTGCAGTGTCTGTCGTGCCTGATAAACAGTCCAGGAAGACGTTTCTATGTAGAAAAATAATGTGACCGTGTTGTAATGTTTGTGTTAAGATCTCAGTGAAATGATGAGCAGGAAAATGACTAATCATTTCATGAAGCCATCATGAAGTGTTCGTAGATCTAGTGGATAATAACACTTGAACCTGACCTTGTATTTGCTTCAAGCTTTTTAATAATGGATTTCCCCCTTGTTCTTTCCACTACTGTCCTGTATGTGTTTCTGGTCCAGTTGTGAAAATGCAAAGCCTTGCCGCATTTCTGTCACTCTCAGCTCCTTTAACATCTCTGCGCTTGACTAGGATTCTGCCTTACTTGCTTTGGAGAAACGTAACTGATCATGTACTTGAACGGTTCTATAAAGTACTGGCGACAAAAAAGAGATCATATTTAACATAGAAGTGTTAAGACATGATGGACATTTAAGTGATTTCTCTTCATGGAAAAATAAAAGAGATTCCTTATAGATTAGAAGCAACAGGTTTTTGCTGATCTTAAGCAGGGGTGGTTCGAAGGCTGTTTAAACAACACTATTGAGAAAATGTCATTATTTAGGTTTATGCGTAAATCTGATTTAAATATTAATCTATACATGAAGAACTGCTATGCTAACATATTCAAACAAAACACAGCCCTGAAATCATTCTTTTCCATTCAAATGTATCAACACTAATTTGATTACCTTTATCTAAAGATAAATACGTCGATCACGCAAAAAATCTGTGTCGTTAACTCTGCTTAAAAAGACATGCGCAGGAAATCTAAGACATCTGCATTCATTCTGCTTTGATTTCTGATTTGATAGCAGCACGTTGGAACATTTTTCAGTACACAGAAATGAGGAATAATTGCACGCAGACTATAGGGCACATGACAAAAAAATGGAAAGGAGTCAACATTAAATCAAATTATATTTATTTTAGAAAAAGGTGTCATTATAAATATTTTTAGGAGAATATTGATATCCACAAAAAGCTTGAGTTCCTTATCTATTCCAGTTTCATCATGATAAATCATTAAATATACTACAAATATACCATTCCCCCATATATTACGCCATTCAATTTAGCTGTGGAATTAAGGCTGTTTGTAGGAAGAAAAGAATATTTAAAACGAGTAAGGACCTCATTAAAATAGTCCTCACATGTTTGTAAGCACATCATAACAGTTAACATTTCTATACATTAAAACATTTCAACATCTTTCTGTTTTTTTTTTTTTTTTTTTTTTTTAACACCAATTTTCCCATTTTGACTTTGGGTTCATTTCATGACAGCATTTCTTCCCAACACAGTGCATTCCAGAAGAGCGTCTTTACAAAGGCAATCATGCATGCCAGGCATGCTATAATGTGTACAAATATGATTCAATATGCGTTAAATCGATTTGACTTTATACAATTCAGTAGCACAGATTTACAGAATACAAAAGTCATTTATACAGTCAACAGGGAGTCGAAGGAAAAGCAGAGTCAAAGGGTACAGCCTTAATCAGGCTCCTTCAATTTATAAATGATACAAAAAAAATTCTCAGCAAACACTGACAAAGTTTAGTCGTGTTTAATCATGATTGTTACTACACATACAGTGCCTACCTGCAAACAGCCTACCTAAGTTTTGCAAGAGAAGTGCAAGATGCAAATGAAACAGTATGTATTTTATACAGAATAGAGTGTGAGAGAGAGAGAGAGAGAGAGAGAGAGAGAGATACAATGCAGTTATCAGCACCTAAGAAGCATTTAAGTTTACGATTAAAGAAAGCAAAATGTCACGCTCCATGAGATCTTTATTAGTCTCTTGTGGTTACTTGTATGGAATAGTGTCCAAAGCATGCAGCAGTACGTACCCTCACATCACGACACTCTTACTGTATCGCTTTCATTTCAGGACTGCAGCAGAGAGGGATGAAGAGCTCCGGTTTTGTCCTCCATCAGATCTGTCGCTTCTCTGTCCATCCGGGTGCAGAGTTGAGCTGCCCCTGGTGCAAGGCCTGTCAGAGATGGCACAGCACCTAGTGTCGGTGTGGGCTTAATGGGAACAGGCACAGCAGGCATGTTAGGGCTTCCCGTGTGGTGGTACAGTCCCTTGACTGCCACCCCAAATGGTGGGTACTCAGATGAGACAGGGGTCGATTCAGAGAGCACACCGACATGTGGCCAGACGGAGTTGACCACGCTGGGTACTGAGTAGCCCAGGTGATGCATGACAGAGGCGATGGGCAGCCCACCCGCCATTACACCCTTGTAGTCTCGTCCGATCAGGCTCTCAATTGCAAATGGGTGTTTGAAGCCTCCGCTCTGCCCACCTCCCAATGCATAGCTCTGGAAGTGGGACAGGCGCCCTACTGTGCCCAGGTAGTCAGGGTGCCCCATACTAAGCTTGTTTGCGTGCTGGTGCGCATGATGTGGGTGATGATGCTGGCTGTGAGTGTGGTACGGGTGAAGGATGGGGGCACTCTTACAGGCGGGGTGCTCCATACGGAGCACCTTGAAGCGCTTGCGACGACGCAGGAAGCTGCCGTTCTCAAACATGTCCCCACAGTCCGGGTGCAGTGCCCAGAAACTGCCCTTACCAGGCTGGTCAGGGCGCCGTGGGATCTTGATGAAGCAGTCGTTGAAGGACAGGTTGTGACGGAGTGAGTTCTGCCAGCGCTGCGTGTTCTCGCGGTAGTACGGGAAGCGGTCCATGATGAATTTGTAGATGTCGCTGAGGGGGAGCATCTTCTCTGAGGAGTTCTGGATGGCCATGGCAGTCAGAGAGATGTAGGAGTAAGGAGGTTTCTGGTCACTGTAGGAGTTCTTGCCTGGCCGAGGCATGGCTCTGAGTGATCTTGTGTTTCTTTTCAGAATATCTGAGCTAAGCAATGTCAGTGAGTTAGCCTATCTATTCTGAGAAATCTTCCCGTTGGAAAAAAAAGACGTCCATCATCAGGTCCAGTGCATCTACTGTATGTCTGGCCTATTTATTTATTTATTTATTTATTTGGCGCCTAGATCTATTTCTGGTTTCAAGCAGGAAATCAGATCAACCGACATGTAAAAAATAAAAATAAAAAATCTGAAATAAAATAACGAGCAGACTGAATCATACGCCGCGTGTTAAAAGCGAAGAAAAAAATGACGCACGCGCTCGCTATTTGAAAGACTTTTAAAAGTTACCTTGTGCGCCATGGGTTCATGCGTCCTCTCTCAAAGCGAGCCAAGTGACCGGAGCTGCACTAACGCCGAGCTGCAGCATCACCACAGCCCGACTTTTTATGCGCTCGTCGCTCCACGACCCTTTTCGTAAGAATATTGGAGGTTCCGACCCCCTGAGAGTCAAGGGGGTGTGGGGGGGGGATAGAGGGAGGAACCAAATTTATACGCACTTATAGGCAACTTCATCTGTGCCAATCGGAGGGCGTTTTAAGCGCGCCGGCAAATCACGAGTCTAATAATGTTAATGCGCCTCGGGTTAAATCATGGCGTGAATAATATAACTAAACAGTTTTTTTTGTTGTTGTTTTTTTTTTTTTTGCACAAATCATATACTAACATTGCTTGATATAGGCAATAAGATAAGCATCATAGTATATTCTAAAAATCCAACCATTAGAACAACAACAACAACAACAACAATAATAATAATAATAATAATAATAATAATAATAATAATAATAATAATAACTCGTAGCCTATAATTTCTTTTAAAAATCAGACTTAATCATGCACTAACTACATGGGCTGTCTAATACAATTAGAGTGATTTTGAAACCGCTTTTTTGTTCAGGTTTTTAATTTTTAAAAAATGTACACAGATAAGACCGATTTGTCTTATATCTTATTATAGACGATTATTAAGCTTTTTATGTATGTTCAGAGTCATATCAATAAAATTCGGTAAGTCTGACAGCAGATTTAAAAAAAAAAAAAAAAAAAAACATAAAAAAGAGTGGCAAAACCTCCCCCAAAAAAAGACCAGTGAGATTGAATTCAAAGGCAATAAATAAAATAAATCTGTGTAATAAAATGAACAGTTTATCCGATCCAACATTTAACCTCAATTATGTCAGTGAAATAATGGAGGTGCCTATAAAGTGCCTGTCAGTCGTTAAACTATAGTTCCAGAGGCCAACTTAAATGAATTAAAATCACACCGGACTAGTAAATTAAATTCTTTTTTTTTTAGTAGGAGTAGTAGTGGTGGAAGTAGTAGTAATAGTTATACATCAATTGAGGGAAAATCCCTAACAAAATACTCCAGATGCGCGTCCCCGCTTCCCTTGGTTCACATGCGCATTAATGAAGGATTTAAAGACCTGTCTGTCTGTTCTTCGGTTCAGGTATCCTATACTGTCGATTTGTACCAGGGGAATGATAAGAACAGTCTTCCGAGCCCTGGCGCAGGTAAACAGCATAACAAAAGAGCCGGCGCACTTCGGACCACAGAGGCGCGGCGCCTCGGCGCGTCCCCGCGGGTCGGGGAATACATTACATTAATTAGGCCTTCCGTGATTTACCTTCCTGAGAGAGAAGTCCGACGATGGGCTATTATTAAAAACGCACCGCTTAGATTATGTGATGAATATTCAAAGTGATGTCAATTAATTCCAGCAGATCTCTCTCATTATGGCCCTGGAAGTGTTTTAGTCCTTCAGCAGCTGAAAGGGTCATCGGTGAACAAGTGCCCTAATGAGATCAACACATCTTCTGTCAATATATTCCGTTTAGACGCTGAATAACAACGGAACACCTTCAGCACCTGTCTAGCTAACCCTGAGGCTCGTGTTAATGCTTTAAGAAACTGAAAGTTCTACGTTTTAAAAGTTTATATAGTCTACACTACTAGTCAATAGTTTAGATACACTCATTCATTGTTTAATTTTTGTTTAAATCCACATTTTAGAATAATAATAAAGTCATCAAAACTCTGGAATAACACAAATGGAACTATAGGAATTAGGTTCCTATAAAAAAAAATCTTTTTTTAATCCAAAATAAATCAAATAATTTAGCATTTTAGCACCTACAAAGGAGACACAGTTTTTCCCTAGAATTTCCAGAAATGTATTCTTGGCATTTTCTCAACCAATTTCTTGAGGAATATCCCTGATATGCCTTTAAAACAGTATTAAAGGAGTTCCCACCTATGCTGGACACTTACTGGCTGCTTTTCATCCATTTAAAGTCATTAATTAAATGTTTTATTTATTTATTTATTTTTTTGTAAATAAAATTTTAGTTTTCTAACGATAGAAATGAATACATTGGCGCGATTATGTTTTTGCCTACAACGCCGATTTCAAACATTTAATCATACACCTTCAAAAGGTTTTTAAGATCCTGAGAAACATTTCAGTCAAGTGTCCACAAACTTTTGACTGCTAGAGTATATATATATGTATATTTCCAAAATATGTATTCCTCCTCAAGACATGATGGATCTTTAGGATCAGCATCAACATGCATTTATTTCCTTGCAAAACACACGTCTCAAATCCCATCACTATTTCTTTGCATCCTAGTCCATGTGTTACTCTAAAACTTGAAAGGTCAACCTTTTCTGAGTTCTTATTCAATACACTTTCAGAAAAGCTTTGCTCTAAAAGGTAATTATGGTTCAGTTATGTGGCTTAAATCACTTGAATGTTTCACTCTATCCACATTTTGAGGTGAAGGTTTAAAAATAATAATAATAATAATAATAATAAAGGTACATGTAGAAACCTTTGGGAGTTCTTATCAAAATTGCACTCTAAACTGTACTATTCCTTGCTACTGGTGTGGAATCATCAAACACACACCTTTTGTACCTTTCATATGTATTTCTTTTACTTATAAAGCGTCACTATATCCATATTTCTAGAGTAAATATACATATTAAAGATATATAAGATATGGCGTGGCTCTAGGCTCCACAACGACCCTGTGTAGGATAAGCGGTCTGGAAAATTTATGGATAAATGCAAGATATGGGGGTTCCACCTCGATGACAAGGAAAGTACAGTTTAAAACCCTTTTTTTCTAACAGTGCATTAAAGATGGTTCTTTAGTTACTTTGACTGGAACAACACGCTATTGGTTCCTGTGCGATCCAAAACAGACAGACGTATTTATGCATCCAAGAACAATTCTTACTCTAAAAAGTAAGAAAATAACAGATACATTTAAAGCTTTGCTCTAAACTGGTGCTCTAGAATTATGTTCCAGTTATGTGGCTTAAATCATTTTAAATATTTTCTATATACACATTTTGAGGTGGTGGTTTTAAAAAATGATGATACATCTGAGAAACCTTGGGACTGCTTGTTGAAATTACACTCTTATAAAAAAAAAAGGGTACTAAACTATACCATTTCTTTATCACTGCCATAGGACCCCTGTGTTCATGTTTGGTCTCTTTAGTATTTATATTTTACCTAGAAATGTTCACTATAACCATATTTTGAGGTGATGGTTAAAATAATTATGGTACATCTAGAAACATTTGCGAGTTCTTATCAAAATTGCACTCTAAACTGTACCATTCCTCACTACTGGCATCAAGCACACCTTTTGTATAGGATCATTATATCCACATTTCCAGAAGAAAGATATATATTAAATATACAGAAGATATGGGGTACCACCCCAGAGACAAGGAAAGTACATTTTAGTACCCTTTCTTCTAAGAGTGCATCAGAGATAGTTCTTTAGTTACTTTGCCTGCTATCCAAAACAGACAGAAGTATCCAAGTGCAATTCTTATTCTAATAAATGAAGGCACATCGAGAAATCTTTGGAAGTTCTTACAGAATAAACTCTCAGGGGAAAAAAAGTACTAAACTGTACCATTCCTTGCCTCTGCCATAGTACCATTAAGAGCATGTTCTGTGTCTTTAATATGTATCTTTTACTTAGAAAGGTGCAGAGTGTACCTTTAAATGCTTTACTCAAAAAATGAATTATGGTCCAATTCTGTACTTGAAATCTTTTTCACTAAAGAAAGATACATATAAAAGGTGCAAAAGATACAGTAAACAAAAAACAGATACAGTTTAACACCCTTGTTTCTGAGAGTGCATCAATGTATAATGCTTTATTTACTTTTCCTGGCTGAACACCATCTTGTTTCTTGTCCTTATCCACATCGGTCAGAAGCTATGTTTCAAGTCACATGTTTGTGCATCCTAGTATAATTCTTACTACAATAAATGAAGGTACAGTACATCAGTACAGCTACAAACCTGAAATTATGACTTCAGGGATTCCGCCAGTGAGATGATCAAAATAACCCACATTATTTAGAACAGGATTCTTAAATATATATATAATACTTAATTCTCCAGACTAAATACTGCAATATTACACAATATGAATAAATATATATATATGGTCACTCCATCCAAAAAATGCAGCAAACATCTCAGTGTATTTACTTTTGTTACTTGTAGCATCAACCTCTATGCTACATTTACATTGATAGCACTTGACGCTCTCTTGGTAATATGACTTGGAAGGGCTACAGTGGGGGAAAAAAGTATTTGATCCCCTGCTGATTTTGTACATTTGCCCACTGACAAAGAAATGATCAGTCTATAATTTTAATGGTAGGTTTATTTGAACAGACAGAATAACAACAAAAATATCCAGAAAAATGCATGTCAAAAATGTTACAAATTGATTTGCATTTTAATGAGGTTAATAAGTATTTGCCCCCTCTCAATCAGAAAGATTTCTGGTAATACAGGTAATGAGCTGAGATTAGGAGCCTACTCTTGAAGGTAGTGCTCCTAATCTCAGCTTGTTACCTGTGTAAAAGACACCTGTCCACAGAAGCAATCAATCAATCAGATTCCAAACTCTCCACCATGGCCAAGACCAAAGAGCTCTCCAAGGATGTCAGGGACAAGATTGTAGACCTACACAAGTCTGGAATGGGCAACAAGACCATTGCCAATCAGCTTGGTGAAAAGGTGACAACGGTTGGTGCGATTATTCGTAAATTGAAGAAACACAAAAGAACTGTCAGTCTCCCTCTGCCTGGGGCTCTATGAAAGATCTCACCTCGTGGAGTTGCAATGATCATGAGATCAGTGAGGAATCAGCCCAGAACTTCACGGAAGGATCTTGTCAATGAGCTCAAGGCAGCTGGGACCGTAGTCACCAAGAAAACAATTGGTAACACACTACGCCGTGAAGGAGTGAAATCCTGCAGCACCCGCAAGGTCCTGCTCAAGAAAGCACATATACATGCCCTTCTGAAGTTTGCCAATGAACATCTGAATGATTCAGAGGACAACTGGGTGAAAGTGTTGTGGTCAGATGAGACCAAAATGGAGCTCTTTGGCATCAACTCAACTCGCCGTGTTTGGAGGAGGAAGAACACCATCCCCGGCGTCAAACATGGAGGTGGAAACATTATGCTTTGGGGGTGTTTTTCTGCTAAGGGGACAGGACAACTTCACCGCATCAAAGGGATGATGGACGGGGCCATGTACCGTCAAATCTTGGGTGAGAACCTCCTTCCCTCAGCCAGGGCATTGAAAATGGAAAATGAGAAGATCTGCAAAGAGAAGTGGGACAAAATCCCTCCTGAGATGTGTGCAAACTGGTGGCCAAGTACAAGAAACGTCTGACCTCTGTGATTGCCAACAAGGGTTTTGCCACCATCATGTTTTGCAGAGGGGTCAAATACTTATTTCCCTCATTAAAATGCAAATCAATTTATAACATTTTTACATGCGTTTTTCTGGATTTTTTTGTTGTTATTCTGTCTCTCACTGTTCAAATAAATCTACCATTAAAATTATAGACTGATAATTTCTTTGTCAGTGGGCAAACGTACAAAATGAGCAGGGGATCAAATACTTTTTTCCCCCACTGTATATGTTTTGTAACTATGGCAAAAAAAATTGTAAGTACATTATGACACCGTGTAGATAGCATATCATGTATATAACAATTGCTATCACTTGTGGCAACACATTTGCAACTTGAGTAGATCTTTGCAAGTTTTCCACCTTAATTTATTTCTACTTCCAAGACAAACTGGATGAATACTTTCTGTTTCTGCTGTAGTTTTACCTTCCTTAGTTGGAGCCACAAGACTAACTATACTAGCTAGCTAGTAGTAGTATTAGTAGTAGTAGTAAGTAGTAGTAGTAGTACTAAGTAGTAGTAGTAGTCGTAGTAAGTAGCAGCAGCAGTAGTAGTAGTAGTAGTAGCAGCAGTAGCATTAGTAGTAGTAGTGTAGTAGTAGTGGTCGGTAGTAAGTAGCAGCAGCAGTGGTAGTGGTGAGTGAGTAGCAGTAGCATTGGTAGTGGTAGTGAGTGATGAGGGTAGTAGTGGTAGTAGCAGTGGTAGTAGTAGTGGTAGCAATAGCAGCAGTAGTGGTAGTGACGGTAGCAGGTTGTACTAGTAGTGATGTGGCAGCGCAGTGGGCAATAGTGGTAGTAGCAGTGGTAGGGTTGGTGGTGGTGAGTAGTGAGTGGCAGCGGCGGTGGTGGTGGTGGTGGTGGCGGTGGCGTTGGTGGTGGTGGTGGTGGTGAGGTTGGTGGTGGTGAAGTAGCAGTGGTGGTAGTGGTGGTAGCAATGGCAGCGATAGTGGTGGTAGCAGTGGCGGTTGTGCTAGTGGTGAGTGGTAGCGGCAGCAGCAGCAATAGTGGTAGTGGCAGTGAGTAAGGTTGGTGGTGGTGGTAGCGGTGGTGGTGAGTAGTGGTGGCAATGGCAGCAATGGTAGTAGTGGCAGTGGCGGTTGTGCTAGTGGTGGTAGTGGCAGTGGTAGCAGTAGCAATAATAGTGGTGGTAGTGGTGAGTTGGTGTGTAGCGGTGGTAGTGGTGAGTAGCAGTGACAGTGGCAGGATTGCAGTGGTGGTGGTAGTGAGGGTTGGCAGTGGTGGTAGTGGTAGCAGTGGTAGTGGTGGTGCTGCATGTGGTAGTGATGGTGGTGCTATGTGGTTAGGAGTAGTAAGTAGCAGTGGTAGCGGCAGCAATAGTAGCAGTAGTGGTAGTAGTGGTAGTAGCAGTGGTGGTGGTAGTAGTGGTAGCAGTGGTATTGGTGTTAGTGGGATGGCGTAGCAGCGGTGATGAAGTGGTGATGTGGTGGCAATGGTAGCGGTGGTGGTGGGGTGGTGCTATGTGGTGGTGGTGAAGTGGCAGTAGTGAGTGGTGGTGGTGGTAGCAGTGGTAGCGGTGGTGGTAGTATTGGTGGGATTGCCGGTACTGGTGGTGGTGGTGGTGGTGGTGGTGGTGGTGAGTGGTAGTGGTGGTGCTTGTGGTGGTGGTGAGTGGTGGCAGTGGTAGTGGTGGTGGCGGTGGTGGGTGGGGTGGTGGTGAAGTGGTAGTGGTGGTGTGTGGTAGTGGCGGTGGTGGTGGTGGGAGTGGTGGTGGTAGCGGTGGTAGAGTGGTAGCGGTGGTGATAGTGGCAGTGGTTGTGGTGGTAGTGGTGGTAGTGGTGTTACTGTGTAGTGGTTGTATTGGTGGTGTGAAGTAGCAGTGGTGGTGTTGCTATGAGTGGTTTAGTGAGTGGTGGTAGTGTGTGGTGCTAGTGAGTAGGTGGTAGTGGTAGTGGTGGTGATGAAGTGGCAGTGGTGGTGGTGCGTGGTGAGTGGTAGAATAAATTAGGAGTGGCAAGTGGTAGTGGTGGTTGTCATGGTAGTGGTAGTGGTAGTGGTTGTTGTTGTGGTAGCAGTGGTGGTGAGTGGTTCGTGGTAGCGGTAGTGGTATGTGGTGGTGGTCGTGTAGTGGTAGTTGTATTAGTGGCATGGTGGTAGCAGTGGCAGTGGTAGTGGTTGTCATGGTAGTAGTATGTAGTGGTAGTCGTAGTAGTAGTAGTTGTCATAGTAGTAGCAGTAGTAGTAGCAGTAGCAGTAGTAGTAGTTGTCGTAGTAGTAGTAGTTGTCGTAGTAGTAGTATGTAGTGGTAGTCGTAGTAGTAGTAGTTGTCATAGTAGTAGCAGTAGTAGTAGCAGTAGCAGTAGTAGTAGTTGTCGTAGTAGTAGTAGTTGTTGGTAGTAGTGGTATGTAGTGGTGGTCGTGGTAGTGGTAGTAGTAGTGTTTTTGGTTGTCGTAGTAGTGGCTTGTTGGTAGCAGTGGTAGTAGTAGTGCGTAGTGAAGTAGTAGAGAATAAATTAGAGTGGTAGTAGTAGTGGTAAAGTGTGTGGTTAGTAGTAGTAGTAGCTGTATGTAGTGATTGTAGCAGTGGTAGTAGTGGTTGTAGTAGGTAGTAGTAGTATTGTAGCAGTAGTGGTTAGTAAGTAGTGGTAGTATGTAGTGGTAGTAGTAGTAGTGGTTATTGTTGTAGTAGTAGCAGTAGTAGTAGTGGTGGTAATGTAGTGGTAGTAGTAGTAGTGGTTGTCGTAGTAGTAGCAGTAGTAGTAGTAGTAGTAGTGGTAGTCGCAGTGGTGGTATGTGGTGGTGAGTCGTAGTAGTAGTGGTTGTCATAGTGGTAGCAGTAGTAGTAGCAGTGCGTAGTGGTAGTGGTTTGTATGTAGTAGTGGTTGTGTTAGTAGTGGTATGTAGTGGTGATTGGTGTTAGTGAGTAGTGGTGTTTTAGTTGTCGTAGTAGTAGCTGTGCGTTATTGGTAGCGGTAGTAGTGGTAGTGCAGTGAGTAAGTGGTAGAATGGTAGTAGTAGTGGTAGTAGTGGTAGTGGTGGTTTTTGGTAGTGGTAGCTGTTGTGTGGTGAGTTGTGCAGTAGTAGTAGTAGTTGTCGTAGTAGTAGTAGTAGCAGTAGCAGTAGTAGTTGTCGTAGTAGTAGTAGTATGTAGTGGTAGTAGTAGTAGTAGTTGTCGTAGTAGTAGCAGTAGTAGTAGTAGTAGTATGTAGTGGTAGTAGTAGTAGTAGTAGTAGTATGTAGTGGAAATAGTAGTAGTAGTAGTAGTATAAAGTGGTAGTAGTAGTAGTAGTAGTTGTCGTAGTAGAAGTAGAAACTTGACCACAAGTTAGCATGGTGCAAACCAGATAATGAAATCATTGTTCATTTGTTTATCTAATAAACTTTCATTCAGTCACTCACTCATTAACCACTTTATCCTGGGTTGTGGTGGCCACTGGGTTGTGGTGGCCACCCAGGAACACTGGGAGTGATGTGGGAATACATCCTGGATGGGATTTCCAGTCCATCATAGGGCACCACACACACATACACACACATACACTTTTACACACACTTTTACACATACTGATTCACAACTGGTGTAAGGAATCCAGAAAACCCAAACAAAATCCACATGGACATACACTAACGCCAGCTCAGGATCGACCTTGTGACTCTGGAGCAGTGAAGTTTGAATATGTTCCCTGTTGGGGGAAAAAATACCCCAACAGAACCCATAACAGAAATTCGAATGGTTTCCACTACAAATACCACAGCAAACCATCAGCTAACCATTAAAACCATTACCATTATTGGTCCTTAATTCTATCTACTAGACTTAACATGCCACCAATAGAAGGCAACAAATTACCAGTAGATACCCACAAGAACCATTAGAGTTGTCATTAAAATCAATACAATTCCCATTATAACCATTACAAATTCTATGAGGTGTTCTATTGTTGTTGTTTTTCTAGCAGGGTTAGCCTATAAAAGACCCTGTATTTTATTTCATTAAAAAAAAAAAAAGTATAGGCCTAATTGAGGCCAACGATCAATTATTTGAATACAAATGCAATTTATTTAAATACACACTTTCTACTTTAGGAGAAAAAAAAAGTAGGCTATGCCTTGTTTGTTTATGTTTAGCAATTAAATGTGGTAAGTGCAGTTTTCCCCGATGCTAACTGGTAGTCATGGCTTTCCATTAATTGTTGGCTACCAGTGCAAAACCAAGCAGCAGAGTTTGGACACCGAACATATGGCTCGGAGGTGAGTGGGGAATTAGCGTGAAAGTGATGTTTCCTCAACAACCCTGTAATATGTTGTGGGAGTATCACACTTAATACCGTGGGCTCCAAGTAATTATTTCTCACTGAACGTGATCCCTTGATTGTTGCCGCGAGAAACCTCACAGACTAAATGTATGAATTATTTATTTAAAATAAATAAATAAATAAATAAAGTCACTGTGGTACCTCAGTTGTGTTGTCCCTCGACAGACAGGGAGGCACACCACTGGCACGCGCCGCATGTTGACGTGTCACGGTGAGGCCCGGCGAGGCTGACGCGGGCGCGTGCCTCCGTGTTGTTGTTGTTGTTGTTGTTGACTGGGTTTTTTTTTTTTTAGATCAATATTAAACCTTCTTCCCCACAAAGCGCCGTGTTAAGTAGACGCCACGCTGCTGATACGCATAAAGAAATTAATTAGACGAGGTTTCCCCCCTCTCTCTCTCTTTTTCCTCCCCCCCATTCAACTCCTGGACAAATAACTACTTGTAAAGCGCACCTTCTGGGCATATCGAGCATATGCTTGAAAATATTTTATATGTAAATTTATAAATTTTTTTTTTTTTTTTAAAAAAAAATATTAAAAAAAAAAAAATTATAAATTTTTTAAAAAAAAGGGGGAAAAAGAAAAAAAAAAAAAAAGGAAAAGGGCGCCCGCGGGGGGGGTGGTTGGGGGCGGTGGGGGTGGTTTTTTTTTTTTTTTTTTTTTTTTTTGTGGTCTGTTTGTTCCAAAGATGCTAATAATTATTTTTGCAGCTCTGGGCAAAAGACTGCAGCTCTCATTTTGAAATAGGACGTGAAGAAAACCACAATCAGAGAGACAATAATAATGGCAGAGACCCCTCGGTAAGTGATCACGAGGCATTTAAATCAATTAGAGTGGTCCTGTTGGGAAATGGAGTTCACAGCCCCTTCATGATTGATCGATATCGATTAACACCGTGATCACTTTATGCCTCCATGGTTTAACATGATCAGGTTTTACCTCCGTGTTTAAAAGGCCAGGAATCTTCCATGCATTTTGAAAGCCCATTTGAAAGCCATAAGCTTCCTGACATCACTTAAGCAATTTTAACCTCAACATTAAGGAATGAATGCAAAGAATATCTCACAGATTAGCCTATTTAGGTGACATTGTTATAATCCTATGGAAATTTGAATGAGAAAATATTCTGCAGATTTATGTGGCAGTTGAATGATAATATCTCACAAGATAATTGCAAAATAAATCCGCATAAAATGTTATAATATTCTGCAGAATTTTAGATCGGAATTGGGAGTTACTGCGACTTCGTGCTTCTGAAGTCTCATTAATCTACACCCTTAATCTACACCTCTTAACCAAGCCACATCAGCACCACAGGCATTCTACGTCCTATTCAACTCCCGCCGGAAAGAATATTTCAGGTTAGGTTATATTGCTATTAACTCCCAAGTTTGAGGAAAAAGTCGACGTTGCGTGAAATTCTCATTCTTACGAGATAGTGATATTAACTCGCAATTGTGAGATTAAAAAGTCCAAGTTGTGTGAAAATAGCTTGCAATTCTGAGAAAAATTCTAATTTTTACGTGATAAGTCACAATTGAGTGTAATTAACTCGGGATTGTGAGATAAAGAGTCGAAGTTGTGTGAAAATTATTATTATGAGATTTTTAAAAAGTCACAGTTGAGTGATATTAACTCACAATTGTGATGGGGAAAAAAGTCACAATTACGAGATTTAAAAAAAATCTATTTCACAATTCTGAGAGTTAGGTGAAATAACTCATTTTTACGAGATAAAGAAAGGCACGATTGAGTAATATTAACTTGCAATTCTGAAATTAAAAAGTCAAGGTTGCATGAAAATAACTTGCAATTATGAGATTAAAAAAGTCACAGTTGAGTGTTACTAACTCGTAATTATGAGCTAAAAGAGATTAAAAAATGAGCAATATTAAGTCACAATTCTGAGAAAACGTCAAAGTCGTACGAAATAACTCGAGATACGAGATAAAAAACTCACAATTGTGTGACATTAGCTTGTAATTGTGAGATTAAAAACTATGAGAAATATTACGCATCTTTTTCCTCACGGTTGTTAATATTTATTATTATCACTCACACAATTGTGACTTTACATCTCACCATGTAATATTTTCCCATACATAGCAGAAACAAGCTTCCGTATTAGAAACGCGTATGTGCTTATAAAATCTTTTTTCTAGACTTTTTTTGCGATAGATTCAGTTCCTACAGCAGGGAATATGATGTTAGTGGACAGCTGTAGGTTTTTCACAGCCGAGTCCATCCCTTGTGTGCCCCCTGGTCTATGTGTTTAAAGCAGACAAACACATTCATTCATCTCTACCTGTCAGCACTGAGCCACTCACATAGAACCACAAACACACACACACACACACACACACACACACACACACACACACACACACATACACATACACTCAGAGAGAAAAGAAGACTGTTAACATATACATGTACATAGATAGATAGATACTTTATTGATCCCCAAGGGATACAAACAGGCAGCCAGAAACACACACACACACACACACGCACACACACACAGAAAGTCATGTTTATATCCAAAAGTTCATTTATATATTTTCTAGAGAGTATTATTAAATACATACAATCTAACTCTATTTGGAATTTTGATTTCACACACAGTCTAGCTCACTGTCCTCATGAGGACATTATTATTAATGCAGCTGATGGGTTCTATACTTCACTTAAATATAGCCCTAATCTTAACCTCATTAACCAAAAGGAAAACTTTTAAGGTTTTTGTTTTACATGCAAAAGCAGGCTTTGTGTGTTTGTTGGGGGACTGGGGGGTTGGAGAAGGAATCAGTTTTCCGCATGGGGACCTGCCAAATAAACAAAATGTCCCTGACAGTTTTGACCTTGTGGGGACATTTGGTCCCAACAAGATATAAAAACATGCCCACTGACACACACACACACACACACACACACACACACACACTCTCTCTCTCTCTCTCTCTCTCTCTCTCTCACACACACACACACAAAAACACGCACACACATGCACACACATACACACACACGGCCTCTCTCTTCTTTTCCCTCCCCTGGTGGGAGATTAGTGAATCGTGCAGTTGGCTGAGTTCCAGTCTGTCTCTCCCCATTACCACCCCCCCAATCGCCCCTAAGGGGCACCAGTAGCCCTTATCTACTACAGCTCATTCTCTACAGTTGCATCTTATGTACCGCATCTCTGTCTCTTCACTTACTCCCATCCCTAACATCCCTAACACCATCATATTATCTAAAGTCCTGCAGAGTGACTCTGAACATGTCCAGCAAGTGCAGCATGAACATTTAGGGTCTGTGTGTTATAACCAGAATCTACTGACAGTTACTGTGACAAGTTGTAACTTAGGGACATCATTGCCTGATATCAATCTTTTGAAATGTTAGGAATAGATTCACTGGCCACGTTATTAGAAACACCTGTACACCTGCTCCTTCATGCAATTATCCAAATGGCCAGTGCATAAAATCATGCAGATGCAAGTGCTTCCTACAGTGTGTGATCTTAGTGAGCTTGTATATCTCAGAACCTGCTAATCTCTTGAGTTAACATAGAAAGAGATCAGAGAAGAACAGCCAGACTGGTTGAAGCTGACAGGGCAGTATTTCAAAGAATCACTCTTTACAACCGTCTTGAGCAGAAAAGCATCACAAACCACACTACACATAAAACCCTGAGGTGGATAGGCTACAACAGCTGAAAACCACATCTGGTCCCACTCCTGTCAGCTCCAGTGGGCATGTGCCCACCGCAAACTGGACAGCTGAAGATCGGACGAACCTCACGTCTTAGGCATAGTGTACAAAACTGTACAAAAGAGAAAATAATCTGGTCGACCATGATGTCCGTCCCCATAATATTACAGTTTGTAATAAAAAACAAATATATTAATTACAATAAGTCATAACATAATAAATGAGTCCTTAACCCATATGACTTAAAAAGTGGATGTGGTTTAGGCATACAGAAAAGATTTTATTTTAGGTGACATATTGTACACTTACATTATTTGTTAGACAAATTAGGTTCATAGCTCAAAAGCAACACTAAAGACGCACATGCCTGACACCAAGAAATGTCTTGAGTGATCGACTACATTTGGGGGTAAATGGAAAATTGTGTAAATGAACTTTTAGAAAAGGAACAATAAATTCCGACACAGTAGCAATATATTGATTTTGCAAGCGCTCATAAGATCTTTCTTATTTAGTTTTTTTTCCCCCTTTCTTTTTTTCCTTAAAAGCCCATATTACGTCGGAATGATTTTCACTCTCAAAAATAAAGTTACCAAACCGTGTGTTTCCTTGTCGCTAGAGTGGCACTATGGTACAAGGGGACATGTTTTGTACCTTCTGTTTCTACGTTTTCTTTGAAAACGTATTCAGAATGAACCATATTTTAAATTGCCAATCATGTGACAGTGTTGAAATGCTTAGTCCTCAATGTAGTGCCAATGCTTTGTAACCAAACAGTTTAAGGGCAGAAGAAATTGAAGAAACAGAAGAAACCCCTAACCGCGTCTTTCAAGAGATGATACAGATTTGTACATCATCAGATCGTACTCATATCTTAATGTTTTCACTGCTACCAGCTTCACCCAACAGTAGCTAAATGAAGAATCAGAATGCATGATTAATAGGTTATGTTTGCTTTAATGCTCACCAATGTTTTCCAAGTTTTCTTTACGCAAGAACATCAAGCGCATGCTGATGAAAACAACAGAAAAAAATATATAATAATAATAATAATAATAAAGCACTTGGGCTAAGAGTTCAAAATTTTCCAACCCCCTGCGCTACGAAACTGTCTCTCCCTGGCTATGAGGCGTCAAGTATCGGAGCCGCCGAGACGATCTCCTCAATGGCCTCTCGGATGGCTCCGGCTCACAGCTCACCCTGCGCCAAAACTCTTAATGCGCTCGCCGACTCACTGCCTCGGATTTTCATAAAAGTCGTTTTCGTTGCCCTTGCTGCCCAGTGTGCGATACCGAGGCTATGTGTAAAATAAATGATGTATATAGCTGTAGGGGGAAATCCGACCTCCCCCGGCACTACCTTGGTGTCCAAGGAACATTGAACATTAGATCCTCGTTTAGTGAATAAATAAGCATTCAGCTGAATGGCGGTGTTAGCCACGGACTTTGGTGCATATTTTACCAGAAAAGGAGTTAAGCCATTAGGGAGTTAATATCAAATAAATCTCCACTGGTCGGGCAGGCAGAGAGGGACCGGCGGCTCTGCAGCGCCCTGTTGGGTTACTAATGACCTGCGCAGGCTTCAAATGAAGCTGTTATATGCATGTCATTTGCAGTATGTATATATTTATATATTATCTTCTAATTGTGTTTGAGAAGAGAACAAAGCCACGGCCACGGCATTTAGGATAAGAGCCTTAAACGCTTTGTAGAGGACAAAATAAACTTGTTTCAATTAGTATGTGATGGCCTGAGTGAGTGTGTGCGCGTGTGTGTGTATGTGTGCGTATACAGATGAAAAGGATCGACGCACAAAAGTACAAAGATGTGGTGCCTCGTGGTCTTTGGGGTTCAACACATCACTTTATAAGGAAATAACTCGGTTAATAAATTGCTCATTGAGTTGTTGTTGGTTTTTTTTTTTTTCAGTATCGCTGCATTACTACCAGACTTGCAATTATGTAGTAGTCTATTTTGTTAAAAAATGAGGCAGGAAAGAAATGATCTGGATCCAATTTGTTAATTTTCCCCCCCCTCAGTATTTATAAATTGTTTATATTTGTTCCACTATTAACTTAAACTCCCAGTTTATTATTCATGTATTCATCTTACAGCATATTAACGACTATGAATAATTCAGTAAGTACAGTGAAACTAATAGACCTTTCCTACATATGTACTTATGGGAATGAGGAATGCAAATCTGGACACATATACACACTTAAGGTTTTCTCAAATGTGCTGATGATTGTAATATGGCAGAGAATCACATTAAACACCCTCTCAAAGATGAAATTTTTTTATTTGTTTATTTATTTATTTTTTAACTCAACACCATATGGCTTTTGGGATATTTTGCCGAGTTTTGCCAAAGGGGTTATCTGTGAATGGTGTGGAAGGCTATTAAACTTATGGTTACTTGGTGGTTATTAAGGGTGAATGGGTGAGCAAATGGCACATAAATGTCATTAAAACCACAATGTGGCTGTTTTATCCTAAATTCTGAACATTATTCACAAATTCCACCAGTTTCCTGGTTATAAACATTCAAGCAACCAGGATGAATGCAGTCCGAAGACTCCTAAAACGAAAGCACGACTTTATTATTTGCGGTTAGCTAGATATTTTTAATATAAAGTCTTTTGAACCTTTGGAATAAAATTTCTATCGTCAAAGTATTTACTGCAGGCTATGTGTCCTTCTAGCTTAAGTAGGTTTTAGCAAAAGTAAATACCATTCAGTCATCTTTAACACTGTAAGTTTAAGAGGACTTTCCCCTTAAATGTTCTCGAGGCTAATTAAAACTTTAAACAAATAAATAAATATATACAAAATCCACCGAGTTCTCAGCAGAGCTTCAGAGCCATCTGGAGCTCTCCCATTCTTTCTCCTTCCTTCACTTTCTCCATCTTTCTCGCTGTTGGCGCAATTAAATACACACAAGAGACACTGCTTAGTAAACAGCGTTACACATTCTGTTTGAATTAGCCTCCCATTCTCCAACAACAACTGCAACATCCATACAGAAGAGCGTTTAGATTAATAGTGGTCTGACATGCCAGTCACTTCTGACAACTACAGTACTAGCGTGTCGTTGTAAACCGGGGCGCTAACTCTGCTTCAGTGTTAGCATGACTCGCACTGTTTGTATTCACTCTGTACACAGTGATATTTTCTGTCAGGGGAAAAAAAAAAAAAAAGATAAATAAATAAATAAAGGTTTTTATAAAATACCATTTAGCCAGAAACTACAGATGTACAGAATGTTAGCATGATGGAAACATGGTGGCAATATTATTTGGCATTGAGAAAAGTCAATTTCATTTCTGTCAGAGATAGCCTGACCTGTTCACGCTAACACCGTGTCATAAACTGAATCAACCTTTATGTTTACTCTACACATATTAGCATGACACAAAACTGCCAACACGTAACAAAAAAGCGTTTAAGTGCAACTTGGCATCTATATTTATGATGCGAAAGATAAATGTGCTAAAACAACCCAAAAGGAAATGATAGATATCATAGTTTGGGAGAGACTGTGCGGTTTGTAGCTAACCATGGTCCAGTAATTAGCATGTGCAGACGCTACGTTGGTTAGCAGTCCTCGTGCTGAGGAGTTGATGAACTGTGCCAGAGATAAAAGCCTGGAGCCACACACAAATAAATCTGTCATTTCACACGTTATCATATTCATGAGTGTGTGTGTGTGTGTGTGTGTGTGTGTGTGTGTGTATGTGTGTGTGTATGACTGCAGATGTTACAATAGTTGTGCTTCTCTAAAATGTGTTTGGGAAGCGATCGACAGCTTTTTTAGACCAGAAGTTTTTTTTTCTTCTCTCAGGGAGCGAGAGTACATGCTGCTAGTGTTTTTGCCATTTGGGCGAAAACGAGCGGAGAGCTAACGATGTTTGTCGTGTGACTCCGAGCCGCCTGTTTGTTTATGCTAGGCCAGCTCTGCCCAGCGCCGCCTGTAAATAATTACCCACCCTAATTATGGCCTGGAGTTAGCGAGTGTGCTAAATGCTTTTCTGATGAGCACTGCCCTGAGTTAGCAGGTGCTGGGCCGGCCCTCCTAGGGACTCAGATTGAAGAGGGGGGCCCTCATGCCTGTCTAGCTTTACCTCCTTCCCTCATGTCCCACAGGCTGAACGGGTTGTGTGTGCGTTTGCACCCCCCAAAGAAGAATACCCCCCAAAGAATAATGTGTTTTACACAGGGGGGGGTGAGTCTCCACACGGGGAGTAGGAGGGTGTTACTCTGTGTGCAGCTGGCCCCTAATGCGAGATCCATTACACTGCCCTAAAAATGGCCTCGTTTTTCGAGAACTTGGTCATTAAGATGTGTCTTGCTGACAAAAATCAAAATCAAGTGTTCAAACTCCGAATAAAAGCCTGTAAGCTCCTTGGATCATTTTGGTAAAGTTTTATGGTGATAATGGCTGCTGCCTACTGGGGCCATCTTTAATCTGATTTCTGATGATTTCCTCTCTCAACCAGGTACTCGGAACGGCTGAGCTTTTCACAGTATCCCAAACAAAGAAGCCAAATGCAAATGGGACTAATGTCAGGTGCTGAATAAAACATCATCTCCGAGCCGACTTTGTCACAGGTCTGCATCTTTGTCGTAAAAATTGCACACGGGGCCAGCTTGCGTGGCCTCGACTCTGCGTGTTATTTGGTAGCATGTCGTACCATCAAACTTTTACCCCCCATGATCGTTCCCAGTCTGTCTCCAAAAAACTTGCGCAGACTTGCATTATGTCAGCTCGCGCTTTGCCACCCCATTTGCTGTAGCCGTACCGCTGTGAGCGCAGACAGACTTATCAATCAAACGCGGCTTGATGGATTCTTCAGAACGACGGAGCAATCGCCTCAGAAGAGCCGAGGAGTCTCGGAGCGTTTTGTTTTTTGCTTTTTTTCTTTGACATAAGGGTATGCAAAGAGTGTAAATGGATGAACGGTTGATTGATTCTCGCCAGCGAAGCTGTCGACAGCAGGAAATGTGTTTTTGCATTGACTGTGTTTGCCTGGGAATTTGCTCGGGACATGAGTTATCGCGTACGAGTTTGGACCTTAAGGCGATTCCACATTAATGTGTATAATGATGACAGGTCGGAGGAGCCGAGATCCGCTGTTTAACAGCCGTTACCTGTGGAGAGACAGAGAGAAAGAGGATGGGAAAAAAAAGACTAAAAGGCTGGGAATATATTAAAAGAGATGGGCGAAGCAGCTAAACTAAAGAGACAGGAGCAGGATAACGATATAAATAACCTGGCTGGGTTTTAAAGATGAAATAGCATCGCTTGAAGAGACTGCATTTGACAAACCAACAACATTGACTGTAGTCCTTATTGGAGCTGCCTGCTAATAAACATGTCAAAGTGAGAATCTTGAGTTGTAAAACATACAAGTGCCCCATTAACCCTAAAAAATAAGTCAACTCAATACAGAAAACAATTCCTTTCCTGCCCTTACTGAACATTCCAGATTAGTCTGGATCAGTCAGATTAGCTACTAATACTACATCGTAGACAAGTTATTTGTATTCAAACAACACGACAGTAAGGTGATTAGAAAATCTCAAACTTTTTTTTTTTAGATCAATTCTGATCGATTAGGCAAACAAAATCGATAAGGAAACTTAACTGACTCACAAAAATGGTCTAATATTGTGTTTTAGTAGCTTATCTGAGCTTCAACATCAAGCTAATGCTGTTGACAAGAAAGCAAAACTATGTGTAGGAAAAGTAGAAAGCAAAGAAATTTAGTGTGCTGACACTTTGCAGACTATATTATAGAGCGTAGTATAAAAAAGAATTGCAGCACAAATATCTTCACTAAATGATAAAGCGAGCATCATATTTGGCACTCTAACTAGCAGTTAGGCCTACTATTGTGTAGCAGGCCGAATAGAGGTTAGTGTGTTAAGCGTGTGTGCAAAATAAATCTATTTTCAGTGATCATACGCATATATAACTTATATATATATATATATATATATATATATATATGTGTGTGTGTGTGTGTGTGTGTGTGTGTGTGTATGTATGCATATGTGTGTGTATTTATATGTATATATATATATATATATATCCATATATGTTTTTACATATATACATACATACATATATATATATGTGTGTGTGTATATATGTATATACAGTATATGTATGTGTAAGTATATGCATATATGTGTATATATATGTGTATATGTATATATGTATCCATATATCCGTGTATATATATATATACATACACACACACATATATATATGTGACAATCAAACACACTTAAAAATATACAATGTCAGAATCTAGTCTTGATGTGCTTAGGCTGTGAAAGCTTCACATTTACAGAGTGGATATGGAAAGACATTTTAGAAAGTCAATAATATGTAACAGTGAAGTAAAAATTAATATTATCAATCTTTGTTGTTTTATTGAAAAATGAAACAGTGACTAGATGGACTGATTTTTACAGTTTATACGCTGTACGTTCTGCTCTAAGGAACCTTAACGTCAAAACGTTGTGTAGAGATCATTAAAAAATTAATTGTGAGGTCAGATGACATCTATGTATTTTTTTTTTTTTTCTTTACCATGGCACTTACCCTAAAAGCTGTCTTCACTCCAGCCATTTACAAGCCTTCAGCCAGTGGGTGGCAGTACAAGCTCTTTCTTTCAAACTTATCTAGTTCTCTGAGTCAAATGCCTTGGAAAAATTGAGGATATTGTATATATACATGGGGTTATCTCTTTCTATTTGTCTTATATATACATATATATATATATATATATATATATATATATATATATATATATATATATATATATATATATATATATATATATATATATATATTTATATATATATATATATTATATATATATATATATATAAGACAAATATTGTATATTCCTGTTCCAAAATTATTCAAAAGAATAATATGCTAATAAACTTAGGCAAAATTTTGGAACAGGAATATACATAAGAATTTTGGAATTCTTATGTAGCTTCTTCAGGGCAGTACTAAATGAAAAAAAATAAGATCTTTAAACAAAATTAGAATTTACACTGATCATCCTGTTCAAAGGTTTTCATGCCTTCATGACCGTCAGTGAATGTTCGTACCTTTTGTAATAGTCGTGTACGAGTTCCTCAGTTGTCCTCAGTGTGAAAAGATGGATCTCAGCATCATCTAGCCGCTGTTGGAAAGGGCTCAAATATGCAGAAGATGCTGGAAAAGTAAAGAATCTGCAGGACCTCGAGGATTTTTTTTTTTTTGAAGAACAGTGGGCAGTTTAACTGCTCAGGACAGACAAGGGACTCGTGAAGAACTCTCACAAAATATAAAAACAGTTGTTGATAACGACAGGTAACGACACAGCATTAAAGAATCAATCAAGCGTGTGTAAACTTTTGAACTGGTTCATTTCTGTAAATTCTGTTATTATTGTGTCTTGTGGACTATATATATATATATATATATATACACACACACACAGTCTTAGGCATGTGCAAAGAAATGCTGAAGAGCAAAGATGCCTTCACAAATACTGAAATTAAATGTTTCAACATTAAAAAAAACTATGAAGAGCAGTATACAGTAATAAAGAAAGTAAACGTTTATTTGCTTTCAAAAAAAAATTTATTAGTAGTCTCAGGTAGAATTAGTGCAGTTTATGAGGAAATGAGTTGTAAGGGTTATTGATCATCTTGCAGAATCAGCCACGGTTCTTCTGGAGACTTTGACTGTCTCAATCACTTCTTATTTTTGCAGCAAAGCCCAGCAGCCTTCATTTTTTTTGTCTGAAAAGCAGTCTCTTACATAATATGCTACTTTCTTTACTGACATACGAATATTTTTCCATAACATTTAATTTTGTGCTGGAAAACTAATGTTTGAAAATCTAAAAAAAAATTTTTTATTAAATATCTATAACAAAGATTGTATTAAAAAAAAAATTTAAGTAGGGTATGTCATGGAAAAATCCCTCTAACTAAAGGAAAAAAAAAACTTCCAGAGAACAGGTGATGGATGGATTAAAAAACTTTATTTTAAACAATAAAGTGAGACAGTCTACAGAAAGTCTAAATTCATCCAAAAAATACATGGCTTTTATACTCTTCTGTGACAGTGAGCTCATCTCTACGCAGGGTTTTACCCTTTCTTCCTAAGAACAAAACAAGTTAATTACCCACCATTAATTATTCATGTCTATATGATGTCTCATGTGGCACACTAGGTTGCTTTTTTAGAAAGATTTGATGTGGACAGAGCTTTTAGTTTGTAAAAAGTTCATTTTTGACCACCTTAATGACTTTCTTACTTTTATTCCAGCTCGATACACTTCTTCTGGAAGCCTTATCTTTTATCCTGACATTGGTATGCAAGCTTAAAAAGGTTTTGAATGGAAACATAATTTTGGTGATTTATTTTTACTAATTTATTGCCATAGTGTTATGCTGCTGTATAAAAAAAACAGGGTTCTTCCAACTCGGTACCCAGGAAATACAGAAAACGGCTAATTGAGCAGTAAAACAGAAGTCTTCTAGCTCAGTACACACATAGAAAATCATTTTAGATTATGTTTCTAAATATTGATTATACATATTGATTATGCTTGTTAACTAATATTGATTTTTAGATTATGCTTCTTGGTAATAATTCTAAATGTTAGTTATACATATTGATTACACTATATCAGTATATTGTATAGGTGCCTAAGACTTTTGCACAGTACATATATATAGATATACACTGTGTGTGTGTGTGTGTGTGTGTGTGTGAGTGAGAGAGAGAGAGAGAGAGAGAGAGAGAGAATTTGATTGCATTAAAATCAACATAACTCCAAAATAATGACTGCAAAATGGTGAAATTAATAAATCATATAGACATACACTGGTATGATGACAATCAAATGTATCCACAACACTTACACTACCACACATTTAAATAAGTTAAACGCATAAAATAGCATGTTTTAACCGTCATTGCAGGAGCACAAACAACATTTTTAATTAAACTGCCTTAAAAGTTATTTAACATTTAGTTGCTTAAAATAAGATATACTCAACTCCAGAACATTTAAAATCCCAACCGTTATGCTATACACACAGACCAAATTAGCAATTAAACTGCAACTGATTTTATTTTTTCCCTAATTTCCCAAAAACTCATAAAACTCGCATTCGATCCCCTCCCCCCTCCTCCTCCTCGCATGAAACTTAAAAGCAAACATTTCTGCATGTACCATTCTCCTTCAAACATAAATTAATCACTGTAGATACTTTTTCTCTACTTTTCTAAACACACACGGGGGTCCCATTACATAGCAGTCAATCTTCAAGAGACAAAGTGTTAAAGAAAAAAAAAAAACAACAACAGCAAAAGGAAGAGAAACCCATTCTCTGGAGACAAACAAAACCATTAATTAAAACAAGCTCTCAAGCATCAATCTCTCTGCCTGTCACAAAATTATCATAATCTGAGAATGTTGGGAGTCTGCAGAGTAAACAGTTAATTTAGGGAGCATTAATCAAAAAGTGGGTCTCTCTCTACCCCTCTCTGTGCTTTGACACTTGCACTTCTTCATCCAACTGCATTCTTTGCACCCAACGTGGGCAACTTTTCCATCCGGGATCAATTTCAAAGTCCAGCAGCATGCAAAAAATATTCAAATATTACAGCGAAACACACAAAGGGCTTTGGCGCAGGGGTACGTTTCAATCTTTTTTCCATTATTCATTAACTTTCCATTCAACTACTTGTCAATGGGGAATCTTAATTTAGAATAAAATAGCTAGTCGAACTGTGTTGTGGGCTTTATGTGTGTTTGTGAGTGACTGTGAACTGTATATGATGTAACTGGGAAACAGGATGAGTTGAATGACTAAGCAACATGGGGAAAGAGAAGGAATGTTGGGAAGCTGTTGACACAGCTTTCACAACAGACCAGGGTTAATCCATATCCATTATAAGCTTGCTATATTCTGACGTTATATACTTCTGTAAAGGTGTTTTGGGACAGTGTCCATTGTTAAAAGCGCTATATGAGATATTCGGTCACTGGTGCTCAGAGGACTTCCTATTGTGCTTGGTGACAACCCTATAGACTTCTACAAAGCATGCTATAGCCAAGTGGTTAGGGCACATATGCATGGGGGCAAATTCCCTGAGCAGCAAGTTCCCGGTGGCTTTTTTCCCTAGCTGGACAATTTGCTGTGTTATGGCCAAAAATAATTATCTCCCAGCACCCCAATACAATGAGGTTGGATAAGTGTTTTTTTGTGGAGCTCAAATCATTAAAATTTTACATGGGAAACTTAATAGCAACAGCTCTTCCCAATCTTTTTGGGTGATCTGTTTGTTTAATCTGGCGATTGGTGGTAGAGCAACCTAATTGTAGAGCTGGTGGTTCGATTGGGCAAGACACTGAACCCCAAGTTGCCCCCGATGGCAAGTTAGTGCATTGCATGGCAGCTCTGCTACGTTGGGGTGTGTGTGTGTGTGTGTGTGTGTGTGTGTGTGTGTGTGTGTGTGTGTGTGTGTGTGTGTGAATGGGTGAATGAGACACAGTGTAAAGCGCTTTGGAACCGCTACAGTTAAAAAAGCGCTATATAAGTGCAGACCAGACCATTTAATCTACTCCACCAGTCATAACCAATTCACACCCTCCTTCGTCTGTCTGACTCTCCAATGACTAGACTATATTGCTTAACATTATTGTTGGTTATTTAATTAGAAATGTCATGATTGTGCTCTTATGTAGGACGCTGATGACCTTGACTCATTGGGATAATCAGCTTGACATTGGGATAATCTGCTAACCACAAAGCCTCCAGAAAATCAATAATTTATGTGAACTAATGATTTTGAGCAAAGACTACTAGCGTAAACTTGATTTGTCTACTATTAAGTCAACTAATTCAGGTTAAGACTTGCACTTTATGACTAAAATGTATTTATACACTTGACCATCACATCCATATATGGACCTTCCCCAAACTGTTTCGAAGAACACAACATTCTTTCCCTACTTTTCCTTCACTGGAATTAAGAGGCCCAAACCTGTTCCAGCATGACAACGCTGTTGTGCACAAAAAAGAGGTCCATGATGACATGGTGTGAAATAACTTGAGTGTCTTGCACAGAGCCCTGCCCTCAATCCCACTCAACAGCTTTGGGATGAATTGGAACGCTGACTGCACTCCAGGTCTTTTCACCCGACATCAGTGCCTGACCTCACCTCACAGCCACATTCCACATTAATGGAAAGGCTCCCCAGAAGAGTGGAGGTTGTTATAACAGCAAAGGGGGACCACCTTTATATTAATCCAATGATTTTGGAATGGAGTGTTCAACAAGCACATAGAGGTGTGATGTTCAGGTGTCCACAAATTTTTCGTCATATAGTATATATGTATGCAATTAATGATACTCTTTTAGCGCTTTCTCTCTGAGGTATTTCTCTAAGCACCGAATGACAACTGGGTCAAAATCAGTGTCGAACTTATTAGCAAATAAATGGTGCTGCTCTAGCATCCACTGCAGGTCCCCAACCCCATATACACAAACATCCCGAATGTGAATACCCTGGCAGGCAGGGTACACTGCATCGAATGCCCCCTCATGTGCTGCCCATTTGATTAGCCGGGAGATGCTGTAAATGTCCGTGATGTCAAATTTAGTGTGTGCACGGAGAAACCCTGGGACACCAGGGATGCGTTGCATTGTAGCCCAAATAAATTCATCAGGGCTGTATGTATCATTTAACCATGATATCAACACCTGAGCTTTGGGGTCCTCAAGCACATAGCGGACAAAATCACGACTCACCACTATGTATGCAATACCTGAGAATATCTTTATGCCCGAGGGTGGCGGATTTTTGTCTTGGTTGGTTGTCTGGATTCTTCCATTTATCACTTGGTGACTTTTTTTCCATCTGTATTCCTTATTAGGGGGTGTGAGCACAGTCTCCAAGCTGTTGGCACCAGCTAGTGCTTTAAGAGCACGCACTATCTCTAAGTTGGTTTTGATGGGGAAGTCCTGCCCACACAGGTTGATGAAGTACTTCCAACGACTGCTGGCCTGGTAAAGATCCTTCATGCAATTGATGTCAGCCTGGACGCGACTCCAGCTGGCATAGACCACATGTTCAATCCGGCTAACCAAGAAAGCATTATCAATGCAAGAGACAATGGCACTGACCGCCTTCGTAGTGGACTCAGGGGCATTTTTGATCTACATGGATGCAGTAGAGATTCTGAGGACTGTATATGGACCTGAGGAGTCTCTCAAAATTCTGCACCTTGTGGTGAATGACAATGGAATATGCCACTGGGAACGCCTCCTCCTCCACACTCAGTGGGAATGGGAGGTACTTACGAGTCCTAAGAAAATTTTCACAGTCTTTTGTCTGCTTGACATATTGTTTATCAGTGATCCGTGTTATTTTCTTAAAGCTCTTTGTGATGGACAGAATCTTAGCGCGATCAATCTCATCTCTATCTCCCTGTAAAATTTTCTTGCAGTCACACTCGTCCTCTGGAGTTTCATCGTCTATGATTATCAGTGATCTGTAATTCATCTTTGCCTTTTCATGGATAATCCAAGAGACCAAGAGCATGAGTACACAAGCTCCAGATAACAGCAACCTCCAGGATCTTCTCTTCATCAGTAAAACTGTTAGTAGTACCACCTGTAACAGTTAGAGTGCATTATTTTAGGATTGGTCATAGTGTATTCCTAGTAACATCATGACTTGCGCAGGGTTTTGCATGTTTGCATGTTGATAGAGAACAATAGTAGACTTAGAAAGGACCTGTCACGATAAGCAATTGTAAGGCAATACCAAAGTAAAAAATAAGAAAAAAGAAACAGGCATGGGTCTGGTGATGAGCAAACAACAAACTGGGCTAGGCAAAGATCAATGCGAGGGAAACGGAGTTAGGAGTACAGATAAGTGATGAGTGTTGGGAACATGCTTTAGGGAGGGTACAGGCTACCACTTCTTGTGCTCGTCTTGGGCTTATACAGTTCAAACTTTTAAATAGAGTCCATCTGTCCAAGTCGAGAATGTCTGTGATGTATCCGGATGTAGAGGACAAGTGTGATAAATGCCATGGCTCTCCCTGTCATCTTGGTCATATGTTTTTCTTCTGCCCTGATCTCCATGGTTTTTGGTCTGTTTTTTTACCATCATGTCCACTATTCTCAGGGCAGATTTAAAGCCTTGTCCATTGATTGCTGTATTTGGGATTCCTGAAGCTTCAATTCCTTTGAGCTTGATACAAAAGGATGTTATTGCTTTCACATCACTTATATATAGCAAGACGTTCACTACTGTTGCATTGGAAGTCTGCTAAATACCCATCTATCTCCCAGTGGATAAAGGACGTGATGTTTTTTCTGAAACTCGAGAAAATAAGATATATGATGAATGGTTGTACGGACAAGTTTTTTCATAAATGGCATCCCTTTATTGTATACTTTATGGAGTTACAGTCACTTCCCACTTAAAGTTTATTGCCTGTTGTTGAATTTTATAATATCTTTATAACCAGCGACAGTTGATGGGTAGCCATGATGAGCTGGAGGGGTGGGTTGTGGGTTTTCGATATTTTTAACTTTGTTTTCCTTTGTATAAAAGAAAAAAAAAACTTATGAATGTTTACTGCTGTTGCTCAATTTGTTTTTATTTTTGGGAAAGGGAGGGGAGGACAGAACAGAAAAGGCGATTTAGAAAGGCTTTGCAGAAATGTTAAACAGAAATGTTTAGTAGAAATGTACAGCAGAAATGTTCAGTAGAAATGTAGAAATGTTCAGTAGAAATGTAGAAATGTTCTGTAGAAATGTAGAAATGTTCTGTAGAAATGTTCATCAGAGGTGTTCAGCAGAAATGTTCAATAAAAATGAAACTTAAAAAAAAAAGGGTCAATGCGAGATAACCAGAACGAGATCAAATACCAGAAAAGAAATCTAACAGAAACAGCTAAGTATAGTACAGTCGGTGAAAACACAGATACAATACTTCGCGTCACACAAAGACATTTGAAGGGGGTATTTGAATATTCAAACTACTCAAAAAGAGGAAACAGGTACAGCTAATTACAGTGAGGGATTTTTGTAAGTGTGTCAGCCACAGCTAGCTCATGTCTGCGGCTGAACAACAATAGTTCATTTGTGACCAAAAGTATTTTACTACCCACAGTGAAACACTCTGGTACAAATTGAACCATGATTTATCTAACACGATGAAGGATATAAAATTTCTCGAATGGAAACACCGCTTTAATCCATTTCTGCCACATGCTTGATAACTCTTATTTCATTATTGATAAACTCACATATCCTAGATACGGAACTCAGTGTCTCTCCCAATATAACAGCTTCCTGAAAACTAGTCAAGTCTGAAGATGTATGGTCTAGCGCTATACAGTAGGTGTCTAACCAAGCCTTACCTTGACTTTTTGTTAACTTCATGCAGTTCTTACTGCAGAGTCCCTGTTTCCTATTTGTTCCTGGATATTTAACCCAGTTTTTCCTGCCCATTACATCATATGTGAAACGTTCCCCTATCTTGACTCTTTCAAATGCTTACTAAGCATTTGCTGTTGTTACCATGACCATGCTATTGCTATATGATACAAACTGGTTGGTTATTCTCCTGTGTAAGTTTCTAAGTAATCCAGAATATAGCAGCTGAATACCAGTTTGTTATGAGTGCTCCGGTTACCTAGAGCCAGGGACGCTGCATTTTTCTGGAGCATTGTTAAACTAAAAACACGCTGTATTCCTGAGAGCAGAATATTGTACTTACCATCTTCCTAGTTTTACTCACTGATTACCTAGTACACTGATTCCTAAAATTCCCTTCCTCATAGATCATCCACATTTTGCTGTTCCCCAGCTCTTACCACACCAGTACCAAGCATACTGTATGCATCAAGCTATCAAGAACACTGAATACCTGATACAAGTGTGCTGTGAAAGAGCAAAAATGTGTCTCCGGTTGGGCCTGAAGCCTTCCTGTGGAAACACTTACCTACTGAATGTAATACTAAACTATGAAGATAAAAACTGTACCTGCTCTATTTTCTGATCTGGTGTAAACTTCCTGCTATGCCTACTTCAACCACAACTTCCTGACCCTTTATATGTACCAAGTATACACAAATGTGTCATGTGGTAGAGCTTTCTCTTACATTTCTCTCTGTCTTCAAAATAGATTTCCTGTTAATTTTCAGATATCAATCCCAAATTCAGTCATTAAGACTAGATTAAAAATACATCAATCAGACCATATTTAAATAGCTGGGAAGAATGATATAGAACTGAACTTACCGAGACATGAGTGCTGTTACCTTTCTAGGCAAATATGACAGGAAGTTGATAACATCTCTTGTTTTAAAATGCATAAGCATTACTTTACAATTATATCATAATTTGATTAATGCACTAATTCAGGTTCTTTTCCTTTTTTTCCTCGATTCTTTCCACTTTCTGCTTCAGTATCTGCAGGACGTCACACAATGGCAGTCAGGTGGAAGTCAGAATCACACTCTTCCTCAACTTGCAGTTGACTCAGGTAATAATAATAATAATAATAATAATAATAATAATAATAATAATAATAATAATAAATAGAGCCAGGGACACTGTACTGTACTGGAGCATTATTCCAGAGGATGAGAACATTTTGTAATGCCAAAAAAGACTCCAATCCATTACATTGACTTCTGGCTTCGCATTCATACAGCATGTTCCTGAGAACTGTTTATTCTGTTCATCTTTGGCTCTAAGGAAATGTTTTCATCGACGTTTTCTCATAATGAAACATCTGTCATTGGCTCGTAGAATATTTTAGTTAAGTAACTTGGTAGGATCAAACTATCATGTTGGTGTCCAGATTTTTCGTTTTTTTTGTGTGCATGTTTTTCTCTGGAGTTAAAGGCCAACAAGAAAGCTAAACTTAAGTTAAAAACGAACTTATGCTAATTAGCTTCATAGCCCCCAGTAAAATAAATAAATAAATAAATCTGCTGTCTGCTCACTTTGACATACCGTTAGAGGATGTCTGTACAGAAAATTAACTTTGTGAATAATGTTACAATATCAACAAATCTCACAAGAAATCAAGTTTGATAGCTCATCTGTTTGTTCAACTGATAAACAAATACAGTACTGCTGTATAATGTCTATAGAAGAATAGCAGATAGTCCTGACATTTTACAGATTTATATAAAGTGTACTACATTATAGTATATATAATAAAACGACACTATTGCAATACACTATTCAACAGCTAAGCAATCACAAATCTTACGAAAATGTGTAAGTAACATCTAATAAATGCTTTTTCTTTTATTGCAATTTTTTTAAATAAATACGTTTTACATTTTTAGTCATCAAAGAATAAGATAAATGATTCCTCTTTTTCATTGATGAGAAAAACCAGATCTTTTTTTCCCTTATAAATGCAGTTTACTTCCTGAAATTGCCCATTTTCATTTGCTGTGAAACAAGCAACGGCTTTTATGTTGTGGCAAAAGCAACCCTGTGGTCAAGCTGCTGATACAGGTCTTTCAGTATGAGACGGAAGTGAGCGGTCAAATGTATGTATTTTATCTTTAACATTTTAAAACTGAAAAAATATATGTAGAGATGACAATATCTATCTTCATTATGATAATGGCATGCTGTACATTTCTTAAAACAACCGTGGCACCTTAAGGGTTCTATTTACTAGTTAAACAAATATAATTAACAGGGATAAACACTGTGATGTTGGGTCCAGCTATGGAAAGAGTTGGAAAGGTTCATTTGGAACGTGTGAAATGTGTATAGAAAGGAACATAAGCACCAAGCTATAACTTATTGTAAATTGTAACTCAACTGAAAGAAACACGATTACTTGTACTCCTAATATAACTTTATCTAAAAATGTTATCAGACCCTATAATATTTTGCATTATTATTGTTATTATTATTATCATTATTATTATTATTATTATTATTATTATTGTTGTTGTTGTTTTTGTTGTTGTTTAGAGAATGGAACATGGTAATCTTGAAAAAAAATGAAGAAATTAGTTTAGAAATAAATTCCTAAAAGAAATGAAAAAGAAAAAAAATCATACTTGGAAAAGTATCATGTAAGGGTAGTTAAACTAATCTTACCAAGGTTTAGGGTTTAGTCGTTCTGTAGTTATAACAGTAAATCCACCAGAAGTGAACAGCACCAGTTTGAATTCGACCTCCAACAGTTTTAAATCAGTTTCAGTAATATAAGAACGGACTGGTACTAGAGCAAAATACCATAACCCACTGTACGTCTCTCGCTCTCCACTATACATATATATATGAGGGTGTGTGTGTCTGGCTCCACCCTACTAGTAAGCATGAGACGTGTTAGATCAGGGAGAGAACTAAACCCTGCAATGATGTGGGTTCTGATGTGGGTTTATTTCGCAAGAAAGAAACACTGGTTTAGGAAATGAAAAAGACTCACAGCAAAACTAACTTTGGTAACCGGCAGCGCAGAAACATTCATGTTTGGAGTTTTTTTTTAGTTTAGTTTTTGTCTTACATGTACAAAAAGTGTTTTATGTGGTTTACGTCTGTTGTTTTTTAATCTAATTTTAATAATGGATAAATGTTCATAAAAATAAATCAGATTTTTTTTTTACTTCATTTATATAGATAGATAGATAGATAGATAGATAGATAGATAGATAGATAGATAGATAGATAGATAGATAGATAGATAGATAGATAGATAGATAGATAGATAGACTATAACTGTCAGCCATCTTGGATTTTAAGAGGCAAAACTCAAGAGAAATCAGGATAATTGATTAATGGTCTCATGGCTCTGCCATGGAATAGTTTAATTCTTACATTCTCAGAAAAAGGTCCCTCAGTGACTCTTTGGATAGTTTAGGGATGACCCAAAAAATCTACCACACTGAAAATCACCCCAATCAACACAAGTGAAAACATGACCTTTGGGGTCTTCTTTCTTAATCAGTGGTCTGTAGTACCACAAAAAGGGGGCAGGAGGGTTTATGGTCATGCACGTATGTCCTGGGCAATGTCCAACAGTTCCAGACTCTGAAACCTTTTTTATTATGACCCTGAGTAGACATTAGGGATGTATCCTCTTTTATATCCGCTTCTTAGATCGCTTATCATCTTTCTTTCGTCTTTGATGGATGAAGATCTTTTACATGTGTGCAGCCTCTTACTGAGTCGAAATCAATTATAGATTTCTGGACACTGAAAATATGTTTGTATTTATTGAAACGGTCAATATTTCTGCCAACAATATTTTAACATATATATATATATATTTAAAACTTCTTAAGGGACTGTTTTAAGTGGACATTTTAAATAATTGCTATGTTTGATTTATATAATCGTTGTTGTTATTTATTTGATTAGATTTTTTCCCTTCGCCGCAAACCCATTGTTCCCAGTCAGTGTTCAGATCCATGGTGACCTTGATAAGGATAATGCATTTACTAAGCATGTGTAAATAAATGAATGCATATTTCTGACCATTCCCTTAAAAGGTACCAATAATTTTGGAGTTGGTTGTAGGGAAATTTAACTTAATTAAAAACGGCCACAATCTATAGTGGGGCATTGAATTTGTCTAGTAGCTTCCGTTAATTCGAAATCTTTGCACTCTGGTTGTTGGGGTTTTTATTTTGAAGTCGTTTTTGTATCCTGTCGTCATATCCGGCGTGGTGGGCGGGGTTAATCGTAATACGCGTGCGTTAAAGATGACGTCCTACCTACGCTCTCCGCTTGGTTATCTACTCAGTGTGAACATCTTTTAGGTCCGTGTAAATGTTGTGACGCCGTTACGGAGCTCTTTTGGACCTCACTACAGAGAGTGTCTGATTTGTTACATTTAACCGCGGTCTATATTTAAAGTGTGTTGTGAAATTCGCCATATTGCGCGGAGAGCTCTAGAAGGATCCACAGGGTCATCATTGCTTGTTTCCTGCCGGTGTTTTAACGGTAACCGTCCAGAGTCTAGACTGCTCACTCAGGCTAAGATAATAAAGTATTTTGTTTTATATATATTTTTTAAAAACCAGTCTTGGAACCGTGGACATGAGGAGTTTGCCGTATTTCTGCCGTGGACCAGTGATTCG
>CM022780.1:5851737-5994237 GCA_012411365.1 Ameiurus melas | reverse complement strand
GCGGTACGGAAAATGAATGGATGGATGGATGGATTATTAGGTGCACTGCTGATATTGTACCTGCCTATATTTTTGCATTTAAAAAAAAAAATTCCATTTGTATACGTGTTTATTGGTATTGCTCATTTGTTTTATGGCAGGAAACGCATTTGATCCACAAGTTTAAGGAGGATTTCTACGGCCAGATGCTAAGTGTCATCATGGTGGGCTACATTCGCCCTGAAAGGGGATTCATCTCACTAGGTAAAGCACACAGTCTTATTTACAGTGATTTCCACACACAGACTCGCATGCTTAGTGACTACACAGACGATTCCAAGTGTCCAGTACAGAAAGATACACACACTGAAATAGTAACCCGTTGACTCCTAGTCAAAAAGGTGACGTGCCTATTCTGTCATTTTTGCAGATGAATTGATCACCGCGATTCACAGTGACATCGAAGAGGCAAAAAAAATGTTGGACCTGCCCGAGCACACGAAACTGAAAGAAGACAACTTTTTCAGGACGTCTATATCCACGACAACCAATCAGATCTTGAATGGTCACTAAACAGAACTTGTCACTTGATCTAGTTTCCCATACTTAGTTTTATGGGGGTGAAACCACTGTAACATGTATGCATTATTTGCATTATTTCTGTACTATAAGCGTCTTTCAGAAAGGTTCACACGTGCAGGCACTGATTGCCTTCTTTATGGAGGATGAAACATGAAGAGGTTCGATTGCACTGGTTTTCATGAAGGAACGAAGTTACCTCAACCAGTTCAGACCAACGGAATACCAGGAACTTCCAGGACTGAGACTTGTCTAAGCTAGATCTTTTAGATCACTGATATCACGGTGTACAATCCAAGTAATATCTCAAATTAGTCATATGCTTGGTTTCTTATTGAATCCTTTCTGTAGACGATGACTTGCTGTAAATTGTATTTAAGTGGTTGTGATTTTATTACTTTTAAGAAAAATACTACAGTTTTATTCAGTAACAGATGTACTCTACATTTAAAACTAGAGATGCTACACTTGCTGGTCATATTTGTATATTTGAAGTTAATTTAAGATCTGATTTGCATAGAGTTTATTTTTGCTGTATATAATCAAAGGAATATGGGCATGAGTGAATATATACAGTGGTGTGAACAATGTTCTATATTTTTGCTTAAATATGACCTAAAACATCAGATTGTCACATAAGTTAAAAGTAGACAAAGAGAACCCAAGTCTAATTTCCCCTTCAAATTAATCCTAGAGGTTCGCATACTTTTTCCAGTCACAGATATGGAATATTGGTCATTTTATTTAATTTAATTTTATTTTAAACTCTAAATGGTTTACAAACTTTCAAGCACCACTGTACATCTGCGGGTCTCAAAGTGTAACTTGGGGTCCCACAGACGTCTGTAAAGCATAACCAGAGGGGTGTGATTTATATTTATTACCAATTGCTTCTACTTATTAACCTGTTAGACTGGTCACTTGAACTGAAATGGTTTAATCAAAACCTTTAATAGCTCAAACAAGTAAGACTGGTCCATCCATTGGACCTGAAGTGTTGTGTTGGTGTCTTCGACCTGAAGTGTTTTTTATTGTTCAGGCATTTAAAAGCATGTACACATACATACATACATATATATATACATACACAATGTTCTGTCCAAATACTCTATTCTGATTGGCTGGAAGGTGTGCGTTAAAACCATCTATACAAGTAGTTCTGGTCAGTTTAAGCACGGTTCTAAACGCACAGCTGAAACACAACTGCAACCATAGTAACACAGTAGTTAAACTGAAGTGTGAAATGCTTCACAGTTGCAAGTAATTCACACACGCACAATCTCTCACTCATAGCTGTTTATTATAATGCTTTCAAATAAATGTAGTGTTATCACAGTGTATGATTGAGAGCGGGCAGAATTCTTACACTTAACGACCTGTATATATGAAATAAATAAATAAAAAAACTAATGAAAATGAAGCTTTATCTTTATCCTTTCAGTAAGATTTTGACTTACGGTTTTTTTGACAGCTTTAATTTGTCAAAAGTGACCGTGGTATGAGCCGGATAATCCACGGCGATGTGTGCGTTACACGATTTTAACTTATTTTCCTCCACGTTGTGCATTGAAATCGTTTAATGCACACCTAGCCGTGGATTATCCCTTACGTAGCCTGTATCTCCCATCTGTTATACTAATTTGAACATAATGTTACTGAGGGTTTCCCCCCATCTGTTGCTTCTTGGTGTGATTCTACAAGGCCACAACAACGTTTCAGCAAAACACATTTAACCTTCAGATTGATAGGACCAAGTGTTCAGTTTCCATCCCTTTAGCTTCACACATGCACATTGAGTAATGACATTGTTATGATGCCGAGCTGTAAACTAACCTGGTTTTTAAATACCCAACATTTTTGGGTTTGTTTGGGTTTTTTTTTTTCGTTTTTGCTTTTTGTAGATTCTGAATGAAAATCACTCATCTTATTGTTCATAATAATATGGATGGCTTACCAGTTATTGTGTGGATATTGACAGTAGGCTCTCCAAGCTAACTGATTCTGAGCATCACTGAAGGTTGTTTGTATCTAAGCCCATATTCCCCAGTGTACCCTTTGTGTGTAACCTGTAGTTAAGGTTGGAGTCAGTGCACATGCCAATCCCAATCAGTGCACTTCATCTGTATTTACAATCACTCATTTGCAGAACAGCAAAAGCTTTGACTCGCTGGAATAGTAAGCATAAGTGTCCCCAAAGCCACAGCATGTTTATTAGAAAGAAAAACATTTTGGGAATTTGCCAAAATGTTTTCACTCCAGCAGCGTAGTGGAAAATCTCTCACGTTCATGAATACAATAGTTCAGATAGTACAAACGATGTAGGTGCAGAATAACCAATACACTACATCAGATTTAGTCAGACTGCTTGTGCACTCCAATGTCACGAGGTAATTCAACAATAAAGTTCACTTTCAGACAGAAACATGCCATCCTGCTCTTTCTCAAGGTAATTCCTTCACACTGGTCTCACTGGTGGAGAGTGAAATGGATGCATTTACCTCATCCATTTTAGAAAAGTAAAAAACAACTTCGGTATGTGTGTAAGAATTTAGATTTCAAAAATCTTCATGACTGAGACTCTCTTATATTGCTTTTATATTACTGAAACATTTCACTCTGTTGTTGAAAACGGACATTTGGAGTTGATGGATTTTGGTTTACGAGGGCGAGTGAAATTTTTTTTTTTTTTAAAGTGAAGAGAAACGGTACATTTCATTTACGTTTGTAGTTACAAAGTAAAAGTAAAAAATGTTTTACTAGTCCATTGTTCTCAAAAGCCCCGTCTACCGCTACCTTCAACTTTTAAAACGTTTGAAACACCCATCTCCAATAAATTGTTTAAAAAAATGAAAAAAAAATAAAAATAAAAAAAGGTTTTCATTTGGCTCACTCTCATTAGAGTTAAAGGTAAAGGGTGAATCTCATGAAATGTTTAATAACTCACATTCAGTGATGACGTTTTATTGTAAATTTTTTAGTGTACATTTTAAATATAGTACATAATAATACAATGTAATACCTTTCATGACAAGGGCAGAAGATTTTTGAATCAGTGTTCTAGATAATAACTCATGAAAATTACTTATTTATAAAAGACTCAGTCTTATCTAAGTCTTAAATATCCCAGCAGATTCCCTAACCAAATAATTTTATACTGGCACTGCAGTGTCTCACATATCATATATCATGTCATACTGTACTAATGCTGTCGTGGCAAAAAAAAAAAATTATACTCTTGATTAAAATGAAGTCTGTTCCACTCCAGTGAAAACACAGTGTGTTGTGGACAAAATGGTGGCCGTTTCTTTTCTTACACTAGGCCTTACAGTACCAGACACTTACATACACAGCAATCATTAGCTAAACATATTAGCCCAAGTATTAATGATCTTAAAATATAATGCAACGTTTACCAAAAATATCCATTCTTCCAGGTGTTACAAAGTTTATCTTTGGGTTGATTTTGTGATCCATTTATTATACTTTGAAACGTCCTCTGATATACAGGACACTAGTAATCATTGATTTCTGGGTCAAGTAAACTCCTGAAGTCTGCATTCATAATAACATGTTGTGTCTCGGGCCTCCAAAGACTCGTTTAACTTCACCTTAAGTATCAGAACAGCTCATACGATTGTGAGCAGACTTTCCCAAAGTGGATACGATAAAGAAAAGACAGCGATGTTGTGTTTAAAACAGTACTGGAATGCGATCATACTCTTTGAGCCATTAACAAAGTGCTTACAGTCGATTATTCTCCAAAATATATATTTTTTAATTATTATTTTTTTACTACTCACCTCAGAAGAATGAAAGGGCTTCATCGTCTGTATTATATTAGCAATAAATAATCTTCCATCAGACAACAAAATTATAAAGTGCTACAAGAGTCTCATACACTTCATTTTATAGCATGGATTGAGTAATCATATTCCATATCCATGTCTTCTTCTTCCTGGTCTAAAAGACCGTACTTAAATTTATGATACACCACGCCATCCTGCCCCATATACACGATCTCATCCTCCTCCTCATCATCCTCCTCATCATCATCTTCATCCTTATCACAGTATTCAGTCTGAACGCTGTCACGGAGCGTGGCCATGGTAAAGGCCGGCTCTTTGTCCAGCTTGGTGTAGCCATTCGATTTTACAGCTCTTAAGGATGGCAGTTTTGGGAGGAAGTGCATGAAGAGGAAACCCATCACACCCATTCCAACCAGCAATAATATTGCAATTACAGTAAGAATGCCAGAGTTTCCTGCAGGCATGTCGTCTTTGCTGCGAAACTTAAAGTTGACCCCAGGCACACACTCATCGAAGGAAGCTGCGAGTGAACACATTTTAACAAGATTACTTCTGTTCAATTAATTACACAGACAAAACACGAAATGAATTTTTAGTTGTTGTTTTTTTTTTAAAAAGCACGATTACAGGGTTTTCCATCTTTTAATCTACAAGGATAGCATAATCTAACTATCAGAACCCTACCCTTCCTTCTGATTTTACCGTACATATACTCTGCCGATTTCAGCATTAAACTAAGGGGCTTTCACTGAACTCTGTGTCTTAAGGCTTTTTAACTATTACAGTAGCTCAAAGTTGATTATTTCTCAATAACAGGACATTCTGAAGTGTTTTTATTCCTCTTACACCACAGCAACATGCCAACTCATATGACCTTTTTAAATGTAGTAAGGAACCGTGCACTTTTTAATCGTTGATGTCGGAACATCCAAAACAAAACAGCAGCTGCTCATACTACCAAGAAACCGGAACGCTTCAAACCCTCGGTCCTGAACACTTACAAAGCACTGACTTGGAGACTCCTTCAGTAAGTGTTAAATATAAATCCCTGTACTGAAAGCTTTTATCAGTTGTCATCGGAAAGGGCCGGTGTGGTTGCAGGTTTTCATTCCAACCAAACAGGTGAGACACCTGATTCCACCTGTTTAATCAGTTGATCTTGGCTTTCATTAGACTCAGGTGTGGCTTCTGCTTGGTTGGAATGAAAACCTGCACTCACACGGGCCTTTTCCGGATAAGATTACACACCCCTGCCTTACATAACCTAAAGCGAAGAATAAACTGATTCAAATGTGTTGTTTAACAATGCCAACTGATAAAAGCTTGCAGTACAGGGATTTATATTTAACACTTACTGAAGGAGTGGATTATGGAACTGATGAATGTTTTTAGCCCTAGATAAAAGATTTTACCGTCATGGCACTGACAGCACTCCCAGGGCAGTGGGGATGAGTCCATTTGATTTTCTTTTCCACAGCAAGCTAAACACCTTCTATCCTCTGAGAGACGATGTAAAGCATGGCAGTTGGTGCAGTTGAACGGTCCGTCCCCTTTACACTCTAAACATGATGGGTCACATGCTTCACACTTTACTTCTGGGCTCTGTGTGCGACAGGAAGACGTTTAGAAAGAATGAAATGCATAGTATTATCAAGCCAAGGTGAATGGACAACACAATAGCATGCAACTATTATATCAAGTGTCTACAGTACTCTTTCGAGAATAGTGCAGCACCTGAGGTAGTCCCTTTCCAAACTGAAGTCAAGTCAAGTAAATGAATTCCTACAACACCTATATGGCGTGTGTATCTGACAAAAAGGATCAATAACTATAGATACAGTGTATACACAATAAACCGACCACTCAGTATTGTTTATTTGGCATTAATGGAAACTTTCTTAATGTGATAAATGCAGTCCCTCTCTCCACCGAATCAAAATGGAGGTTTTATTCTGATTTTTTGTAGAGTCATTTAATGATGGCTATATCTGATGCAAATCAGCACTGGTTATTAGTGTAAGGTCCAGGCTGTGTTACCGTGGATATAGCGTACTCTCCGGCAAGGCACAGGGATGAGCAAATTCCTCCGAACATTTGAAAGCCCTCAAAGCAGGATGTGCAGTGTAGAGGTCCTGATTCTACAAAACAGAATACACGTAAGCATACGTGATCATCGTATAAAAATTCTAATCAAGAAGGATTTAAAATATAACCGAATAGGTGTTTTTTGTGAACACGTGCGCCTCTTATTCATCTAGTCTCTGCTTTTTTTTTTTTAATCAAACAGGATTTTGAAGCAGCTTACTTTCACAGGTTTTGCAGGATGCGTGACATGGTTGGCACATTTTCTTCAACGTGTCAACGAAGTAGTCGGACGGGCACACATGCACACAGATCCCTTTGGTTTGTAACAGGAAGTAACCATCTCGACAGCCTAGGCAGTGTGTATTGCCACCGTCTGAGCACTCCACACACGACGGGTCACAGGGCTCACATGTCCCGCTGGCATCGTTGCCATAGAACCTAAAGAAACGCGCACCACTATTACTAATTTGCACCCGATGTGGTATGTAATTAAGTAATTAAGACAAGGGCAGAAGTACTGTCAATTGAAGGTCAGATTCTCCAAGTAAAATTCAAGCAAAGTGTTATAAAACGTCAGTTTACAAACTTCCTGTACTGCCAAAATCTAATTAAAAGAGGAGCTTATGGGAATCAAACCTTCAAATTCATTAGACAAGAATATCACACCAGTAGAACATTTCTAAGACTATCTCTATAGGATTTGATTCGATTTTTTTTGAAGAAATCTCTCTTTCTTACTGTCAGTAAATTCTCCAGAAGCTTCCTATACGACCGAGGTGGAGAAATAAAACCAAAAATGCTGGATTTTTACTTAGGGATATTACTAAACTCATGGATCAGTCCATTTTAGCCTGTTTAGTCTGTCGTTCTTAAAAATGTGAGTCTTCTCTGCACACAGAATGATTAGTTCTACCGTTAAAAGAAACGCTGTAATGAAAGTCATGAGAAGAAAGTTAGCTTTTGAATATTTCTGCCTAACGATGATCGTGTATCAATAATGTGAGAAACTATTTGCCTGTAGGTATTTGGTTTATGAGTACAGGAAATTGGCGGGTCTAAATTTCTTTTCATATGAATATGATATCATATGAATATTCACAACATTGGTTTCCTCTCCTTCAACAACAACGTACACAAATACGCTACTTAGGTTGAGAAAGAAAAAAAAAGTCCCTTTTGTGAGGACTCTTTAGCCTGCTAAGCCATTCAGCTTAATATATGGACTAATATAATAATATCTGGAATCACATTCTTTTCAATTGAAACCCTTTCCTATTGTAAGTGGGCCTGCTGACCTACTCTGCTTTTTTAAATTCGCATTAATTAAGAATTGAACTTTTATTAGAAATAACACATTGGAAGGGGATAAGTAAAATAAGTTCTTTCCTCTCAAAAGGCTCTCCAAATAAAAATATTTAATGTTATTGAAATGTTACATGTTACTTTGAATGCAATGTTCTTTGACGGATCACGGACCATTTAAGTGGAGTCAGGAAATAAATATGGTTTCCTCCCACTGCTCAAACGCAGGCAACGGTAGCAGAAGGACAAGTATAAGAGACATGGCATCATGGAGGTCATTTTCTGATATAGAGATATAATAGGAAAAGCTATTAGTGACGATTTGCAACAATACATTTCATAGTGTCTTTAAACTAAGGCTCCATTATGTTGTTTTTTGTTTTTTTGAATACAAGCACACAACCAATGCAGAGTATAAAAGATCCAGAATGCCAAGAAAAAAAATAAATAAGTCCACTGTAATATCAAAGGGTCTGTATTTTTGTTTCATGTAGTGAGACCATGTAAAAGATTTTTAACTGGGGGAATAAATTATGTTAATAAAAAAGTCAACTTCTCAACCAGAATTGACCATGGAGCACAGATCCAGTCTCTGATTTTTAACTTTTTTTTAATCTCCATCTTTGTTTGTTTTTTGTAAGTTTTTTTTTTTTTTTTCCTTGGTGGGGGGGGGGGGGGTACAGTTGTTATTTGGAAACATCCTGTATTTAGAGCCAATGCACATAGCTTGGACATACAAGCAAGGGAAGAGATTCATGGTTTGATGAGACACTCTTCATACATCCTCATGTGCTGACAAACACGTATGACAGCATCACAAGAAGGATTAAAGCAGCTCAAAAGGGCGTGTGCGACACTTCATCATGATATTCAGCATTTAATAATTCACAATTTAATAAGTACGATGCTTCTAATATATCGTTAGCCGTTGTCATTTGGTCCATCTTGTCAGAGGCGAGAGTCACACATTTGTTGTTTGAGTGTGTGGCGCCCTCTAGTGACGGTACAACAAACGCTAGTCATGATGACGATGCAGAATGGGATCAATCTGACACTCGGTTATCCTCTAAGCAACTGTAACATTAATATTTCAGTCATTTCCTTCCAGCCAATCTTAGTAAGAGCGTATCCTTATTCTTTAAGTAGAAAAATATCAAAAGATTATGATGTGGCAAAGAAATATGCCCAATATAAACATGTACCTGGGAGGGCATTGTTGCAGACAGGTGCTTCCCGAAATGAAATGGCCTTCTTTGCATCTGAGGCAGTCATTGCTGTGATGTCCACGGCACACTGCACACGTCACATGGCACTTAATACACTCATGCTCATTCGTGTCACTGTAGTAACCGTCCGGGCACATGGAAACGCACATGTGATCTGTTTGGAGGGACAACAATATTTGCTTCGCTTCTATCTTTGGCTCTTATTAATAATGTATACGACTTATAGGAATAATAAAAGTATTCCCTTATGCTGTATAAGGTGGTTTTTAATTGTGGTGGAACTGTACAATATAATTACTGATCATGTATGTTTTCCTGACAAGCTAGTTAAAATGTTTTAAAAAAGAGCAGTTGGAAGTTGAGACAGGAACTCACTGTGCAGGTAATAGCCAGAGTGGCAGCTGAGGCACAGATGTTCGCCTGCACCCGAACAGCGGAGACAGCTTGCGTGGCACGGTGTGCACTGCCCATCTTTATCCTCAAATGTGCTTAGAGAGCAGTTGCTATAGAACTCACAATGGCCGTTAACATCTTTCCTCATGTTGGGCCTACAGCTGGAGCATGAGGAAGGGTGAGGGCCAGAGCAGGTCAGGCAGGACCTATCGCAGTCTGAAACATAAACAAAAACGCACCACCCAGTTAGAATGAACCAATGTGATTAATCACAATCGGATTCCTTTGATTAGTGGTACTTTGACGGATACGAGCATAAAAAACGAAGCGGTGGAGGAAGGCGTAACAAGTCAATTATTTTCACCATGGGGAATCAAACGGTCACAGAGGTGCAAATTTTTTTTCAATCCAGTCAATTTCACATCATCCTAATATGAAATTTGTTTTAAATAGAAACCATCCTAACGTTCAGTGTGAAATGATGACCCGGGAGCCATGAAAGCAGGCTTGTATTTCTATGGGCAAGATTCCAATTTGGAGTTTAAATCCTATTTAGTTCATCTGTACACCATATGGAACAGTGTTTTGAATAGAAAGCACTGTTCATACAACACTATTTTTGTGCTTGTTGTAATTAGTCTTTCATCCACTTGTGCAGACAAAATAAAGAAAGAACAATGCTTTTACATTTGTGATGAACCAGTATGTGGTGACGGTCAATGGATGCGTCCCAATCGAATAAATACCAAAATAAATAAATGAACAAATGAAAAGGATGATCTGACTTCCAAGTGCAACATGTAGCCAAAATACAATTACATCAGCTACGATCAGAGCCATTGGACCGGACCATGATAGAAACAACAAATGTCGGAAAAGACAAAACATGCCATCAATTTACAGATTTAGGCGGATAAAAGTACTGAAAGAATTAAAACAAGGGCAAACCATGATATACTGTATGGTGTTGAAAGCCATATGAATAGTCTGAGGCTGTTAGGGTTGGGCTGTCCAACATCTGTGCAGCATCTGGTTGTGCAATGTCTAGATTTTGTTTGTACAGTGGCAGCCTTGGCGTATATTGTTCGGTTTCCATATTCTATTATGATTCATTTAATTAGGAAAAATTAGGAGGCCTTAGAATAAGGTCCCTTCGAGAAAACTGGTTTAAAAATTCCAGACTGTATGTTGAAACTTCTATGCCTCAGCAAACACATGAAATTTACATTTGATACTTTTTCTTTTTTTGATCACTGACAATTAGTTATAGAAAACTTTCTATGTGTCCACAGATAATATATATATATATATATATATATATATATATATATATATATATATATATGCCAGGTACCAGAGGTTGCTTACATTACACAGGATCATATCTGGAAGTGTGTGTGTGTGTGTGTGTGTGTGTGTGTGTGTGTGAGTGAGATTCACATACCCCGACATTCAGACACAGTCTTGTCCTGGTACGTGCCTGATGGACAGGTGGAGAGGCATGCTCCATTGTAGCGGACGTCTGTGGGATCTCGGCACGATATGCAGTCATCTGTATCAGGTCCATTGCAGGTTGCGCAATTTGTCTGACAACGCTCACATTTCTTTTCTTGCACATTTGGAAAGTAGCCTATTGGACAGTCATCCATACACATGCCCTCATACAGGAAATAGTACTGCTCACATTCTGAAAAGAAAGAAAGAAAGAAAGAAAGAAAGAAAGAAAGAAAGAAAAAATGGAAATAAGGGAAGGAAGGGAAAGAAGGGAAGGAAAGAAAGAAGGAAGAAAAGAAAGTAGGATGGAAAGAAAGAAAGAAGGATGGAAAAGAAAGAAGGGAAGGAAGGAAGGAAGGGAAAAAAGAAAGAAGTGAAGAAAGGATAAGAAGAAAGGAAAAGAAGAAAGAAGGTCAAACCATTTAGAATAGAACTGGCCTTACACACCACCCCTGAGGTATCCCATTGTAAGTAAGCTGCTACCTTTGCCTAAGGAATTACACAGGAATCCAATTCATTTGCATGTTTTCACATTTTTATTTTTTAGTTTCTGTATAAAGTCCTTGACACTCTTTAAAGGTACATTACAACATTCTTTAAATATAATGAACCAATGAATGTCCCCAGCATGCTGGGACTGAATGTGCTATGTCTTTTAAACTTAACTGCCTTCCTTCACAGTCAACATAACAGAGGCACTTACCAGTGCATCGGCTTTTTACGTCGCATTGGGTGCAGCTGTTAGGACACTGCTCACACACGTTGTCTTTGACATGGTATCCCACAGGGCAGTAGACCACACAGGTGTGTCTGTGAAGCAGGTACTGCTGCTCACAGCTCAGACAATAATCAGCTTGGTTTTCACACGAGGCACATCGTTCAGCACAGCCACGGCAAACACCGCTTTCAGGATAACCCCTGTGGAGAGGCAAACAAAGTGTGTGTCTTGCTTAGGAACATGCCATTACCAGTATTTCATTTGATCGTTTATCATTTTAGATCTAATGTGGTGATACAGGAGACCTTTAAGGATCGCACGATTTGTGCTACCTTCCAAAGTCAGTCTTTATCTAATAAAGACCGATGACACCCAAAATTGTTGCCTATTTACCATATGTACCTTGTGTACTGAATTTGAAGTGTTAGTATTATTGTGCATTAACTGATGTTTAGCACTTAGTAAATAGTACTACTTCATTGACATTTTTGTGCGTTTGTGTGTACATGAATGAAGGCGCAAACAACAGAGAAATACGTGGGAGAGAAAAACAATGCACACTTTGTACACTTGTCAACGCATATCCCGTTCTGTAGGTAGAAATGACGTCCACACTTGAGGCAGTTTTGGGCTTCATGGCACTTGAAACAGTTTGGTAGGCAGTTCTCGCAGTGCCCACTTGTCTTGTTCCCAAATGTACCCTCAGGGCAGGATGGTACACACGTATGGCTTCTTGCAACTAGAAACATACCTATGGGTACACACACACACACACACACACACATATATATTATATTCTCATTCAAGCAATGCAATAACATTCATGGGAATATATAATATATAAATATGGAAGCGCTGGACAAATCAGTACACTCACCATCCATGCAGGAATTACACTCATCAACCCTTGGCCCCCAACACAGATTACAGGTAGGATGGCACTGCTCACAATCCCCCTGTCCTATACACACACATATACACATACATACAAGCGCGCACACACACACACACACACACACGCACACAAACACACACACGCACACACAGGGGTTGAGAGGATACAGAAGGCACTTATGCAGCAAGCAGTAATTTTAAGATGAACCAAATGTATGATTTACTATCTTCAAGATGAGACACATTATAAGCAGATGCTAATTATAGCAGCCAGGGACTTGTGGAAAAGCTCCAGCATAAGTATATTTTCCATGCTCATTTGGTTCCTACCGTGACATTTTGCTTAATACATTATTTACCAATAGGATTCAAACATTTTTCAGATGGACCACTTTCAGATAATATGGATCGGACCAAACGAACTATATTTTCCATGTTCATTTGGCTCCTCGTGTTGAACCTGATTAAAAGTAACTAGACTGTTTTAGATGAAACAGTTCAAACTTCCACAGCTAATTCAGATCAGGCTAAATGAAGATGTTGCCTTACTGTTGCGAAAGTATGAGGGGTCACAAGCTTTGTACATGCTGACACACTGTCCGTTCAGCAAACGCATGGCATCTTCACAAGAGTCGCAGTCGTCATAGTATGGCCCGCCACATGATCGACACGTATGGTGACATGGCTCGCACTCGTGGTTCTCGTCAGAATAAAAACCCTCTTTACAGTTCCTCACACATGTGCCGTCTAGACATGAACAAGACATGCTCTCAGATAATCTCCTCATTAAGGGATTAGTATCATTAGAAAGAAAGTCATGAATATTATTGTATATACAAATGTAGGTATAATTATTTCAAATGTAGTACTGTGTGCTATTGCTTCAGCATTCCGAGAGAGGAAATGACCGACTGCAAAAACATAGCACTGTACGAACGAGCAAGTTTCTTTTATTCCATATAGCTCTATCTTCTCCCAGCTGCAATTCAGACGAGAGAAGGTGTGATGGGCTGGTAGCAGCATGTCGGTCTATCCTCACCTACCATCCACATAAACATCTAATCTTCTGCCCTTAGGCACCCCATGCACACAACATCAGACAGAAGACGCACCTCCAGCCTTACTTTTACCAGTAATCAGATACAGACAGTACAAAATATACTCAAAGGAAAAATAGACCATGAACTACTAACATCATAATCTTTATCATTAACATGTGGTCTTCCATTTTAACAATTTTTTTATACTGAAATTATGATATACACACACACATACACACACACACACCCACAAACACACGCATATATACACATACATACATATCTGGTTTAAAATTGTGTTCATCAACATGTTGGTCTATTTTAATTTTAGTTATGGCTTCAATTTCAATTCTTTTTATTTGTAGAGTGCTTTTAACAAGGGACATTGTCTCAAAGCAGCTTTACAGAAATATATCAACACAGGATACAAATTTTAAGTGTGTGAATTTATCCATATTGAGCGAGCTGGTGGCGAAGGTGGTGAGGAAAATCTCCCTAAGATGATATGAGGAAGAAACCTTGAGAGGAACCCGACTCAGAAGGGAACCCATCCTCATCTGGGTAACAACGGATAGTGTAAAGTAAAGGAAAGTTCATTTTGGTTCCTACATTACCCACAATGCAGTCTGACTATATACTGATAGTGGGGTCAGTGGGATTCAACCCTCAATTCATCTCTTCCTAGTCTGTCCAGCTCTTTCACCTCCTCATTTGTACACTCCGCTGAGAGAGATCAGCTTCCAGAGCTTCAACTTTCATCCTAATACCACGACCGACATCATTATGTTTGCCACCTCGTAGATCGCTAATTTGCCTGAGCCGAGTTTCTGGAATAACTCAACATAACATGGTCATATAACTATATGTACTGCTGTATTGTATTCTTTAACTTTAAGTCCAATGTTTTCTCTCTACTACTTCTACATTGGATTTCTAATTAACACGGCGTTGAATAAGAAAAGACGCAAACAGCTAAACCTGACCATAATCCCTACTGTCTGAGATCATGGACATTTTTCTCTCCTCTTAATTGACATGATACCAGCACTAGTGATGAATCTTGTGACATCAGGGTCATGAGAATAACGAAAATACAACACCAGCAATGGATCAACACCAACACAGAATCACTATAAACAACGAATATTTCAAAGTACACATATTTAAGGTGTTTCAGGGTGGAGACTTCCTTTAAAAGCACGGTCATTCAGATTTCTACAGGTAAGTTTAGTTGACTGCTGAACAGAAGAGAGTTTATCTGTATGAAAAAATCATTATTATTTGGCACCTGAGAGTAAGAAGCCATCTTCACAGAGGTAACACTGGGACTCATCACAGTTGACACAGAGATCTTCACATGGACTGCACACCATATAGTCATCATCTCCATATGTTTTCTCGGGGCAAACCTTATGGCAACTTGTCCTTAATCTAGAAAAACAAATTAAATTGTAGAGGTATTGAACCTCATGTTTAAAGTTAAGTGTTATTGTTTTGTTTTTGTTTTTTTGTACCTCATCAAACTTACTTATAATATCCTTTGAGACAGGACACGCAGTGTGCTGGATTTACTGACAAACAAAGGAGAAGAAAATAATTAGTCAGTTAACCAACAATATGTTACCTGACTATGAGCTTCAGCAATAATTTCATCACACATATATTTAAATAAATAAATAAATGCCACCACAGCACAAATAAAATAAATAAACCAGCCAGTTAGTTGTCTTGTTCTCGGTGTACCAACAGGGGGCATGCAGACATTGCCCTACATTGGAGATTAGATTAGATCCACTTATTCATTGGTTAATTCAATCAGACTGTTGTGAAGCAACTCTGCTTCAGGGCTGCTGCATTGTGAAATCCAAACTGAGCAAATATTCCATCCATTCAAGAGCTAAGCCAATACATAGTTTATATAATTGAAGCAAGAATGCAAGGCACCAAGGAAACAGTAGTCCTTTAGGGCACGTCGATTATTTGGACTCCATCACGGCATGGTTAGATGATTTGTTGAAGGTGTGTTTGCTCACACGGCATTAACAAGGACAACAATGTATGACAAGCTGATGTGCCAGTCAACATTTCATACCTGCTGCTGCTACCAAGTTTTATTCCCTGCTAGGCAGATTGTAGCAGTAGTAGGAGTACTAATAGTAGCAGTAGTACTAGTAGGAGTACTAGTAGTAGTAGTACTAGTAGTAGGATCAGTACTAGTAGCAGTATTAGTAGTAGGAGGAGTAGTAGCACTAGTAGTAGTAGTACTAGTAGTAGGAGTACGAGCAGTAGTAGTAGGAGGAGGAGGAGGAGGAGGAGTATCAGTAGTGCTTAGTAATGTGACGTTAAAAAAATTCAGTCTACATATAAAGAATAAAGCCATTTTGGATAAAGAAGCACCAAATGAGTCCCGATCAGTTTTGACAAACTCAACCTCCCAAAAAGCCTCCAGGACTAGAAGGGGAAATGAGAAACTTAAGGAGCACTTCTTATCAGCCACTCTTTAATCTGATCCAGTTGGCCCGTATTTGATTACACGCTTATCTCAACAGAAACCAGCGTGCATCTAGCACTTTGATGACCCACACGCAACATGGTGTGACATCCTTTCATCTTTGCCATCATTCCAGCTCCAAGTTTAAATGGATGAAAAGAGTTAGTACGAAATGCAACAACATATGTGCTTTATCTTCTTATGTCAGTTACACACACACACACGCACAGGCACACACAGCAAAGAATGCTTCTTTTGAGCATAAATATATTCTGTGTCAGAACACTCCAGAGTGGCTAAAAGGCGTCAATTAACACGAGGTAACGTGCTGTTCAGGTGCAAATTTGGGTAAAGTTGTTTTTGTTTGTTTTGTTTTTTTTTAAGTGTCCTTTATTGATGCAACTTCTCCCCTCTCTTTTCGGAATTCAACAAACTTCTTGATCACCCTCCAAAGAATATCAGACAATCATATTTAACTCATAGTGGTGAAAGATCTGCTTGCATCAAGCAATGAAGCACTGCATTTGTCACCATAAATAGGCTATCTTGACAAATAACTGAACTGAAAATAATTCAGCAATACCCACCACTGAGGCACTTTTGACAGCCTTCTTCACATGTAACACAATCCACATGATCTTTACCAGCCACTTCACCTGTACAGAGTACACAATATGGTTAATGAGGATATCCTATCAGACTAATCAATATGTACATCATACGATGTGTGATTTACAGGTTGCTATACAAATGTCCAATATAACCTTCTTATTTAAACCCTTCTTTATTTAGTGCATTTCTAAAACGGACATATGCTGTTAATATCAAAGTGATAGCTCTATTTAAATTAGCCGTAAAATGCTAGTTCAGAAGGCTAGCAGTTAGCTCAGCGCTGTCTATACCAAGTAAGGTTCTGTTACTGTCTCATCGTAAGACGCACTATGAAATAGAATATATGTGAGGGTGTAGGTCTATGTGAGCATTAGCACGTACCATAGGATCTTATGTGGAAAAAAGATTGAAGAAGGGAATGTTCGTGTATGTATGTGTGAGAAAGATAGCTTATAGTGGCGTGTGTAGCTAAGCCCTCAGGCCACAGCAGAGGATACGTTTATACACGTCTGAGACTAATGATAAGAATTTGAGTTCCAGCACTGTCTGTCTCACTTTTCTCCAGTATCTCAGTCGAACTCTTTCCATATCTCCCTCTGAATGTGTTAAGCAGATCTGATTAGATCAACTACAGTGCATGTTGTGACCAGCTGAGACAAATTCAGTACTGATTCAGGCTGATAGGCTGTGATGGAAAGAAGGGTGTGAAATGAGAGGTTGAAAATTCTTATCCGGAACAAATAAAGTGGCTAATTCACTTTCCTACTGACCTATATTTTTAGACTTTAGGATTAAAAGATTGTGTCTGACTTTATTGACGAAAATGAGTTTGTTATAAATGTTATTTTAAAATTCCAAGAAATATATGCAAAAACCTTTACACCAAAATAGTCATTAAGTGTAGGCTAGAAAAATATAGAATTGAAAAGTTATCATTGACCTTTTTTTATGGTCAAAGATTTATGGCTTAAGATCACATTGTCCGATAGAATTCCAAGGTCAGAATTCAAAACGCCAGAAACTACACCATGAACTTTTCTTCTTTTTTTTTTATTCCATTTACTTCTATCAGAATAACCTTAACTTCATAACCTTAAGTTCATAGCCAAAGTATGTGGACACCTGGTAATAACGTTCATGTTTTTTAAACATCCCATTACAGATGTAGGCCTCCCTTGCTGTTATATAGTGTCCTCCACTAATATTGGATACCTTGATAAATATGAGCAAAGAAATCTGTGAAAAATCATCTTTATTGTTTAACCTTTTGATCTTTTGTTAAAAAAAATTATAATAATAAAATAAACAATCACAAAAATAGTCTGCTCTCATGGATATCAAACAATTGCAAACACAACATAAGTTTATAAAAAATAAATAAAATTAAAAAACCCTGTTAAATATAGGTGTGGAACAATTATTGGCACCCTTTTAGTCAATACTTTGTGCTACCTCCCTTTGACAAAATAACAGCTCTGAGTCTTCTCCTATAATGCCTGATGAGGTTGGAGAATACATGGCAAGGGATCGGAGACCGTTCCTCTATACAGCATCTCTACAGATCCTTCAAAATTTTGAGGTCCATGCTGGTGGACTCTCGTCCCCAGTTCACCCCACAGGTTTTCTATGGGTTTAAAGTCAGGGGACTGGGAAGGCCATGGCAGGACCTTGATTTTTTGCGTTTATCTTGATGTATGTTTTGGATCATTGTCCTGCTGGAAGATCCAACCATGGCCCATTTTAAGCTTTCTGGCAGGGGCAGTCAGGTTTTCATTTAATATCTGATATTTGATAGAGTCCATGATGGCATGTATCCTAACAAAATGTCTAGGTCCTCAGAAATAATAGCCCCAAAACATTAATGAGCCACCACCATATTTAACCGTGAGCATACGGTACTTTTCCATATTTTCCGTAATTTCTCTGTCTGGGCATTAATAAAGTATTATCTTATCTGAGAGTTGAGAGTAGAGGCTTTTTTTTCTTGAAACCCTTCCAAACAACTTGTGGTGATGTAGTTTTGGAGACTTTAGGACCCCAAGACGCAACTTCTGCAATTCTCCAGCTGTGGTCCTTGGAGATTTTTTGGCCACTTGAACCATCCTCTTCACAGTGCGTTGAGACAACATAGACATACGTCCAATTCCAGGTTGATTCATAACATTTGTTGACTGGAACTTCTTAATTATTGCCCTGATGGTGGAAATGGACATTTTCAATACTTTTGCTATTTTCTAGTGGCTATAGCCACTTCCCATTTTGTGAAGCTCAACAACGTTTTCCGCACCGCACATCACAGATGTATTCCTTGATCTTACCCATTGTTATGAATGACAAATTGCAATGTTTGCAATTGTTTGATATCCATGAGCACAGAGTATTTTGTGAATTTATTGAACAAAATATCACAAGGTTAATCAATAAAGACAATTTTTCACAGCCCTCTTTGCTCATAATTACCAAGGGTGCCACTCTTCTGGAAAGGCTTTCACCTAGATTTTGGAGCATTGCTTTGGCCATTTGACTTTCAGCCACAAAAGCATTAGTGAGGTCAGGCACTAATGTTGGGCAAAAAAATCCCTGGGGTGCAGTCTGCATTTTAATTAATCCCATAAGTGTTTCTTTGGGGTTGAGAGGTCAGGGCACTATTCACACCACTCAAGTCTTTCCACTCCAACCTTGGCAAACTATGTCTTTATGGACCTTGCTTTGTGCACAGGCATATTGTCATGCTGGAACATGTTTGGGCTAGGCCTCTAAGTTCCAGTGAAGGGAAAACTAAATGCTACACCTTATAAAGAGATCTGATATAATTGTGTGCTTCCAACATTGTGGCAAAGGTTTGAGGAAGGCCATATGGGTGTGATGGTCAGGCATCCACAAACTTTGGTCATATAGTGTAATAGTGTAATATAGTGTAATAGTCAATATACAAATTTAAGTCAACCAACAGAATCCAAGGAATTAATCTTTCAGCATGGCTCATTTCAGCACAATTATAAGGAAATGCAGATATATTGACTAAATCCAATTATGATTAAGATCAGTGGTGCTCAAAATGTGGTCTAGGGATCCCCAGAGGTCCATGAATCGAGGGCAGGTGGTCCTGTTAAAGAGGTAACTGCTAGTCTGCAAAACGTTTGAAAACCTATGATTTAAGTATAAGATGGTATATATGATTCAGCATGGGGGTAAAAAAAAACCTCCAACGTTTAAACGCATGTTAAGCTTCTATCTGATGAGGAAAATAAATAAATAAAAAAGCAAATAAATAATGAAATTAAATTACAACATTTACACTAAGTGTAGTAGAGCTGGGATAAACGTATTTAAAACAAAACAAAACCTTATTTTATATTACTTGTGTCAATGATTGGCTAGTTCCTTTTTACATGCTGTTGATCTTTATATGTTCTAATATATGAAAAGTTATTGATGGCCAATATTCACAAATCTGGAAATTTTAACCTTGAGGTAAAATCACTGTTTTTGCCTGTGGTTGCCTGGCTTTATGTGTTTAATATTAGCCCGCACAATTAGCTTGTTAATATTAACTCTCGCTTAAGAGGATGGAGGGGAAACACATCATGTGGTGAAGAAGCATAAGTTTCTAGAAGGCGGTAAACTGACCGTCTGCGCACTCCAGCTTGACGCACGCGCCGTCCCTAGGGCTGAATGACGAGGCGCAGTGAACACAGTGTGTTGCGCTTGTGCAGACGGTGCAATTCGGACCGCATGGCTCGCACGTGCCTTTTGCTGAGTGGAAGTGTGACTGAGGGCAGCTTTCCACACACTCACCACCGAACAGGTAGCGCTCCACTTCCAACTCATCTGTCACCAATTACACACAAAGGATATTTATGTGCATATGAAACAGCAGAGTAAACATGTTAAAATGTATTTTTGTGTATCATGTTTGGTTAGCACTGAGCCACCTGCTAATGCAGCTAGCATTTTGGCCATCTTCCCATTCCTGAAGTAAATTTTCCATTCCTGAGGTAAGTTTCCCCAGTCCTGAGGCAAGTTTCCCCATTCCTGAGGTAAAATTCCCATTCCTGAGGTAAAATTCCCAATTTCTGAAGTAAGTCTCCCATTCCTGAGGTAAGTTTAATATTCCTGAGGTAAGTTTCCCCATTCCTGAGGTAAGTTTCCCATTCCTGAGGTAAGTTTCCAGTTCCTGAGGTATGTTTCCCCATTGCTGAGGTAAGGTTATTTATCTTGTATATGAAATAAACGTTGCATAGTTAAATATACATCTCACATATCATGTCCAGACATCCTATATAAATATTTCTTTACTAAATACCAAATTACGCATACCAAATCGATAGCCAACTTTCTATTAGCTCTAATTTACTAGGTGTGAAGATACACTCCGTTTCTCTTTCTTGTTCTTCACACCTGTGTTACAGTTATAAGGATTTATAAAAGGTAGGTTTTTTTTCTACCCAAAACTTTTAAACACTTAAAACAATTAATTAAATACTGACTACATTAATTAGGTATAGTTATATGATATTTTAAAACAAAATTCTATTTTTGGTTTTTGAAATGGTTGTTTGAGACAGTATAAATGGTATAATATTTTTTACAGAGGTAGAAAATGGTATGAATGTACTGGTAATTGTTATACAATAAAGTCACTGTCCACTTTATTAAGAACACCTGTACACCTGCACGTTCATGCTATAATCAGCCTAACACAACAGCCTCTAGAGTTGACACAGAACGGTGCGAAAAACTATTTTAAAAATAAATAAACATTCAGTGAGCAGAAACACTTTTGTTTATGAGAAAGGACAGAGGAGAATGGCCAGGCTGGTTAAAGCTTAAAAAATATAAACAACACACTCAAATAATCACACTAAGACCATGGTTAGCAGTAAAAGCATCACTAGCTCGTTGTAGCTTATCAGCCACAGCAGAAGACCACATTGGTTTCATCAGCCAAAAAGGAATCGAAAGCAACATTGGACATAGGCTCACAAACATCGCTTGGGCTTTTTCTAATCTTCAACCCAGCCCAGATTCATGTTTGTGCTTCCAAAGTGAAGACTGCCTTCAGACAGGATAGAGACAGTTGTCTGTTAAAGTTCTTATTATGGACAAAACTGAAAGAGTACAGCACATATCCCTCTTGGAGAAGGCGATACGAAAATGAAGAGAATGTTTGAAAATATGGTGAACAGAAAGGTTGTGTCAATCAGCATGATACCATCCACTTATCCTACACAGGGTCGGGGAGAGCCTGTGTAGGAAATGCATTCAACTAGCGGTCTGTGTGTTTTTCTGTATTCTTAGGTGGTATTGAAACTACCTCTGCTGCAGCTGGTGCATTTGTCAGGACCCTCATCATTACACTCATGACATGTATGATGGCAGCGATGACATTGCCCATCCCTTTCATACTTTCCAGACTCGCACTGCAGTACACAGCGTCCATCATCAAAGAACCTAAGGAAGCAAATCACGTAGCAGTTATCCTAGCATTTTGAACAATAAGTAAAATCTCAGACATAAACTATTCATGTTGGACACTACATCCAACCAGTGCACCCTCTGGTTGCCTCCTGCCCAGTAAGGTTAAGTCCATTCTGACGAACATTATTATGTGCAGTGTGAAAGGTCTTCCTTTTAAAAAGTTACCAGTTTACCTACCTAGTCAACAAGCAGCTAAGGCAGTCCTCCTTCGTTGGTCCTTTACACTTATAGCAAGTAATGTCACATGAACAACATTTCCCATCATTGTCCACATACTGACCTGAGAGGGAAAGATTTTAACACTTCAAAACTAGACTTTTAAATAATAATATCAATCCATTTATAGATTTTCTATCAGTGACTGAATAATAATTCATAGTAGGTACTGAATAATACACTTTAACACCACATGAAGAACTCAATTAAAGGGTTAATCAAGAAAAAAAATATCCTAGAATTCCTTAATTTTATGGGATGTAGTGGCAAATGTCTCAATACTTGGGAAACAAGTATTGAATAGAAAATAAATTAAAGATTGGACCAAATGAGCTTACCTTTGTTTTACCAGTTCTTATGTTTACAAATATTTGATAAACATGGCATATTTTAAAAGGCCTTCAGTCAGGAGAGTCAGGCAATTTAGCAATATCACACAAGCAAGCATGTGGTTGTAGTGAATCACAGTCATGCTGAAATTCCGTACAACAGCATGATTGCAGGTGTAATATTGCTTTTATACACCACTTCTATAAACAAGAAATTCATATTGAGAAACTGATGTTTCAGAGACAATATGGCCAGTTTTGTTTATTTTTGCTTCACCAGCAAAAAAAGTTCCCAAAGAGAACATAGCTAGATAAAGCTTTGTATGTTGCCATGCCAACGCACAGACTAACTGACAGCCCATAGTAAGGGTAGTAATGGTTTTACTGTCCATCCATTCAGCAATTTCCACACTACTTCTGCTACACAGAGTCGCAGCGAGCCTGGAGCCTATCCCAGGGAACTATGGGGAAAAAGGCAGGGGACACTCTGGACAGGGTGCCAACCCATTGCAGGGCACAGTCACACACACACACACACACTCTACAGACAATTTGGAGATGCCAATTAGCCTACAACACCTCCTCTTTGGACATGGGTAGGAACCCCCGATGCACGGGGAGAACATGCAAACTGCATGCATACAAGGCGGAGGTGGGACTCGAACACCCAATCCTGCAGGCAAAAGGCAAAAATGGTAACCACGAAGCCACCATGCTCCCTGCATTACAGATAATTAGATCAAAACAGTTTCGGTGAATACAAACCCCACACCATACTTATACCCCATTTAGTACCATAGAGGTAAACCACAACTGGACTTTCAGGTTAAAATGTCACAAATTAGGGACAAGCATGTACAAAATTAGCATTTTATCTGAACTTCTTCACACATTCACACTTCCTGAATTGCCCAACTGTGGACATTCACTAAATCTAAACTTTAAAAAAATAAATTAATAAAAAATACAACTCTGACTCATGCTGTACAAGTCATGAAATATTAATTGGATTGTCTTGATTACAGGTAATAGGGGAAAAAAAAGCAAAAATGTTCAGACAGCAGCGCAAATCTGATGCTTTTTTTTTTACAGTTAATGCCTTTTTAAAGAAAGAAAATATTATTTAATCAAATTCACTCTGTCTTCACCAACAAAAAATATAGAGGGTGGCTTATGCTGTTTTTTGCGCTACTTTCAACCTTGGGCACCACAGATGTGCGACGATCTGCCCAGTGACTTATCTTTATTTTAGATTTTTTTATTCTTGTCGCAAGTATCTGATGGTTAGAAGAGTACAGTGCTTCTAACCATCAGATACTTGCAACAAGAAATTATCCAAAACAATACAATAAATCTGATTTGACTAGCTCAGTCGTCCATGCCCCAAACTCTGATTTCAGTCAAATTTGAAACCACATAGAATTGTTGAATCCAATTTGAAAATATATCAGATTTCCTGTGTTAATTGCAGTTCAGACTGCAGAAAATCTTCAGTCAGAGATACAAAAAAAAATCTGAATTGATCTGCCTGTCTGAGCATCTATACAAATAGTCATAGCACTCATTTCTGGGCTCAGCAACATGCACTGCATTTTATTTCACAAAATGATTTTCAAAGAAAAAGGGGGGACGGACCCCACATAGCTCTATTTCTGTACTATGGGAACATTTGAAAAGATCTATTGGAGCATTAGTACAATGCTGTTGGTCCCTGAAGGAGACCAGAGACATTCAGCATAACCTTTGACCACAAACTGATGGATGCATTTGTGGACAGCTGGGAGTTTTCCCATAAAGAGAGTAGGGGGTCTATAGTAGGCTGACCTAAGGTTTATGCTCCAATACACCCTGTTGAATTCTGATGCCTCTAAACAGAAATCTGAGCAATGACCCTGCATGACCTCATTTGGCCTTACATAACCCAAATTGTCAATCATTTGCTCTAAAGAGCTTTAAAAAAGAAAAATGGGGGCCAAAGCCAATGTCATGTCACTCCCAAAAAGTAGAGGAATGTCTCCATTAAGAACTTTTCATATACATCATACATTACTTATTTCGTACATTTAATATATTTCTTGTAAAAAAAAAAATTTCATATTATTCAATCAGCATAAGTTCAGAAAAAAAGAAACTTTTATTATAATATTACTTGAAATACTAAATGCTACTATAATTTTTGAAATACTAAAATTCCTAACCTGTTAACAAAAAAATGTGTCATTCTAGACAGGGGGGAAATAAATAAATCGCACTGTAATTGCAGCCCTGTGAAAAAGCGGGGGATTCAGTATTGACCCAGTATAATCATGTTACTACTAAATAACCACTCGTTAAACTCCAGCGCTAATAAATAGGTGCAAGACTGATGCGTCCACTGGGGTCTGACTACATTTAAAACATACACATATTTCCAGGAGTAAAAAGCAAAAGATCTTTGCCATAGTTGGTACAACTAGAATAGAATCTGTCCATGGTAATGGGGTCATGAAATTCAAACTGTAAATAAAGTTACATAAATAAGTCCATTTGTTTTGATGGGTTTTCCAATTCAAATAAAAGGTCTCAAGCAAACATCATAATAAGAACCAAAAACACACTGGCCTCAATAGAATAATTCCTACTCGTTGCATCTTAAATACATGACATTTACAGTTATTTAAATACTTTAAAATAACGTTAACAATGCTTTAGCCTACTTTAAAACACAAAATGCACTATGCTATACCTACCTGATAAAATAGAGGTCATGGGTGAGGGGGACAACAAATATTAAAAATTTAAAATTTAGAAGGAAGCGACACAGCTCAAATGTGGTAGTGCAAATATTCTAGTCTTTTTTTTTTTTTATCCATTGTTATTATGTAGAAGGCTTTGTGTTGCCCCCAACACAAATAACTAGGGATTCTCTTGCTCAAGCTGTGAATTGTTCCCTTCGAAACAAAGAAAACCTTTTGTGAGGAAACGAGCGGACCAACGCATTCCCGCTCAACCAGAGTTTCCCTGAAGTCAACATTCTTACAACTAACATTTCTGACAGCAGTCATAACATGGTGGGAATCAATATGATCATACTATATAAGGAGTAAAGCAAAAATCATTTTCATTTGCACTCCCAGAGGTGTCTTATTTTTATTTTAAAGTTCATTGTTTAAAAGATCAGTAAACTGTCCCATCCAGGTCCCTCTATGAGGGGTCTTACTACAACAAATCCTCATATATATATTGTTGAGGGTGTCTTAAAACAGAATTATAAAAAATGTATAAAAAAAAAAAACGAAAAAAAAAACACAACAACACACAATCCCAACTGACAGCCCCCCTGCCCTTTTCCAATTACAACAAAAGAAACTGGGCTCGAATGTATTTTTAGGTTAAAAGTGATCAAAATACATATGTACATTTTTTTTAATCATTGTCAGAACAAAATAAGTGAAACATTTATACATAAACTAATTTGATATATTCCTATATATAAGTTACGTAATGTTGCATGTACTGTATTTGCAGAAACCTTTATGGTTATACCATTTTCTTGCAACATTAATGCAAACATGAATACATGATTTTCCCAGAAAAAAATCCCACCCACATCTAACAAAAAAAAAATCTGACTTTTTTTTTTGTTTATAAATAAAAGGTTACATCATCTCAAACCACATGGCATAAAATGAATTAAATCAATTATTCATAAATAAGACATAAAAATCTTCTAAGCACAAGTAAATTGCTCAAATGCCTTACAGGAAGGAAATGCTCTACTCCATTTTGCCTAGTACAATTAGTAAACATTTTCTCTGTATATTCAGACCATTGAGAATTAGAGTTCCTCACTCGCAAGGCTTCTTCTGTAGCAGGGAATATAGTTGGACCCAGTTTGCCACGGTGGATCCAGCATAATGTTGTCATGGGTTCTAAAACTGTGGTTTCTATAATACCACAAATTTGTAACAATCCCATATAATTAGCATCGGTTATTTTGCCATAAACATCTTTCTTAAAAAATAATATAGAAGTGATTATGCATTATACCCTTAAGCTACTTCTTAAAACCTAGTCTGAATAATGAGATATGCTGGAAGGACAATTTAATGTCAGTTTGTCCATAGACCAAAAAATAAATAAAAAATAAACTAGTTTTAAATGAAACTTTTTTAAATCACTGATTCACAACGACTGAAATTATATTCAAGACAGAACAGTGCAGTACACAGGCCACATATAAAACCATTCTAACACCTTGGTAGGTGTCATTAGGCTGTGTGTGGCCATTCCCAAATTTAATCATTACTGTCAAGCAATTATCACAGACTACCTGGACATGCCGTGCTATTGAAACGAATTTTCAGCTGCTTTAATTTCAGCCAAAAAAATACTGTCATCTGCTAAAGTTGTTTGGAAAATGACTGGAAATAAGAGTATATGTGCATTAATTGGTTTTTCTGAAGACATTAATGTGACCTAGTAGTGGTAAAATGGGGGAAAAGAAAAAGACTAACCGATTGCTAACTTATTTACCACCACCTATAAAGAACATGGGTCTTTGAACGGTTTTGTAAACAGTCTTGGGTATTAAAATGAAAATACTATTACTACATGCATATGTCAAGTCCAAGTAGGGCACACGCGCGCACACACACACACACACACACACACATACTTAAGAGAGCCTGAGCCAACAATCTTCTAAACAATGAAAAGTTATACGGAATTCCGGTACTGGTTAAAACTAGGCCATTTAAACCCAAGTCTTTTCTGAACCAAATTTAAAACTTGGTTTAAAAAAAGGTAGAACACTGTTAAGTTTAGGTGTTTTCTTTGCTCATGGACGTGTAGCTGAAGCTGAAAAACAATAAACGGCTTCAGTGATGGTTTCAAATTTATTTATAAAATGCACAAACTGGGCTTTAGTCATCTTTCATCATACTGTTAGAGGACAAAACAAACAAAAAAAAACACATCACTTGTTCAGTCAGTGTGCCGCTCTGATTTGATCTCTGAACCCAAAAAAAAATAATAAATTTAAAATGGGTACAAAAATTTTGGCATCCATGCTTTGGTCACAAAATACTGAACCATATGATTTGTTGTTTATTATTGATCCCAGTCGCAACACCCTGACAGGTTCTTCCAAAACCACACACACAGGTAAAGGTAGGTTTGTTGTAGTTCTGGCACCGAGAAACCTCTCAGCATAGTCCCATATTAGAGGTTCTTGGTTGGAAATATAAATTAGCTGAATGTAAACGGTTCCTTCAGCCATTTAGAGAACATGTTCTACAGCAAAGCTGTTGCAGAACCTTCCTCTGGCACAGATTGTTCTTTTTCACCAATACACAGAAACTTCCCTCAGCCCATGATTCTTCATTTGCTTTCCATAGAGCAGGAAGAGGAGAGAAGAAAGAAAATAAATAAATAAAAAAGTACAGCAGACGATTGGGCAGTGGGGACAGGAAGTGATGCAGATCAGGTGATCATGACAGGTAACAGGAAACAGTTTTAAATCCAGTAGATGGGTTGAAGTAAGGGGGTGTCCATGTACGATTTGGAATCCATCGGGGGGGGCGGGGGGAGGGAGGGGGGGGGTAGAGGAAAAGATCATAGGGAGGAGAAGGAGAACAAACATTAAGAAACCGATCAGCAATCATAGCAACATATCCGGGCATAATTTTTACAGTGCTTTCATGAGGATCCAGTTTTATTTTTACATTTTATAACTATAATATTTATAGACATATGATCACTGGTATGGTTCACTGTAAAGATTTTCCCTTCACAATTACTCAATTAGGAACCTCCATCAGTTTGGGATTATTTGGAAGAAGAGAAAAAAAATATTTTGTCCACTGTAAAATAATGGACACAATTGATCAGAAGGAATATATATAACAAATACATTTAATTATCATGCACTATTTAAATAAAAGAAATCAGTAGATCAGACCTTTAAGATAATAATTATCGATATACCGTAATTTTCAGACTATTGAGCGCACCTGAATATAAGCCGCACTAAATTTAAAAAGGAAAACAATTTTTTACATATATAGGCCGCACTTGTCTATACGCTACAGGTGTCCACGTTGTAACTGTCATGATTCACGTAAACGAAGCAGGAGGGATGCAAGTGCAGTTAGGACGAGACCTTTTTATTGAAACAGGAGAGCAGACTCAAGAAACAAAACATAACCAACTCAATGAACTAAGCTAACTAAACCAACTAACCTAAACATTAACTATGCCATGAAACGTGACTATGACTATGAACATGTACATGGCATGGAACAAAGACTCTATAAACCACATCTATATTCTAAACTAAGTCTATACAACTCTAAGCTATACTATCCACTACTAGGCTATAAGCTATGCTACAAGCTACTAGGCTATAAGCTATGCTATATGCTACTAGGCTACAGGCTAAGCTATAAGCTATGCTATAAGCTAACTAGCCTTGACATGAACTCAGACATGGACTATGACTATGGCTAGGAAACATGAACAAGAACTAAGACACATGGCATGAACAAAGACTCTAACTATATTCGCTATCTAATTCTAACTCTATATCTAATTACCCGCGTTGTGTGTGTCATGGCTCCCGGTATATATACACACCAGCCGAACTGCTAACAGCTGCGGGCAATACCAAAACACGTGACTCGACAACACATGACGAGACGGGGCGGAGACATGACGTCAACCAATCTGCATTTCTTCGTGTGTTTTCCCTGATGAGGGGGTGTGCATGAAGCGCAAAACGACTGATCTGAAGAATGTAGTGTGACCTCGTTAGATTTAATTCGAACAGTTTCATTGGTCCACTGTGACCTGTTGGGTAATTTCATTTGTCCGATGTGACGAGGCTAAATGTTTTGGCAGCATGAAACTCATTAGCCCGTAAAAATCCATAAATTAGCCGCATAATTGTTTAAGCCGCAGTGTTCAAAGCGTGTGAAAAAAGTAGCGGCTTATAGTCCGGAAATTACGGTAATCAAAGAAAGTAATTTTAGGACTCAAAACCCAATGAAAGTAGGAACATGTTTAACAGAAGGAGGAAGCTTCAGAGCCAAAGTCTGAAGATAAAACGTGAGCGAATGTGAGTGAATAAGCTAGTACTCACCATCTTTGCAGATAGTGCCGACAATACACGCGCCATTTTCTAGGTTATATCCGTTCGCACAGGAACTGCAGTTTCTATCTCCTGGACCTGTGCATGTGTAGCATGTCTGATCGCACCTGGCAGAAGAACCAGAACAAAGAAATCAAACCTTAGGAGGTATGGGCACACCTTTAATTAGTGAAGAAAGCGTCACCGCGTGCTTAATTATGCTTGGCGCACTACTGACTTGCGGCAAGACTTCTGGACCTCCCCGTTTTCTGCCGTCTTCTCTACCATGTAGAATCTTGCACCGCAATTGGGAACACAGCGCCACTCCTCAAGATAGTATCCTTCTGCACATTTAGTGCATGCCTCCATGCCAGTACCTGAGTACAAAATATCCTTACTCCATCAATCAGAAATTCTAATCCATCTCCATGAACAGCTATAATAAAACACCTCAAATGAAAAAAACCCCAAAAAAACAATAGACAGTTCTGAATTTGGCACACAATGGGAGGGAAAGAAGAAGAAAAAAAAAAACAGTTGCCAAAAAATGTCTCTTGAAGCATTAGCAGGCTTGCTAAACAGGTCATTGAATGAATTACAAACCAATGCAATGTATTAAAAAGGCAGAACCTAGAAAACATTCATCAAGTGCAGGGAGAAACAAGGTCCAAGTACCTGCACATGTAGCACAAGCAGTATGGCACTGCTCACACACACGTTTGTGCCCGTTGTAGTATGTGCCAGCCTCACAGGTCAGCTGACACCTATTCCCTTGTAGACTAGCAAAAGAGAAACTTGAATAGGTCAGATATTAAGAAGGGATAGAAACGAAAAAGTTAGATCTCGGTATTTATTAAAATCTTCAAAAACCTTCAAGCAGATCTTGGCAGCAAAATTAATGTAACGTCTTCTTGTTCTAAGTACAATGAAATTCATCACTTATAAAATATTTCAAAAAGACACAGCAGCTTAATAAAACCTGATGCAACACATCATCAAACCGCAGCCTATCATTTCTAATGGACATTAAGACAATTAGTTAACGCGGGCTCCTCGATTACCACGTGCTTAAACGTGGTATTGAATTTCACGAGGGAGTACTGGCAGACAATTCAGCACACTAAATTTCAGCCTCGTCACCCATCTTTTAGACCTGCAGTAGTCTAAACAAGTCTGAAAAGTTAAACAAAGCAAGGCTTAAAGTCCAAACGTGTGGGTGAAAAACCTTTATGGCAGATTCAGAGAAATCATTCCTCAAACATGGTTCAAAATTGTTCACAGAACACAGCTGCTGTACATTAGGGAGGCTCCGTGTGTCGCAACCTGTTTTCCCTTTCCCTCGCCTTTTTTTTTTTTTTTTTTTTTCCACCTCGCTCCACTCTCTGTTCCGACTGCTCTCGTTGGGCACATATGGGAAATCTGAAATACTCTCTAGATAACGTGTTTCAACATCTGAATGTCCAATGCAGGACTGCATGTGTTTCCACCAGCTTCTCAAACTCGTGCCAGCATATTCCTTTCTGGTGAGTTTTCTGTGGGGTTCCCTGACTTTATCCATGCTAAGCTCTACAGTAACACAATATGCTAATGATATCAGGCCTTCGTATAAGCCAGTGGAGTTGAGATTCAATGCATTAAGCTGAATGAAGAGGAATTACCTGAGCCCTGGCTTACATTCCGTGCAAATATTTGCCGCAGTACATTTCTTGCAGTTCTCGTTGCATTTACGGTATATACTGGCATCTGCAAGAGAAACCAAGGAGTTACACATCAAACGCAACGTAATTATCTCATGATTAAACCTCATCAGATGTTGCCGTGTTCTAGCAGTGTATTCAAGAGTCTGAGGTTTGGAGAGGAAGGAAAAAGTATACACTAATTGCAAGACCGAGTCATGCGTGATATTGTACTGACTAACCATGGGTGGTTCCATAAGCAAAATATTAAGCAAGAAAGTGGAAAGGAAATGGTAACTTACCAAGATCCAGATAGTAGCCCTCAGGGCATGCATAGCTGCATGTATTGGCTCCTTCTCTGAGGTAAAAACCTTGGCGGCAGGCGGTACACTGATCGCTGCGACTACCGATGCAGGATTCGCATAGAGGGGAACACTTCTTACAGCGCCTCTTATCATCCCGGAAAAAGCCAGACGGACACTCAGGCACACACATCCTGAGGGGGCGAGCGGTAGGAATGGAAAGAGAAGCAAGTAAGGGATAGCCATCTGAAACAGACAACTCAACAGCCGACAGTCATGAGGAAAAGCTTTCCATAAGAAAGAAATGCAAAAGTCTGAGGCTGAGAAACTCATCGACTGAAGATGTGTGCCTCAAGTATAGCTGTGTGCGTGTTAAATTTATTTTCCAAAGAAAACAGAAATCAGCCACCAACATGTACACCAATCAGCCATAACGTTAAAACCATCTGCCTAATATTAGCCTAATAGGTACCTGCTGTGCCAACAAAAGAGCTCTAACCCACTGAGGCCACAAGACCTTTGAAGGTGTGCTGTGGTATCTGGCACCAAGACGTTAGCAGCAGAGCCTTTAAGTCCTGTAAGTTTGGTGAGGTGGGGACTCCATGGATCAGACTTGTTTGTCCAGCACATCCCACAGATGCTCGATCAGATTGAGAGCTGGGGAATTTGGAGGCCAAGTCAACACCTTGAACTTTTTGTCATGTTCCTCAAATCATTCCTGAACAGTTTTTGCAGTGTGGCAGGGTGCAGTATCTTACTGAATGAGGCCACTGGCATTAGGGAATACTGTTGCCATGAAGGGGTTCACTTGGTCTGCAACAATATTTAGGTAGGTGGTTTGTGTCAAAGTAACCTCCACGTGAATACCAGGACCCAAGCAGAACATTGCCCAGAGCATCAGACTGCCTCCTTTGGCTTGCCTTCTTCCCACAGTGTATCCTGGTGCCATCTTTTTCCCAGGTAATCGACGCACACGCACTCAGCTATCCACATGATGTAAAAAAAAATGTTTAAATTTTTTTTTAAACAGACCAGACTACCTGATTCTATTGCTCCATGGTCCAGTTCTGATGCTCATGTGCAATGTGAATTGTAGGTGGGAGACAGGAGTAATCATGGACACTCTGACCAGTCTGTAGCTACCCAGCCCCTGTGATTCATTGTGCATCATAGCCAGCATGAACTTTTTCAGCAATTTGTGCTTCAGTAGCTCTTCTATGTGATCAGACCAGACGAACTACCATTCGCTCCTCACTTGCATAAATGAGCCTTGGGTGCCCGTGACCCGGTCACTAGTTCACCAGTTGTCCTTCCTTAGACCATTTTTGGTAGGTACTAACCACTGCACACCCGGAACACTCTGTTGTTCTGACCCGGTCATAATTTGGCCCTTTTCAACGTCGATCTATAAGCTTGCCCATTTTTCCTGCTTCCAACACATCAACTTCCGAGAACTGACTGTTCACTTGCTGCCTAATGTATCCCAACCCTTGAAATGTGCTACTGTAACGAGATAATCAATGCTACTCATTTCAACTATCGGTTGTTTTAATGTTATGGCTGATCGGTGTACATGCCTGTGAGTGTAAGATGTTAGTAGGGACATGCTGATACACAGGTGTTTGTCGACATTTACTATTTTGTTTTGGGCCCCTATCAGTTAATTAATCTTTCTACATTTTCTCTTTGGACTAGTGAGCAGTGCTGTACACAAGTACCCATGCTGAATTTGGTTATTCTTCTTGCCTAGGTTCCATGTTGCCTGCAGTAGGCTAGTGGGTTTTAGAGTCCTTTTTCTGGTGGATTTACAACCCAACGTATCCATTTTAAAACAGCAATTCGTTTTATTTACCTACACTACCACCATCTTCTAAGGCAAATCCCAAATGGCTTCTTATTCACTTTTGTTACCCAAGATATAACACTGTAGAGATAAATGCCCTACCTAGTGCTCCCATGAATAGTAGAGAAAGATTTTGAGATTCATCCCCAGATGCACTGGATCTTGTGTTCGGGTTTCTTTTTAAAATTCACTGGGTACGTTTTGCACTTTGTCTTTATATGATCGATTAAGAAAGGTGAAAGTTTGCTTATTTGTAGGCTATATTCACAAAAGTACTGGTACAGTTGTGTTTGGGTTGTCCTCTGCCATTAAAAAGAAACTTGGTGTGTGTGTGCTTACTGGTTCACTTGAGAGAAAAACATGGCTTATTAACATCAATTAAGTGGTGTGTTGTTCTTGTTTTTTAAATAATTACAGAGCCATGCTGTTCAGCAAAAAGGTGCTAATAGCCTGCACAGTTTTTAAAATGAATTTTGACAATAATGAGAATATCCCCCTAGATGTCCATGCACACATACACGTGGTGTACCTGGTGTTGTTTTTAAACTTGAGGAAGTAGTGCAGGCAGTTGATGCACTGATGGGGCCCGGGGCCTTCGCAGCCATTTTCACTGCACTCCGCGTCACAGGGGCCTTACAAGAGATGACAGATTTCTATGATCAAAGAATGGGACTCTGCTTTGAATGGGCAGAATGAATTACTCAAAAACTCTGGCAACCTTTCTGATGTTCGTTATGACCAAGGTTGACTTACCCACATACTCCTCACTATACTCATCCTCAACTGGAGACTCTACCACAGAGCGAGGCTTGTCATTGCGGGAGGAATACGGGTGCACTGAGGTACCATAAAGCACCAACGACCACTCTTTCAGTTTGCCTGTGACACATGAGTGCAGATACAAAAACAAACAAAAAAAAAAAATAAATAAAAAAAACATAAATCCGCAGGTAATGTAGTGCATTCTTCCTGTCTATACAGTAAATAACGAAGTTCGGACCGTGCCTACCTGGAGCTTTCTGACTCCGGACTTGTGAGGGTGAGTCATAGACCTCGAGGATCCAGTCTCCAGCAGCTTTCTCTCCCCAACAGTGAGTAGTCATGAACTCCCAGTTCTTAAAGCCCTCCATTGAGTGGTCAAACAGTCTGCAAGATGCACACCAGTGAACACCCAGAGCAGGCCATTCGTTCCCTTTTAAGTTGCCAGAAACGTTTTTACTTGGATCTGAAAGTGGCCAAACTGCTAATGTACATCATCTACCCTTTACAGATAACCCCGTGATAACTTCAATATACTCGAATGCTTCATTTTCTGGCCTTTTACAAGCCATTTTACCTGTTGGCAAGGAGCTGTGACTTTGTCCCTGATGGTGAAGTCAAATTAATCGATAGGTCTCCTCGTCGTGGGTGGCTTATAGTGATGCGTACAACCACATGTTCCAGATAAATGACGTGATGATTCGCATTATCTGTACAGCCCGTTGCCTTGTAGACGGTGCGAACAACATGCTCTGGGCGAATTGTCCTTTAGAGGGAAGAATTCAAACAGAACCTTTGCGTCAGAATGGAAACATAAACCTGGGCGTTGCAGACAGAAAACGGTACATGAGGGGAAAGAAAAACTCTTTTAGGCAAGTGTTGTCATGTTGATGAGTCATGTAATGATGTGTTGATGAAACTACCTTATTTGCCTATCTGCATTTTCCACACATATATGCTGCGGGGGGACTTGTTTCCATCTCTCAGCTTCTTTTACCATGGCCTCCGCATCCATGAGCCCAAAACCGTATAGGTGACTTACTGTAGGTATATGTAACACATGCAGTTTCAAACAAAGATAAGTGCATAAACTGTGAAATGAAGGCCTTGATGACAATGCCAATAATACATACAATAATATTAAAATTAGTTTTGTATATAGCAACTTCCTTTATATGTCATGAGTGTTAATATCTGACAGTCTTGCTATCAAGCAATTAAGCAACTGATGTATAGCTACAAATGTTTTATTTTTCCAGCTGTGGCTTTTAACCTGCTTGTCCGAATCAGTTTTTTTTAACTTGACATCGTATTTGGTGTTCTGCTCATAAATCAGACGAACGTCAAGTCGGGGCAATAGAAAGGAAGTATCCTTAACTGCAGAAAGATACATTTTCCAGTGAGGAAACCATTATACGCTACGCCAGTCACCTTCGAGTAGAACGTTTCTGAGCGAGGTCGTTCCAAACTTTCTTTAGAAGTGCTTCATTATGTTGATAGCAGCGAGGATACAGCACCGATTGAATTTCGGCCTTGGCGTTTTTTATCATGCGAAGCAGGTTAGTAAGGCGCTATAAACGGGTAGGGTTCATAAAAAAATGTAAAAGCCGGTACCATTGTATCCTGCTGCATTGGTTTTCCAGTCTGGAGCACTGAGATGACCGGCACGTGACGTTTTCACGATGATGTGCTGTACATCTCTCCATGTCAGGAGAGGGCTGTACGACAAACAAAACCACATTTATATAGTTATTCATTTCAAAATATATATTTTAGTCTTAATGAGATTAAAACATCTCATACTGCCATTTTTGTCCATATCACGCAGCTTTGTGAGCTTTGTGTAGTAATATATTTAGCTCAGAATGATTTTGAGAAGCTTTGCTGAAAATCTTCTTTAAAACAGGTAGAGATATAACAGGTAGAGGAAGAGATATTTTTGCAGGAAATGCATGTGTCACATTTCTCCAACCATCAAAATGGAAAATAACACTGCAATTGTGATTGTGATGATTCGTGTGATTTAGTAGAATGGGTTGCAACTGATTTGAAGTCTTACTTTGCCTCCAAGGCAAGTGCAATGATCCCAGCAGCCATTGGAGCTGATGCTGATGTTCCGGTGTGACTGTCTGTGCAGCGCTGCCTTAGATCTGTAGTGATCTAAAGACAGGGAGAGAACAGCGTTAGTGTTGTTGGCAGGTATTTCATGGCATTGGAAAAATGCAAAGTCTTTCTGTCGAAGAGATTACAGGCTTTTATACATTAGTGTGGAATTTGGTAAGTCTCTCCAAGAACGTCTCAGAGGAGATCCATTATGTGTGTGTGTGTGTGTGTGTGTGTGTGTGTGTGCATGCAATAACTGTAGTCGTTCACAGCTAGACAGCTTCACAATGACCCAGTGACCAACAAATCAAACACCACACACAGAGACAACATAGCATCATGTTCTGAACCCACAAAATGGGTGTCCACGAGTTAAGGAATCTCTTTCTCAGTGAGATGTATGGAAAAATGCTTACTGTAGCTTAATGTCCCTGGTGCCAAGATTGTGGGTTTGGTATTATTTCCATTAGGAGACCTAATATTTGCACTGTTAGATTCTGAGAAAGTGTTGCTTTGATTCAAAAAATAAAAATAAATTCTTAAAAAGTTCTTACTTGTTTTAACTATATTAAAATAGGGGAATATCATCAGACTTATCTTCTTGGCTATCATGCTGTAAGCTTAGCACATCTGGAATTGGTGATCTTTTCTCATTCGTACCTGCAGAAACTCTCAAGCTGTATGGAAAACATTGATGTACTGCTATTTTCAGGTCTGGGATCTGGCTGGGCCACTCAAGGACACTTCGAGGACTTGTCTTGAAGCCACTCCCACATTGTTTTCCATGCGATATTTTTATAACTCTCTCTCAATTGTTATACTGTATCTATAAAGCGTATGGAGTGAACTTTTAAATTTGTTGCATTTTTCTTTGCACTAGTTTAGTTGCTTTCTTACTTCCAATCTTACTTAGCATTTTGCAAACATGCAAATGAACTAGTGACTATTTAGGACTTACAATTTTGCGGTCGTAGTTTTCACCACTGCTGTACGTGGTAGTGAGAGTGGAAGCACATTCTTCTAAGTACCAGGGCTTGCGGCCACTTTCTGCTGTGCTGCTGATGGAGATGGTGTAGATGCTGTTGGTGTAACCATCACATGAGCAGTGATCTCGACTCCGTCCACCATTACCTGATGCCCATACAAAAATGGAACCACGGCCCTTCCTGCCCTATGAAGGGACAGTAAAAATAATTTCCTTTGTTAATGTTACATAATACAAATGATGACATGCTGAACATATTAATTAGATTGGTTGCAACCCCAGTTAGGTTCCATTTCTTAATATCTCTCTCGCTCTTATTACTAAATCTTTAACCCAGATGGGAACCCATGGCTTTCTCTTTTGCCTCTTTCTAAAATTTAAATGGCACTTAGATGACTCAAGAAGGACCACTGGTACTTCTTCAGGGCAAATATTCTGTCTAAAAAGACTAAAGATGGAGTTGCCAGTATAAGAGAACATAAAATGCATACCTGAAACACATCTGAACCACATCAAACAAAATTCTGTCACAGGATCCAGACTAATTACTGGCACACCAAATTATGACTCAGACTACATAAAGTACATAAGTAAACTTTGGCAAAGAGGCTAGATCCGGTCCGCCAGCTGGTTCGATTCCGCCCTCCAGCTCTATACCTTCACCAAACAGAAGCATCTTAACTTGAAATTTGAGTAATACGCTACATTTGACTAGAGGTCCCGAACGTCAACCAGGAAAAGCCAAGGAAAAAATGAAGCATGTAATAGTCTTTTTACCTGTCGGATGCCATTCTCAAAAGCCTGCTTGGCAAGTGCTGCAGGCCCGTCTACGGTTTTGCCATCATCATCTGGCCCCCAGCTAGCACTGTATATATCAATGTGTTGCGGCTGCAAACTCAGCGACCTCGCCTCCACCATGTCCGTCACATCTCCATCCAACATGCGCACACCTGTAGGAACCAAACGTGTGTGTGTGGGAAAATTTGGTGGCACAGAAGCCAAGTACTTAATGAAGGAGTGGTAAATTTCTGGGAGTGAAAGAAGTAGGCCTGAGACTGTGCAAGGCCACACAGTGACAAGTTAGTGGTTATGAGTGCGAGTAGACGGAAAATATTCAGAAAAAGGGAGCATGAGGTCAGAGTGCAAAGCCACAGTGGTGGCAGAATATGGGTCACACCAATGTACAGCACTCACCCCCAATCTTGGCATTGTAGGCAATGCCCACAGTGCAGTGAGAGTTGTTGGCAGATGCTGCCACTTCCCCAGCACACCGTGTGCCATGCCTGAAAAGGACACAAGGATATCTCAGGGTATAAACACACAGTCAGAGGTCAGAGATCATATGCATACCACTAAACACTGCAACACATATTCTGATAGGGAAAGAGAGAGAAGCTGTAGTGAGGCAACAGCTGTGCTGAAACTAAACATGCTCCTTTCGAGCCAAGTCGGCGCAAACACAGTGGCTAAATATTTGAGCTATTGAGGGAAAACATTCTAGAGTTCCCCAGAATCTGTATGCAGATGACACATGGAGACATTCTTCGCGGCAAGGCTGACCCAAACTAAGCACACAAAAATCAAATACGACAACTCACCAGGAAAAAAAAAAAAAACCAGGGGGAAAGAAAAAAAAAATCTTATGAAGACAAGGTCAGAAAGCGAGTGCATTCCGTCGTGGAACCTCCAACAGAGAACAGCTGCTCAGAAAAACTCACGCTGCCATGGTAACCAGCGTCTCAAATCTGAGCCATTTAAAAGGATGATTTTTTTTTTAGATATATATATTTACAATGCCATCATGCCCCAGGCCAACGTCCATGCCCATTCACCACAGCAACCATCAGTTCGTGGTATCGAAAAGCTTATTAGACAGAGATCAATGATCATTCCTCTAGATTGACTTTTTGACTAAACAGTACCAAAATATAACTAAATAATAAGGGACAGAGTCCAAAGTCTTTTCCTCATATGTGTGTTATTCTGTGCTACAGTATTGGACTGTGTGCACTCACATCTGCCAAAGGAATACAAGTCAATGAGAAAAGCAGAAACACACACACACACACACACACACACACACACACTTCATGTCATCCTGCTCAGCCTACGCAGAACAACCTGGACATTACCTTCCGGAGGCCATAAACAGACAGCCACCAAAACACATTTATCAGACCAAGATTCATGTCTCTTGTCTCTATTATTATAGCTACATTATAACAGCTACTTAACACATATTACCAAAACATGCAACTACACTGTAAAACTATATGGTATTTTATCACATTTCAATCCTTACACACTTGCAGTCATTGATTAATATTAAACAACTTCTATACACAAGTGTGGCCTTCAGCTCGTCTTTATTTTTTGGGTCTGGTGTCTCTCATAGATTCTCTATGGGGTTTGGGTCAGGTGAGTCAGCTGGTCAATCAAGCACAATAATACCACATTCAGTAGTTTTGGCGCTGTGGCCTCTAAAATCTCCTGGTAGACGCTGCATCATCGACTCTTGACTTGAGAAAACACAGTGGACCAACACCAGCTGATAACACGACACCCCAAATCACCACTGACTGTGGAAACTTCACACTGGACTTCAAGCAACTGGGATTCTGTTCCTCTCCACTCTTCCTCCAGACTCTGGGACCTTGATTTCCAAATGAAATGCAAAACTTACCTTCATCTGAAAAGAGGACTTTGAACCGCTGAGCAATGGTGTTTTTAATAAAAAGGTGTTTTGAGTTAATTACCTGTTTAGAGCTCTTCTCAGGTCGACATTGCTGCGTTATAAATTCTTTATTCTAATACTTTTGAGATGCTGGATTTCTCCAGTATCTCATTCCCATGAGCTGTAAGCCGTAATCATCGAGATTAAAACAAAACAAAAAAAGGCTTGAAATATTTCACTTTAAGCGTAAAGATTCTAGAATATATGAAAGTTTCACTTTTTGAATTAAATTACGGAAAGAAAATGAACTTTTCCATGATATTCTATTTTTTTAGATGCACCTGTATATATAAAAAAAGACAGATTTACATCACTATTAAGCATATTTCAGTCATATTTTCATTACACATTAAGTACAAAATAATACGCACATAAAACACTAGTGGATGAATCCCATGAGATGGGATAATCCCATCTCAGGAAGTACGTATGGCTTAAACTAAAGACTTTAAAAGTCGCTTGAAGTGACAAAAGTACATTTGTCTCTCTGATGTATACGGTTCTGAGCAGGGGAGACTGTAGCCATTGTGCGTTACTTCATACTAAATCTCCGATATACAACATTGAATCATATTTCCTATATATTATCAGAAAATTAAACCAATGCAAACCCACGAGAGAAAAGCTCATAAGGCAATGCCAATAACACGGTCACCATATCATTTGTCAGCTTTAAGAGTTAAAGAAAAGAAAAAAAAAGCCCTCATTTCTGGAAATTAGTCACAAACGCACTTCATTCCGAGAGCCTTATTAGCAGTTTCGGATAAATTATTCCTTTAAACACAGAAGAAATCCGGCACAAAAGCACACTCCCAAGCAGACGATATTCTATAGAACATGTCTATACATGCCATGAAAAGCTTCCTCCAACCACACACTTCCTCAGATCAAGAGGAATAGGTTCATATTCTCTCCTAAAGCCTCAGCGGGCAATGGAATTACTTATGAAAAGCTGTATCGCAGCTTCCAATGGTTTAAGAATCAAGAGCTGTCTAATTAGAGGATCATGCATGTTCATAAACATTCATAGAGTCACAGAAGAGTGAGTGACCTTTAAAAAGCCATGATCCAATGAAACAATTATCTTTTTGAACTAAATAAGATATAAAATCCCAAATGACTTCCGTCTAGATTTGTACTGTATGGAAGCTGAACGAGAAAGAGGGTGCAGGAAGGTAGTTTCATGGGTAGTTTAAGAAGCGTGTATTTGAAACTCCAACAGAACAGCGCTGGTGCTGAGGAGTAAACCTAGGCCAAGCTTTTTGGCCCAACCTTCCAAAAATGCTGCGATGCCATCTGGCACCGGCTCACACACGCTGGCAGAGTGGAAGCCACAGACTAACACACACACACACACACACACACACACAGAGGAGGAGGAGCATGCATTTCATTACCATACACATACACACAGAGCAAATATCCATATTCACAACTAAACCGCCTTCTCACTTTTGTACACACATACACACACCCCACAGAAATGCACCATAAACACACTCGTCACACAGGTGAAGTAGCTCAAGTAGTGGAGTGTATTTCCATTCGCCTGGTGCGGCAATCTTACTTGTTTTCATTGCTGGCATCATATCTGGGCATGGGATCCATGTCATTTCCATTTACATCATAACTGGCCTGGTTATCCTGTACATGGAGACCAGAGAGAAAGAGACTACGGCTTACTGTAGTTAAAAATGAGACAAAGATGCAAAGTGTTGGCCAAGTCAACTGGAGCAGGCTATATTTGCTTAAATTACAGTACGTGATCACTGTTCGGAAAAAATGTGGTGAAATCTTAAGTCTGCATTTTAATAGCCCAACCTCGACATCAAGCACTCACATAGTTCTGTATGAGATCTGGGTGGTTCCGCTCAATGCCATCATCCAAAATAGTGACCACTACGTCTTTCCCTGTATATCCCTTCTTCCAGGCACCGACAATGTTCATATCCGACTGGCAGTTGTGTATGTTGTCATTACAGTGCTGCCAACAGACAAAATGGAAAATCAGCACGTGGGTAGAAAACAGGCTATATCAAGTACAGATTTCATACCAAAAAAAAAAAAGCAAACTAATGTTACATGGAATGTTTCAAGTGTCAAATTTTGACTTTTATTTATTTCAGTAAGGGCTGGATATACTGTAAGGACAGGAAAGGAATCCAGTAGGTGTTGAGAAAAATGACCAACAGCACTTGTATAAAACTCTTGATAACGCTGCTTTGCGAAGCACTGCTACCTTCATTAGCCGATTTCAGGAAGTGATTACATTGTCTAGTAAATGTAACCTACTTGACTACATAATGCAACAAAAGCAGGTACGCACATTCGTTTGGCGTGCGGTTTAACAGGCCATCTTTCACAAGTCAAGTTTATTTGCTTTCAAAGTACAACTCCCAGGAATCCTGGTGGATGGTGGTGTCCAGGTCAAAGTATTTACGTTATCTGATTTGCATTAACCATTGACAGAAAATAGAAGAGTGCAGCTACTTGGTTATTGTTCAGTGTGATGATCAGACATAAAATCAACAGGATAATTATATAATAAATTCAACAAGATAAGTATAGCCCATAGTCAACAAATTAGTGACTGCACCAGAACTTCTCAACTAGTCATATAGCAGCAGACATTTTTAGTTAACAGCTAAAACGCTAATACAAATGAATACTATACATGAGAATTACATGAAGGTTTAGGGCTTAAGAGCAACTAGGGCAAAGTGTACTTCCATAACTTTGCAGGGATCAAAGAGCAAAAGGACAGAGAACTGTATTGTGAACTTGTGAGGCTACCTTTCATTTTTGTGACAATATTCTAGAAATATTAATATGTTTGTGCAGTCATTTATACAGGTGCATCTCAAAAAATTGGAATATCGTAGAAAAAGTCGCCCCCCCCCCCCAAGTTATTTTTAAAAAGTTTTTTTTTTTGTTTTACTCTCAATGATTATGGCTTACAGCTCATGGAAATGAAAAATCCAGCATCTCAAAATATTAGAATGAAGAATTTATAATACAGAAATGTCGACCTGAGAAGAGGTCTAATCAGGTAATTAACTCCAAACACTTGCAAATGTTTCTTCAGCCTTTAATCTCTCAGTCTGGTTCAGTACATACAACCACAGTCATGGTTAAGATGGAAGTAAATGTTGCATTTCATTTGGAAATCAAGGTCCCAGAGTCTGGAGGAAGAGTGGAGAGACACAGAATCCTCATTGCTTGAAGTCCAGTGTGAAGTTTCCACAGTCAGTGATGATTTGGGGTGTCGTGTTATCTGCTGCTGTTGGTCCACTGTGTTTTCTCAAGTCGAGAGTCGATGCAGCGTCTACCAGGAGATTTTAGAGCTCTTCATGCTTCCATCTGCTGATGAGCTTTATGGAGATGCTGATTTATTTTTCCAGCAGGACTTGGCACCTGACCACAGTGCCAAAACTACTAGTAACTGGTTTGCTGAGCATGGTATTACTGTGCTTGATTGACCAGCCGACTCGCCTGTCCCGAACCTCATAGTGAAACTATGAGAGACACCAGACTCAACAATACAGATGAGGTGAAGCCTGCTATCAAATCAACCTGGGCTTCCAGAACACCTCAGCAGTGCCACAGGCTATCCGCACCGATACAGTAATTCAGGCAAAAGGATTAAAGCCCCGACCGACTATCGAGTGCATAAATTAACAGACTTTTCACAAGGTCGACATTTCTGTATTATAAATTCTTTGTTCAAATATTCTGAGAAACTGGATTTTTTTTATTTCCGTGAACGTTAAGCCGTAATCATCAAGCAATTTTTCCCCCACTTTATGTGTGATGAATGTAGAATATATGAAAGTTCCACTTTTTGCATTAAATTACAGGTAGAAATGTACTTTTCCACGATATTAAAATTTTTTGAGATGCACCTGTATCATAATCAATGTTCAACATGATGGAATATAAAAACATGCTTAATAAAAGCTATGCCAGTGGTCAAAGTTTCCTCTCTGTAGTTAAAAAGGATAGCCTAAATATTACTCACTGGTCATCACAGTATCATAATTATAGTATCCTGATTTTTTTATTTATTTAAAAGTTTGACACAATGAAATGTATATAATTAAAACAAAATGTGTGAATTATTACACGGAGGTGATGTATAATTACAAACAAGGCTACTGTCCTAACAAAAAACTATGTTTAAATAACATCAGCATCAGATCAACGTCAGATAATGGTCAATACACAGAGCTCTGATGTCAGACTATAACAAGAATTTTAAAAATGGGATGGATGCATCTACCGTTACCTGAAACATGTCTGTCAAGTACAGTGGCGAAATACTTTCTGCTAAAGTAGTTGCATGATTACACTGAGAAATGAATTTGGCCTATGGGTTGTTATACTCACTATGTACCACATGCTACTCCATTTAGCATCGTTGAAGTAGATGGACTCAGACTGTGCTGCGCTGGTCTTGACTGAACCTGGGTACAAGGGTTTATAATCTCGCTTTACCCGTCTCTTTATTACTTGCTGCTGAATCCATTCCACCTAGGAGATAGCAAATTCATACTATGGATTAATTATTAAATAAACATCTGGTTCCAAATTTTTGTGTAAGATCACTGAGGATGCTGTGTGTATGTATGTATGTATGTATTATATTATTATACACACAATTAATTTTACAAAGATAACTAACCATTCAAATTAATATTCAATTCACAGTATCACCCTACAATATTTTTTTTTTTTTGGTGTATATGACAAATTCTTATGGATCACAGTACACCCAGGTGTGTTGTCACTATGGTGACGGCCTGACCTTTGGTTCCATGGAGATAAAGCTGTGTGTGCCACGGCTGGAGAGCGTCGACCTTTTTATCGTCCGGCTGTGGAAGAAATGGTAGTAGTCCTTCAGGTCACCGATCTATAGGAGCAACACAAGACTCCCATTAAAATCTTTAGGAACACCGATGAGAAAAATCACAAATAAATAAATTCCATAAAAAGGATGAAACCCATCCATTCGAACACACCAGGTGATATTGAATAGATTTTTTTTTAAGCGCTGAGATAGAGCAGATGTAATATCACATCATTGACAGATTTCGCTCAATCATTAAGAATGTAATGAACATTTTGACAAAGTTACTCTAGAGCAAGGCTTCTGAGCACCAGTCCTGGAGACCCCTGCACAGTTTGAAGTTTTCTTGACTACCTGATCCCAACTGATCAACTAATTACTAAGCTCTTCTTCAGTCTGGCATGGTGAATTGAGGGTAGGGAAAACCCTACCTAGGAGAAAGAGTCCCTAAGAGTCCCTAAGAGTCCCTAAGTATGTCAGTTTAGCACCAGCTAGCAATGAGACTCGTACACATTTCTAACTCATACAAATTTCCCATCAAATACTGCATGACAGCACTTGATACAAGCACCATTGTCATATGTCCATGTTCCTCTTTCTTCTTGATGCCTCAAACATATGCTGGCTCTCAAGTGCGCTTTCGAGTTACCCACATAACAGCTGGTGACTTCAAACAAACCTACTGGCAACATGTTGTCCAAAGCTACCCATAGACTCCCATCATTTCTCATCATCTCAAGTCATTTCTTGACAGCTGCAGTGAGTGCATTTTGTACTTTTTGGAGCCGGTCAGAGCAATGTAGCTGCAAACTCGATTTTGTTCCCTCGTTAGCTTGCTAGCTTTGTCACCCATCAATCTGCAATACCGAGCAACAGAACAGTTCAAAGGTAATTCCCTCAGTTCTCTGCCTCAGTGCGTCTTCCCACATTGGCCTGCACCCCCCCCCCCAATTGTCTGCGATTTGCAGGCCTGTGATGTGCCTTTAACATAGTTGAGTGGTTCTCCCTAACCATAGCAAGCAATACAGGGCCAGATTTGGGTCTCTGTCCATTTCCCCGTACCTCCGCTGAACGGGGCCTCCCGGATTACTGCCTCTCTTCCCATGCCTCACTGTGGGGTTGGAGTTCTCAGTTAAGCAACTCTATCTCCGCCAGGCCATTCAGAGATTCGTTCTTCAATTTCCACATCCACCATCACCCAAGACTGGCAGGCTTACGACTTCATTCTGCTTGCAAACTTGGTATATAGCTAAAGCTGCACCTCGGCTATGTCTCCTCTGCCATGACGATGATTGTGCAGACAGCGCAACCAGCTGGCAAATTTAGACGACCTGGCATCAGACATAGCTAAACTGAAATTGTTGAGAGACTCAGGAGAGAACTCCTTATAGTCCGAGAAACATTTTACCCTTCCCGATTCTTATCCGAGGACAACAGGGATGCCATGTCTGGAACCACGCCAGTCTGGCAGTGAACCAACAGTTGAACCACAATGTTATCAGTGTCGTACCAAGGTCGTAACGACTCGTTGTGGTTCTCCCTGGCAGAGTTGGACAGTCCGTTAGGTCAGGATGCATTGGCCTACAACTCACCCCACACTGCACAGAATTCAGTAATCAGACCACAGAGTACAACTTGTGGTCCTGAAGTAGCCTGCAAGTCATTCGTATCCAAAAGTGCTCTAGTGCTTGGAAATACCCTGGTATCTTACTGGGTTCTGATAAACTTGTCACGGTCTTTCTGAAGAGAGAAAAGCTCCCCCAAGGCCCAACATGAGATCTCCTCTTCCACTGGACTTCCTATGAGCCCATGCAGGACACCAAACTGCTCTTTACTAGTGATCACTTCAGCAAAGAGAGGGAGAACTGCGTGTCTCGCCAGTAAGCTTACCTTGCATTGGTGGCTTAATGACTTTAATGTGACAGTGTGGTTGAACCCAGAGTTTCTACAAAAAGTCATATTACCCACATTTCTCACAGAGATCCAAGAAGTGGATCACCTGTTCATCTGTAACGAGTGAATGACACAGGGAAGTCCACAATATAAACACAGACTGGCCAACTGGGTGGTTATTCATTGTTCAGAGAACCACAGTTATATGCATAACTAGTATTTTTGGGAGGACCTTCTGTCCCTAATTATTCTGATTATTATTAAGTAAAGCTATGCCTACACCTAAACCTAACCATTACCTTAAACTCACTGACCAGATGGAAATATTTTGGCTCTTCGTGCTAAATGTAATAAAGCATTTGTATTGGGACTGGGGTGACTGTGAGGACACTGTGCCGTCACTGTGAGGACATCTGGTCCTTTTTGGTGACGAATGGCTAAATGCATGTACACACACACACACACACACACACAAGTATTCCACAAATTTGGGGCCCACTGCAAGCCACAAGATGTGGCACACGCGCACACCAAAAATAGACTTAAGTAATTAAAACAATGCAGAAAAACCTAAAGACATGGGAAGATGCGCTTACACCACACTCTTAAAGACTACTTCCCTCGAAGACTTCGAACAGATCTGGGACCAAGCAATAACAACCCTGTTATTTCTGCTCATAAGCGCAATAAGAGTCATGCTGATCATTTGCAACACGTTTAAAATTAACCACATACACACTTTTGGTGTTTGGGTAGGTTTTTTTTATTTTTGTTTGTTTGTTTTTTAAACCATGACTTTTGACAAGACAAGAATTGACATGACTTGACATGCCATAACTTTTGACATGACCAATTTTTTTCTGACGAAAGCTTTGAGCTACCAACGAAGACGGGCATTCAAGCCCTACAGCAAATTTCTACAGAAGTCATAATCATTCGTTCATGCTTAATATTTCACAAATGTGCTCACAGGAAGTTTCCACCTTAGTAAAAATGGTATTTTATTTTTTTAAATCGTGACTGTGTTCAAACGTATGGAAAAAGATGGTTCCAACTAACTGCCTTGGTTTTTTTTTTACTTCCCAAATGCACACCTTTAGGGTGAACAAACACTGGATATGTACTATAACGAAAAAGGTCTAAAAATCCGTTACTCGTAGTTAGGCAGAAGACCTGCCGCATCTAATCCCACTAACCTGGACCTTAAAAGAAAGAATAAAGTGACTAGGTTTTTAGCGCTGATCTGTAAAGGTATGTCTAGCGTACATAAAGAACACCTTACAATATACGTCACAGTCTTTACAGCCTTGTACTTTACCCGTGTTTTTGCTATAGACCAACCATTAAAAATTAGTGCAATGTTAAAGCTGTTGACGTTGGAGATTTCGCAGAGACCCAAGAAACTCGTTGACTAAGGGGTCACTGCATTTTTTTTTCTTTCCCCCTCTGAAAGCCTCATGAATGCATGAAGCAAACACACATCAAAACAGGCACATCTCTGTTAACTCGTTAACTTGTGACTTAACACATGGGAATTAGTCACACAGCTAAAACACGGCAGATTCATTGCTATCAAATATTACCCACATCAGAGAGGATTGATTTCTAAGATATATTATTTTATTCTGCCGTTAAATAGTCAGTCAAGTCCCAAAATTAAGAACGCATGGGAAATGGAATAAGGAGTACAAATAAGTGAAGAGTTTTGGGAACGTGCTATAGATAAATCTATATACATAGGATACATACTACCGCTTCTTGTGCTCGTCCTGGGCCCATCCAATTCAAAGTTTACCATAGGGACCATTTGTCTAACTCGAGACTTTCTGCAATATATCCAGAAGTACAGGACAGGTGTGATAAATGCCATGGGTCTCCTGGTCATCTTGGCCATACGTTTGTTTGTTTTTTCTTTACTATCACGTCCACTATTCTCAGAGCAGATTTAAAACCTTTCACGCTGATTGATTGCTTTATTTGTGATTCCTGATGCCTCAATTCCATTGAGCTCGGTACAAACTCATATGATCGCTTTCACATCCCTAATAGCAAGACGTTCCCTACTGTTGAATTGGAAGTCTGTTAAATATCCATCCATCTCCCAGTGGCTTAAGGACATGATTTTTTTTAACTCGAAAAAATAAAATACACGATGAGGGGTTGTACGTACAAGTTGTTGTTTTATATACATACATATACATATATATATACACACACATACATATATATATATATATATATATATATATATATATATATATATATATATATATATATATATATATATAAATATAAATGCAACCCTTTAGTTCATATTTTATGGAATTACAAGCACTTCCCACTTGAAGTTTTGCCTGTTGTTTGATTTTACAATATATAAACAACCGGATATATATATATATGAGATTGTCCTCTTTATTTTTTCTTTTCTACACTATGTATGTATGTTCATATGTACGTATAACAATAAACTGAGAACGTAGTGTATCTACGTGACAGGAAGTATGTTTACTTACTCAATGAAAAATATTTTGGGAAGAAAAAAAGAAATATTACTGAGCTTACCTCGACGTGCGTACTTACTCCTTGTTAACCGTGCATCCAGTTGAAGAAAACAGCAGAAAACCTGGGTGTTTCTTACGGAGATAGCCGAGATATCAATATCACAATCTTAGATTTGGCTACAGTTACCCCAGCAACCCCCATTTCCACGATTACATCACACTGAAACATTGTAATCTGGCAGTGGGTTGCAAAATTCATTCAGATGAGTGGGGGGGGGGTGTCCTGTGTGTGTGTGTGTGTGTGTGTGTGTGTGTTTATTTTTTTCAGTCAGAACCTATTCAAGATTAGTGTCTGTAGGCTATAAACCCTCAAGATGTCAAATCATTCACTTCAACTGCACTCCAGTAGTTTTTATTGAGCACTTCAGTAGTCAGTAGAACCGCTTGGTGAGCACCTGTTGGTCCAGAGATCAATAAGAGGAGGAAGCGTTTGCTCTCTTTGAGGTGACAAAAAAAGAGGGGTTGCTGGGGGTTTTTTTGGGAGGGAGGAGGGGGGGGGACTCCTGTGTCCTCCACCCGGAGGAAGATTTAGGAGTGCTTGAAAGTTGCAAAAGCGCCTAATAATAAAAAATAATAATAAATAACCCCACAGGAGTAGATGTGGTCCAGAAATGTGTGTGCAACTAGGAGAAACTTTTGGAAAGGAACCCTCTATGGTTTTTCCATCCTTCATATCTGAACTTCACTCAAAGTGAAGGCAAGTCCAAGTCGAACTGTGTGTGTGTGGAGGGGGGGACGGAGATGGAGAGGGGGGGGCACGCTACAAAACACTGGGGAAATAATCACAGGCTGCTCGAAACGCTCGAAGACGGACACGTTACATTCCTATAAACGTCTGAGGGAAGCCTTACCTGGCCCAGGTTCGAGTAACCGTATGTGCTCGCTATCTGGTCGGCCACCTCGCTCCCGCCGGCTATGCGAACCGCCCAGTGGTTGGTGTAGACGCGAGCTCGCGGACACGCGAAGCCGAAGCACAGCGCGAGGACGCACAGCGAGCCCAAGCGCCGCAAAGCCCCGTCCACGACCATGTTTATTCCCCGCGTCCGCTCGTCTCTCGACTCCCTCTGAGGAAAACAGACAAACTTGGTCTTGCCGCAAAGGAGGGATTCTCATAGAAGTGCGCGCTTGACCTCCACATATACTCCAAAAGAGAGCGAGAGTCGAGGAGCTCGGAATCCTCAGTTCGTGTGTGTGCGTGTGTATGTGTGTTGTGTGTGTGTGTGTGTGTGTGTGTGATGTTCAGCCTCACAGCGCATCGACCGTTTAGCCCAACGCGGCGGTGCTCCGCACTCCGACGGAGAGCCAAGTGTGTTTTGCGCAGCTTCGGTCAAATTTTGATGCTTTCAAGAAGACGATGCCGTTAGTTCTCTCTGTCCCCCCCTCCTGTTTTTTTTTTTTTTTTTTTTTTTTTTTTTTTTTTTTTTTTTTGGGGGGGGTAAAGTGGAGGTAGGGCTTATAGCGCCTCCCTCAAATAACTAGCGACACTCCGTGGAGTAGCTTAAGGGAAACGCGCCCGCGGGGTTTAAGTAGTCTCCGCAGGGTCTTAAACACACACCAGGTATCGTCCTTCAGCTGCCTCTGACACGAAGAACACACACTTTGTTAAGCCGGAATCTCAGCTCCTAATTTATACGTGTGTGTGTGTGTGTGTGTGTGTGTGTGTGTGTGTGTGTGTGTGTGTGTTAGACAATATTCAAAAACTCCAGTTCACTTGATCTAACTACCCATAAATACCTTGTGTTATGATTAAGGTTGGTCATAACAGACAAAAAAGTGTCATCGTCGATACGGTGAAGAGAGTTTCAGCGAAGGGAGTTACGCCGAGTTGTTAAACACGCTGTACGATTTTGGCCACGACTTGGACGTTTGACACAAATTTTCACAGTTCTAAATGATTCCTGTAATCCTAGGCTCAAATCTGTAGTCCTTGGTCGGTAGTTTGACACGTTCCCCGACAGCCGATTAATGGGCGTCGCGATCAAATTTGTCCTCCGATTCAATTTGAGGCACAGTCTTGACGTACGAGTCTTGATGTCTTGACTGTCGTACAATCTGACATTAACAACAACTGAGATCCTACAGTGTGACGTGGCTTACAGCGGGGGTCGTTTCCGTACAGTCTGACAAGCAACGGTCGCAAAGGACTATTAGAAATCGTATAGTGTGCACCGGGGTTTAGTTCCTAGTTCCAGTTATCGCTTACATTATAGCAGCTGTATATAGTTGTAGGCTAACACTCACCAGCCTTTCTTTCTCTCTCTCTCTCTCTAAAAAAAAGAATAACAAACGCTGCTTGTCATGTTACAGACAAACCGCAAACCACAAACTTTTCTGTCACTGAACACTTGAGTCTCATGGATTCACTGTAACATTAGTCTATGTTTAACAAAGGTCTGGTATAAAAAAAACTGTAATTGTTGGCGAATTATTGTGGTAAAAGACAAACAGTGGTGCTTCAAGGTTTATGAATGATTTAGAATTTTCTATATATCTGCATAAATATTAACTAAAACATAGATAAGGTGAACCCACTTAAACAAAGAAGACAAAAATATTATACTTGGTCGTTTGTTTATTGAGGACAAGCCCAGAGGATCTTGGAAATTTATTTATTTTATTTTTTATCAGATGAAACCTAAATAGAACTTTTTGGTTTCAATGAGCAGTGTTATATTTGGAGAAAGGAAAACACTGCATTCCAGCATAAAAACCTTATACCATCTGTGAAACATGGTGGTGGTAGTATCATGGTTTGGGCCTGTTTTACTGCATCTGGGCCAGAACGACTTGACGTCATTGATGGAACAATGTTTTTTTAAATTATATCAGAAAATTCTAAAGGGAAATGTCAGGGCATCTGTCCATGAACTGAATCACAATCGAGTGGGTCATGCAGCAACACAATGACCCTAAGCACACAAGTCGTTCAAGAATAAAGTTAATGTTTTTTTAAATGGCCAAGTCAAAGTCCTGACCTTAATCCAATAGAAATGTTGTGGAAAGACTTTAAGCAAGCAGTTCATGTGAGGAAACCCACCAACTTCCCAGAGATGAAGCTGCTCTGTACTGAGGAACGGGCTACAATTCCTCCGAGCCGATGTGTAGGACTGATCAACAGTTACCAGAAATGTTTAGTTGTAGTTATTGCTGCACAATAGGGGTCACACCACATACTGAAAGCAAAGGTTCACACACTTTTGCCGCTCACAGATATTGGATCATTTTCCTCGATAAATCAATGACCAAGTGTAATATTTTTGTCTCATTTGTTTTATTGGGTTCTCTTTATCTACTTTTGTGTGAAATTCTGATGATGTTTTAGGTCATATTAATGTAGAAATATTGAACATTCTAGAGGGTTCACAAACTTTCAAGCTCCACTGTATTTCCAACATGCGAACTAAAAAGCAACTCAACAATCAAGTTTAAAGTTTGTTAAGCTTATTTTTTGTATTTTAAAAAAATCAACAATATTTTTATAAGAATTATTATTATTATTATTTTTATTTTTATTTTTATTTTTATTTTTATTATTATTTTAGCAGTTGCACCTGGACTGGTGTCCCATCCATGGTGTGTCCCCTTCTCATGCTGTGTTCCTAGTATAGACTCCATCCATCATCACCTTGACCAGGATTAACCAGTTGCTCAAGATCACTGCTGCTACACATCCTTAGTTGTCAGTAAAGTACACCTGAATTACATCTACACTCACTGGCCATTTTATCAGGTAATCCTATGCTCTCTGTAGGTATACAGTTGCAATGAAATGGGATCATCACTGACCTGACCAAGTATTATTTTCAACACAGTAGTGACACTGATGTGACAGTACCATAATAGTAGATGTTGTACTGGTATGTTGTGCTGGTATGATTTTTAAACATCATAATTTCACTGCTGGACAGCACAATTGCATAATGGGTAGCATTGCCACCTTACAGCTCCAGGGTTCAAATCTGAACTTGGGTTACCCTCTGTGTCGCGTTTCACATATTCTCCCAGTGTTCACGTTTGTTTCCTCCAAGTTCGATGAGTTCCACAGTCCAAAAACAAGCAGGTTGGCAGATAAGCTACACTGAATTGCCCGTTGCTGTGTGAATGTGTGTGGGTATGGTGCCTTGCAGTGGAACTGGTGACCCATCAGGGATGAATTCTCTTGCCTTGCTCCCATTGTTACTGGTACAGTTTCTCTCCACCTTGACCCTGAGCAGGATAAAGTGGCTACTGAAGATGAATGCATTTCACCGGTGGGTTAAGAAACAGTCCACCAACTAAAAATATCCATCCAACAGCAGGCGTTTTGTATGGAAAAATTGGTTGTAGTAAATAAGCTATTAATTGTCAATGTACAACTAGTTACCAAACAGATATGTGTCTTCTAAAGTGGGCTACAAAGGGTTTTTTCCCTCATCCATGGATGAGCATAATCTGTTCACTGGGTGGGAAGAAGGGATTATTCTCTCAGCTGTCACTAGTCAGTTATAGGCACCTGTGAGAGTATTTCCCTTCAAATGTGTAGGGGTGCCCTGTGATGTTGCATGAATAGATGCACTGGCGAAGCTGTATACGTCTCAGGAAGAAAGTGTTGACCCTCACCCTCCCAATTAGGGAGCTGTTGTTCAATAGGGGAGAACTAGTAAGTGGGAATGGGCAATGACCAAACTGGGAAATGTATCAAATGAATGCACAAGAATTAGTCAGATACACATTACCATGCTACTTCTTGATTGAGAATCGTCCACCTCCACTATAATTTTAGGTCATCTTTGGGCTTTTTCTATTGAGTAACATAATCAGGGTGATTTGTCAAATTGTACCAAACCACAGATGGGCCTAAAGCTAATTGCGACACTAGAGTGCACCTAGTTGATAGGGTTACTCGATTAAAAGGTCAAGAGTGTATGTATAAGTTAGGCGTACCTAAACTGGCAACTGTGTATAATTACTATATAATACACCGTATCGTACTCGCTGTATATACTTACCATTGTACGTACACGTTTTGGGCATCATCAGAAAAGATTCCACTTTCATTGATTGTTTGTTTTGGCAACAGTTGCCCAGTTACAGTCCCTCGACAGCATACGCGAGCAAATCCGCACTAATTACGGCCAGTTTCTCCTACAAGAGAAGATACGGATTTCGCACATCCTTGTAAAACGACATTAAAGGGATGCCATTCGTTGTGAGAGTGTGAGTGTGATTTAAAGCAATAACGAACCAGTGAAGAACATACACACGTGAAAACTGTGCAGCGAAATCAACTATCCAGCTCACGCAGGAAGCGAACAATCCCATTCAGCTGACTTGCTACCGGGTGGTTAGGAGGTGGGGTGGGGTGGTTTGGGGGGGCTTGCAAATCCGTGTGACAACCCTTTACCTCGAGAGCCAAACTCCCCCCACTCCCCTCAAGTGTCTCCTTATTGTCTATAGTACCCGAGGACGGCTAGCAGTGACAACTCACACCCGCACACCCCCTCCAGCATTCCACCGCACATTCCTACTGACGCTCCACGCGATGTCTGCGATTTTGAGAAGAATTAAAAGAAGCAATGAAGCGTGTATGTTTTTCTTTCTTTCTTTTTTCTTTTCAAAACAACTACAACCGGTGGATCTTTTTTTTTATTTTTATTTATTTAGTTATTTATTTACTTATTTTAATCTAGACCACCTAGAAATTCCCCCTGAACTCCTCTGGATTTTACTTGGCCAAGGAGAATCTGGCCTCCAAAAATACTAGGGGAAAATCCTTTTAAAGAGAGGCCCCTTTTTGCTCAATTAGTGTGTAGCTTTATTTAGACATGCAGCACAGACTGCTCTCATTGACCTGTATGTGCAAGCAGGACGGGCAGCAGGAAAACAAGCTGGTGTAGACACAATAGAGGCTCTGTGGCCCATCACTGTACCACAGGGTCCTCTGATCCTGGCAGGTGGAATATCCAACAAACCATAACACAGAAGGTGGTCCCCAAAATGGTTCTGCAATTGGCCTCAGTGTTGAGGCCTGCTATGAGTATTTTATTACATGCAGTTTTTTATTTATTTTTGCTTACACCCTTCATTTTAGTTTGATCATGTTTTCTTTTCCATTAGGGGTGGGAATACAATATTAGCGCAAAATGGATGGACCAGAAACTGAGCACTGAAATAAAGTTAATAGGTAGTGCTTGATTGTGTAACTATAGAACAGTTAACATGTTGGCATTTTGATGAGATGCGTGTTCAACTTTAATGGTAAATAGGTCTATGTTTTGGATAGAAAGGTATGTCTGGTATAGAATTAGAATTAACCTGCTAGATCTTATAAACATTATCAAATGCTTTGGTGTGTGTGTGTGTGTGTGAGAGAGAGAGAGAGAGAGAGAGAGAGAGACTGAAAAATGATACTGCAGATGAATGATTCCTCTGGATGTGATGTAATGTAAAGAAGAAGATGCTCTGTGAAAGAACACAAACATTACAAAAATACTGTTTAGTACTAAGGGATGCTGGCTTAATGAGAACTGACTCATATAACAAGAGCCATACTACTGTTAATGCATTCAGGACCAAAGAATTGGATTGATTTGTTCAGAGACTTTGAGGATAGCTGGTCTGATGACTGGAAGTGAGTGGACATCGTGTATGTTTAGTGTACACAAACAACGAATGTGGGTACAAAGATCACGCGAAAGTATGACCCCCCAGTACATCAATAAATAGTCATAGGCTTGTTTACAGCCAGAATGTTTGTCATCCAGTTTAATAGTACATAAAGAGTACTTCGAGGTCCAAATGTAATGAAGGGCTGTTTGTCGTTAGTTTTATAATTGATATTGAATAAAAGTCAACCAATGATCATCCTTTGGACAATGCTTTGAGAAAGACTGATTTTGACTATCTTAATTGGTGGAAGAAAACTCCAAAAGCTGTTAAAATATCAGTCAACAGATCCAGGGTCAGATTTGAGGGGGGAAAAGTTGGCAATTCCATAATTTTCCCACAATAATTCTGGAAAAGTTGATGGAAGAAGATTTATACAAGTGTCTTGAGTCTCGTTAACTATTTCAGGAAGAGACTCTGTGCTGTTTCCTCTCCGTGTAGTAATTGTGGGAGCATTTTAGAAAAATGAAAAGGTTACTATAAAATGATACAACGTCCTACAAATATCACTGCTTGCATGTGTTACTCACTTATGTTGAAATGTTTCTCCCTTCTCAAGGAGAGTAAGAAAGTCATTGATACCCAGCATTAGCCATACATAACGTGTGTACTTTGAATGCATACATGTATGCATAATCCTTTTGGTTAATATTTTGAAACAGATATTCCATAAATGTACTGCTTTCGCAGCATATCATGAAAAGATGGCTTCAGTAGGAAGCTGTTGGTAGCTGCAGGATGAAACTAGTTCATATTCTTAGCTGTTTAGTGGGCGGCTGTGGCGCAGATGGTAGAGCGGGTTGTCCACTAATCGTAGGGTTGGAGGTTTGATTCCCGGCCCACGTGACTCCACATGCCAAAGTGTCCTTGGGCAAGACACTGAACCCCAAGTTGCTCCCAATGGCGAGTTGGTGCCTTGCATGGCGGCTCTGCTACCATTGGTGTGTGTCTGATTGAGACACAGTGTAAAGAGCTTTGGATAAAAGTGCTATATACGTGCAGACCGTTTACCACAGTGAGTGCCATATATTCTGTGATTTCACAGGATAAGTTTTCATTAAAAAATAATGACATAAAAAGGTTTGTGGATTTGATTGTAGAAATAAATGATCGCATTACCTGAGCCTGGATCGCATGACCTGAGCCTGGATACACTGCATTTGTTACTTGGTCAGCAATAACGTTGAGACACACCGTGCCATTCAGATCTTATTCAGTTTCTATTCGCGCCCAAGTGTGTGTCAAGAAACAATTCCCCAAAACACTACATCAACTCGAACGGTTCTTTAATGGTCACACCAAACCGGACAGCTCGCTGGACGTTTGTTGCTTGTGCAATATTCTGATCACTTCATGAGCTTGATGCAACTTTTTCCCATAACAGTCCAGTTATGATGCTCAGGTGTGCACTTAAGTAGCGTTTTCTTGTCTACATCAGAGACGGTCTTCAAGAGGAAATCTGATAAGCAGTGCGTTGTAGGCTGACGTCCTGTACACTTTGGAAGTGATTTACTTGGATGGGGCCCAGTCTGTGTGCTTGCAGTGTTCTTTACCATTCTACCTTGACACACTGATCTACAAGTTCTTTGGAACTATGGGATGTTTTTTTAAACTTTCACTTTAGTTCCCTCTTGTGGTTATGAACAAAACTGCAGGTTCAAAATAATACATGAAACTTGCCAGACCGTGCAAAAATGATTAAATAAATGAAAAAGAAAGAAAAACAGAAAGATGAAATGATAGGGGATTATAAACCACAGCAGATAAGACTACCTTTCAAGTTCTACCTTAGTACTGCATTTGTATAAGTGATGCTGAAAGATATCTGGCTTCATTTCAGTTGATAGTTTAAAGGTAGGGACTTTATACCTAATAATAATAATAATAATAATGATACATTTAAAATACATACACAAAAGTAAATCCATGTTTAATGCTTTTAGCAAACAAAAAGTTCACTTTTTTAATTTACTTAAATCATTCTTAATTTACTTAAATCATTCTGAAATTAATTAGAGTGCAAATAATCATACTCAAACACCATTTCATATTACAAGCTTCACCAAGCTCTGGAGGCATCGGAATAATTAATCTAAATTATATATATATATATATATATATATATATATATATATATATATATATATATATATATATATATAAATAGTGCATTTCTGTTGCTAACAAAATTGAACTTTGAAAAACTCAACATGCTAAAGCAAATGACACCACAAAAGCTTAGGATTAGATGAGAAATTGTATTTTTTACGTGTTAAGGGTTTGTCTGTCCTAAATAAATCAGCAATATTATATAAAATATAATCCTATTGAATCAGTAATGAGCTGCTAAAGTGAGGTTCGGATACGTTTGATGCGTGTGGATAACTTCGAGCTCTGTCCAGTCATCAGGGTTGATAAATTGAAAAGGTGAAGCAAACTCGTTGAAACTAGAGTCTCATCAGTACTGATTCGGTTCAATCTTTTAATAATGGCTTTAAAATATACCACGGGGAAGAGTTAACCACAGTACTTAATACAGCACAGGATAAATTACTTTAAACAAAGTTGTTTTTTTCAAAATCACCTTATAACTCAGCAATACAACTGGCCGTTGGTATTTGCAAAGAGTTTTTTTTTTATCATTAATAATTATAATAGTTGTATTTGTCCAACATTTGTACTCTGTCTGCAAACACAAACAGACTCATGAAAGAAATAACTGCCACAAAGCGAAGGGTTGAATAGCTCAGAACCTTTATTTAGAGGGCAACAGGAGTTCAATATAAAACTTGTAGGTGTTTGTGTGTGAACTTTTTGAACCAGCGGAAAGGAGAACAGCATTCGGCAGACATCTTTTCCCTAGAACTGTGGCATAGCCCACTGTGTAACAATTCAAGCATTTAATGCTTTAATTTCCTTAAAATGAACCTCTCCTGAAATCCGCCCCCATCTTTTGCCTTCCTCCTCTTTCACAACTCAAGCGCTCACCGAAGTTATTTGTCCCCATCGTCCTCAAAAGTTTTCCGTTCTCGCTACATCTTTGCAGTTTTTAAAAAGTAAACAAAAAGCAGAATATCCTTCAAAAAAATAAAATGGCGCGAGCACGACTCATGTTCGGGCTTTAACATTTACAGTATATATAAATACTTACATTAATATTTTACATGAAAAACCTAATTTTGGAGAAGGAAGGAAAAAAAAAAGAAAAAAGAAATAGGCAGAGGAAAACTTTGGAGGGAGGGGTCAGGGAGATTGTTTTTGTGTGTGTGTGTGTGTGTGTGTGTGTGTGTCTCTCAAGCCAGCAGCAGGACTGAAGAATGAGATTTGGACTGTTTTCCAGTATGAAATCAGTTGGCCCAGTAGGGGGAGCTGTAGCTGGACTTGCCCTGGCTCTTCTGCATGCTGTTGGACTGACTGCGCTGAACCTGCAAGGAAGCAAAACACACATTACCTTTTTGGTCACTCTTTAGTTTTGCCCACAGAATGGATTTATTTCCACATTTTACAAGAGCTAAATTATCCTTTAGCGCTACCGCTACTGTGTGACGCGCTGTGATTAGCAAAGCAGTCCTTTCCCTGCACAGAGCAAACACATCTTTCCATTATGCACTGGTGTGTTCACTGGTGTGAACAATAACCTTTATGCTACTAAAATCATGGAATACAATATACCGAAAAAAATAAATTTACAGCCATGATGGTGTCCTATGTATAGGATAAAGATGTCGCACTTCTTGGTCACTAGTAGTGTTAAACTACATTTTCTGCTGAATGAATGACAGCACAGAACGCTTCAGGTTATTTTTTGCTTTCAGCAAAGTTGAACGCCACTAAATTGTCCAAACCGAATGGTTACGTTGCAGAAGAACCCATGCTGTTTGTAAACTTCCTTGCCAGATAGATATAAACAGCAGCTAATTTCTGCTTAGTCCTGAAGTGTAAAAAAGTGTGTGTACCTGTGTGTCCTGGGCCACGTGGTGGTGTAAAAGCTGAGAGGGAGGCTGCTGATGGGGGGGCAGGATGTGGAGGAAAGGTGCAGGGGGATAGCCAGGGGCCCCTCCGGGGTTCAGGGGTCCAGTGCCTCCCAAAGCAGAGGGAAGGCTGAACGTTGCCGGGGTCGCCGTGGGGAAACCCTGTTTATCAAATGACTATGTTCAAAAGAAAAGAAACAGGAGGAGGGGAAAAAAAAACAACCCAAAAAAAAAAAAAACACAACACAGGTTTCCACTTTGTCCCAGAAAAGGTCAACTGTTCCTAAATACTACAAATATTTTTTAACCAGTTCTTAATGAACCAAATTGTTAACCTATCTGTAAGTTGGCATACTCAACATAAGAAAAGCGCAAGTAACCCCTCTATCTCTCTCTCTCCCTCCCTCAGTATCTTTAGAGTCTAACAGTTTAAATTTGCATTATGTAGTGAGAATTTTAAACACGCATTGATGGGACATTATTCATCCCAGTGGAACAAAGAATAGGTGGGGGAAAAAAATAATAAATAAAAAAAACAAAACACTAAGATTCATTTAGGTTGGAGATCCAGTTTAAAAGATGTAAATATGTATGAAATCTGCTAGAGATTTTTTTAAATTAATTGTCTTTGGGTGTAGCTTCTTACCTGCGTCTTGCTGTACATAGCTGCACCGAGATCGGAGCCGGCAGAGCCCGACAGTCCAGGTGCTGTAAAGAGGCAGGTTTAGGTCAGCTGCCATTGAATTTCTATTCCTCATATTGCAACATAATCATACTTTACATTAGGAATAAATATGTTGGTATGCTTGCCAAGACTATTTATTTAGGTTTTGAGAAAGTGTATGAGACCTTTTCCTGTGCTGTTGCTTTGCTTGGCTTGTGATTGAGCGCTGCCGCCATATCCTTTCCCATAATCTCCTCCAGCATGAGATTGAGACAGGTCGTCATAACCTGTGTGATAGAAAAAGTTTCAAAAGCAGCTACTTATAAAAGTTACACATAGATGTTCCTCGATGAGATTTTAAACAGTAATGTTTAATTACTGTAATGTTTAATTACGCACCTGAAGCATAGGTGTGTCCGCCATAACCAGCCTGGTGCTGGTACTGTGCGTGCTGCTTGGCTGAGGCAGGTGGCATGAAGACGGTGGGGCCGTACTGGAAGGCACTGGGGACACCCGGCATGCCAGCATAGTAGGGCAGGCTGGTATAGCCATACCCAGGGGGCAGAGGAGGATTCAGGAAGGCCTGGCCAGGGTTCTGTGGGGCCTGTGTTTGGGGAGGAACTGTACCAGGCTCTGACTGTGAGGGGGCAACTGACGAGAGGCTGGTGGTGGGTGCCGGGGAGGGCGCATCACCACGAGCAAACTTAGTAGCTTCACCTACAGAGTGCAGTAAGAGAACAAAGATTAAACAAACCGCATACAATATTTATAAAATAAAAAAACTTTTAAAAACACCCCACAGTATATGAAGTCCGCCAGCAACACAGCAGTTTGCCCTTATAAGAGTGTTTTCGATACAATTTTCAAAATGTGGCACTCTAAGATGAACAGTCACCTGAGTAAGGGTTGTTTGATAATCCTCCATCTCTGGCAGCAAGAGTTGTTGTACCAGGAAAGGCAATTCCATAATAGTCCTACAGAGAGAAGAGACAACAGCAAATAAATTTTGTAGACAATAAACAGCTACATAGAAATCATTCTCAGCATCTAAAAGCAACCTATACACATTGGCAATATTTTTTAAAAACGTAAATTTAGCATAAACAATACTGGTCTTCCATAATGCGTCTGGAATAGGATAGCCACAGTTTCTCACAAATAAGCCTACTACCCACTTGAAAAGCTGGGCCACTGCCACAAAATACTTACAATGGGTAGCCGTGACTGCATCATCTGCAAGTCTTCATAGCCATAAATCTGCTTTAAAACAAGGAAAAAACAAACAGGCTGTTTTTAATATTCCACCATACCAAACTTGTTTATCACAACTCACAGGGAGCTAAAAAAAATCCATTACGTAATGCTGATTAAAAGAGCTGAAACATTATACAAATAACTCGACAAAAATAAATAAATAAAACTGGGCTGGACTTACGGGATAGGCAGGAAGCAGTCCTCCAGGTCCCATGATGTACTGATTAGCCAACAGTGGAGGCAAACCTTGAGCCAGGTTGGGTGGTGCTTTGCCTGAGGAGAAACACAGAAGACTCTGACTTACTTACAGATTTACTGATGCTGCATGAATAACAGCCATCTATTTCAGCATTATTTACCAGAGGTGGTGGTGGTATTCTGCAGTGGTGCGGAACGCCCTGTGGATGGAGCCGAGGGGCCGTTGGTGGACAAGCCCGGTGCGCCGTTGCTCAGGCCATTTGAGGTGAGAACTGAGCCTGAGAAGGCAGACAGACTCCCGCTGACGTCACTGGTCACCTGAGACTAAGGAGAAGAAAAATTACAACATCCACCATATAATAATAAACAATATAAAAATGCTGGTAGGTTGGCAATGGTGAAAAGATAAAAAGTACTTACACCGAGGCCAGTAGTGGCAGGTACAGCAGATCCTAAAGTAGTTCCACTGCTCACATGACTAATTTAACCAAAATAAATAAGAGGAAGAGAAATCAATACAAGGAAGAATGATCCCCCAGATTCTCCCCCAAAAAAAAACACGTCGGGAGTGCAACTGCTACATGGCGTCAATGTACCTGCTGAGGGAGGGAAGAGCGGCGCTGGGTGTCGGGGCTGGTGCAGACGATGAGGACGATGGTAAGGATGACGTGGCCATGCTGTTCTCAGAGGATAATGCTGTAGACATGGACTGAGGAGTGCTTGAGAGGACAGCTACAAAGACACACAGATGTGTTGAAAATCTAAATCCATGCAAAACGTCAGTCCTTCCTTCTAGTCTAATTGAATTCGGCTTCAAATGTCTGCGGCGTTAAACTGACGACCATTTTTAGCTCATGAGGTATTCACACTTGAAGTTTAATTCCAAATAGAATCAACTATATACTGCTCCCTGGACTAGGCTCGCACTACTTTTTTTTTTTTTTTTTTTACAGTAATAATGAGTTTTTGGGTGTGTATTTTATAGTGAGTTGATGCTTTAGCACCAATGACGTACCATCTTGTGTAGTGGAGGGCCGTACTTCACCGAATCCGTTCTGTGGGCAAAAGTGAACAATCCATTGAGTTTACAAAAAAGTTAAGACCCCAAGAATTTAGCAGAGTCAAAAATGAGCATTACTATCTTCTAAATATACGGAGAACAAAATAAGAGGTAAGGCACGAAATCAGTAATGCCAAAAATATTCAGAGTGTGAAATGTGGACAAGATAAGCAGCCATGCTGTTTGCCCTACAGTCAGAGGGGTGGAAGATATGGTGGTGGGTTCCTTGTGCAGACTGGAAGTGGTAGGTACAGGGGCTGGGGCTGTGGGTAACCCCAGAGATGGAGCGGTATATCTGGGCTCCATTGTTGCTGTAGGTAGGGCAGGAGGAAGACCAGCCACTGGCTCACTGAAAGGACAAGAATGATGGTTACCAATTAAAGAAAGCTATGGTGAAGTTGCACAGTTACACATGCGAGCATGTTCTTACCCAACAGTACTCGATTTGGAGGAGTACAGGTTGCTCTGGGTTTGAGCGACAGGAGCAGGTTCCTGGCTGCTTGTTTCGAACTGTCCAGTGCTTTCTACAGCAGCCTCAGAAGCAAAATCCAGGGCACCAAACTGCACATTCAGCCCAGATACATCAGCAGAGCCTGGCATCTCCACTGCTGAAGAAGGTATCTGGAAATCCAGACAGACAATTACTAATTTTCTCAAATTTATTTTAACCCCCCCCTTCTGTAAAACTCCACGAACCATATAGCCGACTGAATAGTACATGCTGCAATAATGGATCATATTCTTTTATAGAGAACCAGGATTGTTATATCAGTGGTTAAGCATTCGCTGAAAGGGCATCCTCACAGAAACACCTTTTTCACTCACTGCATCCTTAGTAATTGATCTATATAATACACCACATGCACCTATGAGGATTCTACCCAGAGAATGTTTTGCTGCAAAATGCAAAACATCTTTATCAGGCTCGCTAAAATCGAGTGCTACAGTATTTATTGAGAAGAACAAGACATCAACTTCCACGTTTCAGACTCTTACTTTGGAGGGAGGGGGCATTCTGCGTCTCAGGGGTCTGATCTGCTTGGGCTGATGGGATTCTATGCCTGTGGGGGCACTGGTCTCTCCGAGAAGTTTCAGGACAGGCGAAGCGATGTCTTGAAGGGGCAGAGGGGGAGAGGGGTTTCGGCCCTGAGCCGGCAGGTCCGATAGGAGTGTGGAGTTCTGCTGCTGGGTCAGCTGACTGAGGATGGGGGAGGGGTCAGGCTGGGACTTTAGATCCACTGGGGAAGAAACAGATGAGACATACAGCACAGTCTGTTTGAACAATAGTTGGGTCACCTTAAACTATAATGTTGCATTAATTTTGGGGAAAATAATCTACATTAATGTACAGCACAATAATTAAACTTTAGTCCAAATCTTAACCCTAATCCTAGGCTGAGTTTTTTTTATTTTTTATTTTACACTGTTGTAAAAACAAGGATGAGGCAATCAAAATGAGCTCTATAATGCAAGGCTTATTGTAGTAGATGACGAAGCCTTTATCAGACACATATACATTACTACACACTGTAATTCTTTTCTTCGCATATCTCAGCTTTTTAGAAAGTCTGGGTCAGAGCGCAGAGTCAGCCATGATACATCGCCCCTGGAGCAGAGAGGGTTAAGGGCCTTGCACAAGGGCCCAACAGAGGCAGCTTGGCAGTGCTGGGGCTTGAACCCTCCGATTATTTCATGATTTATTTCATATACTTAACTTTTACAAAAAAATTAAGATCATCCAGACTGAAAGAGAATATACAGGTTTTTTAGTATAAGCATCTAGGTCCAGAGACGGACAACTCAAATTCATTAGCAGGCCTACAAGGAAAGAGAACAGGGACAGCGTAAATTAGCTAAAACAAAAATAAGCCAATGTAATATAACTCCAAGAGCATTAATTCTGTAATTCCGCATTGCCATAGTCCTTAATCCATCATAATAATGGCTTTGATGTAGCACCTGATGTACGTTAATGCAGCATGTTTTTGGCTGATATTTCGGCTACAAGTTAGGAACGGGAGGAGAATCCACTCACCCACCAACCAACAAGAGAGGCAACTACAAACAAAAACCTGATAGCCAACACAAAGTTTGCTTGTCTAAGGCACCCAGGCTAGTATTCACCCTGGGCATTATACAGGAATATTATTTAAATTATGTTATAACCCCCTAGCTAAACCTCTGCTTTCTTTAGGAGTTCAGATACAGATGTGACAAAGCTGGATTGCAGCAGTTCTATAAACATACATGTGTGTTAAAGTGTTTAAGTTGCTACTTACTGTGAGTCATCATAACAGGGCTCTCAGCTTTGGGTTCATTCAAAGCTAAGGCTGGTACAGTAGGGGGAGAACTGGACTCTCCAACAGGGCTGCCATTGGTCAGGGCAACCGGCATCTGACTGGACAGAGGCGAGATGTGGGGGACACTGACTGGCTCGGTTTTCTGTACATCAGGCTGAAGTGGTCTGGAGCCCAAGAACTAATGAAAAATGAGTGGGGTGGTGAAAATAATATATATATATATATATATATATATATATATATATATATATATATATATATATATATATATATATATATATATATATTTTTTTTTTTTTTTTAATCGAGATGTTTCATATATAATACACCCATACCGAATTTAGTGACAATATCTAGACATATATCCCTTTTACTACTCTTAAAACTAAAAGCCCTAGCAGGGAAAAATGTTTTTATATGAAACAAACTGCTTGTGCCCTGCCTGTAGACTGATCTCTGTCTACTTGCCTGGACAAATGGAGCAATGCAGTACTGATGTGCATTGCTTTCATTCTTTTAACTGTATGAAAGGCAGACAAGCTCCAGCTGGTTCAGAAAAGAAGGCCCCCTTTTCAGTCTATGATAGACTGCATATTACATTTCAATATCATTACATTAATATCTGCACAGATCAAGTGTCTCCTTCCTCTGACAGTATGCGCAAATGGTCCAAGCTGTGGGTTTATCCATAAATCCATCTAACGTTCAACAGCCCTGACTGAATATTCATATTTCTGTCAAGTTACAATCAAGATAAAGGAAGATAAGGCTTGATGAAAACCGAATAAACACACCAGAAGTATGACTAAATTTTTTTGCAAAATATCCACAAGTAGCTCAAAAGCATGTAGTGTTGGATAAATAAGGCAGTCCCGTATATAGTCGACAAGTTTCAGACCACAGAAACAATTAACCAAATGAACGCAACCACAATATGCCTTCCAAGTGCGTGTCCTCACCGAAGCGGCGTGGGCGTAGGTGCCAGCAGCAGCAGAAGCATAGCTGTTGGCAGCAGCTGAGGCATAGCTGTGTGTCTGTGTGCGAGCTGGGTGTTGTTGAGAGTTGGTAAACACCAGGCTCTGTGTGAGCGGCTCTGGGGACGACGGCTCCAACCCAGCCAGATCAGAGTCCACTTCTGCTGCTTTCGGCAACAGAGAACTCAGATCCACCCTGCAGGATGGAAAAATTTGCCTTAGACTTCCATTATGAGAGAGGTTTGAGGCAAAACGTTTTCAGGGAAATCTTTCATGTCTGTTATAATCACCCATACACACGAGGTGACTAGAGATTAGGTTTAAAAATGCTGCAGTACTTCTTTAATGTGTTGAAGCAGAGCTCTTACCCCTGTCCAGGTGTTGCGTGGTTCTGGGAAGCAAGCGCAAAGGAGGCAGTGAACACTTTGGTCTCAGAAAGCTGTTAGAAGAAAAAAGGAAAATAGTCACACATAAGCAAAGGCTAAACATGTTAAAGTGAAGAAAAAAAAAAAAACAGCAGCAAAAACAAAACAAAACAATCCTACATTCACACCACCAAAGCTGTCGTTGCTTGTAGGTATTCACTGCCCCACAGCGTTATGAGAAATGGAAGTAGTTTTTTATATAACTGAATGTTATATAGAACTTAATTATGCTAAGCTGTGTACAAGTTTCAGTGGGAGATTAGCAAAACCCAAACTGTACTAGCTACGTAAGCTCACTAAAGGGGCCAACGATTTCGACTACTCCCTTCCAAGCCTTCGTTTGGATTTGTTACTTTACGTTTTATAAAATTTAAAGTCGCCCGTCTCTATGCTAATGTGCATGTAGGATAAAACAGCAAAGAAATTAAGTCACCCACATCTTCATTCCAGTCTTCTGCAGCCCAGTCTTCCAGGTTGTTTCTCCAGCTTCCTAATATGTACAGAGCAATGCCCAAGGTCACAAAAACTACCATGTTCAAACGCAGACAACCATCCGAATCATTCTGCTGCATCTATGGACATGATTCCGATAAAAATCCGAGACAGAGAATAGCGTACCTGCTCCGTCAGTAGTGTCGTTGGCCGTCTCTCCTGGATCACCAGAGCCAGTGTAATCAGCAGCGTAGTACGACCTGCACACCCGAAGAGATTAAAGGATGGCACATTTGATAAGATTTCAGTTCCCACATGTGTGGAAATAATACTGAAATTATTAGTTAATATTAAAAGTAGTTTAATGCTAAGCTTTGGAGTGCTGAGGCGCTATAGGACTGCAGTCCAACACCATTATTAGATCCACGGTTCTAGCAGGAGTTCCTCCCATTTATATATATATATAAAAAATTTAACATAAATGTCAACAACTGACCGGCGAATCCCACAGGATTACACTTGTATATAGTAAACCATCACTGTTGATAGCTGTGCAAAGGATGATTACAGGACAATCATTGCTAGCAAAGTTATTAGATTAATTAATTACATTTTTCAGTTGTCAGGTTTCAAAAACCATTCAATCAAACATGTAAACGGAACAGTGCTAGTAACCACCTTGTCTTTGTTAGAAGCTGTCATCCCACAGTGCTGTTGAAAACTCAAAACTACAGAAGTCCTAAGAGGTCATACATTATTAGTTACAGTTATATTTATATTAGCGCTTTGCTAGACACTCAAAGCACTTTACATGGTAATGGGAGGGGGAATCTCAACCACCATTAGTTTGTAGCATCTACCTGGATGATGCAACGACAGCCATATTGCGCTAGAACTCCCACCACACAACGGCTATTAGTGGGTGTAGCGAATTCAGGGATGGGGATTATTAGGGGGCCACGATAGAAGGGCCAATAGGGAATTTCACTAGGACACAGGGGTTTTACCGGGATTACGAAAAGCGTCCTGGGATTTTTAATGACCACCGAGTACCAGGTTTAACACATCATCTGAAAGACGGTCCTGTTTTTACAGTTTCCCCGTCACTATACTGGGCAGACCGCAGGATGAGTGCCCCTGCTGGCCACTAATACCACTTCCATCAGCAACCTGAGATTTCCCCAGGAGGTCTCCCATCCAGGTACTGGTCAGGACACGCTGATTCTAATCTCGGGCACTATTTAGGACAGGTAATAAGGCAATTGTTACACAGGGTGTGATTTTGATTACTTAAAAAAAGTTCACCCCGCTGGATTTTACTCATTACTTAACTAAACCAAATTTAACCTAACAAATGTTTTTGTAATTAACAATAATCATGAATGACGTAACAGATGTAGCTTGTTAAGCTTTTTGGTCTTGTTTGTAGTGAGTTACACCCCAAAACTTTTAATAATTAAACAGGCTACTATTTAATTTTAAAATAAATAAATAAATAATTCACACACTTCAAATAAGAAAAATTTTTAGATAAACAATTTGACCTCATGTGCTATTACTGCTTGACTGCATCGTACCTATATTGTACCTAAAGAGAGTGCTTTTACATTACAATGACTCCTCACTGATACGGGACAGCAATAAGGCTGTGGAGAGGAAGTAACATCAAGGTAAATGAGTGCAGATGACCTCTACTCACCCTATTCCCTGAGAGAACCTATTCACACCATCTCCTCGGCCTCTTCCTCTCCCTCCTGCACCTAAATACAGAGATGACACGGTTAATCACAGAATATCAAACACCAGCAGTTTAGAACCAGCACAGGCCAATGTGCAACCTACAACCTTTGTCCTATAAAAACCTTTTTCAAAATTTCCCAATCCCACAAAGGTCAGATTATTTCACAAAATCCTGCCAATACAAAATTCACAAAAAAAAAAAGGTACACATTCTCTTAACTAGGAACACCGGGGAAGTTAAAGGGGGGCATCGAACGCACTATCACCATTTCTTATTCTTTGCCCGTCTTTCATCATATGTTCCCCTGCCAGTCTCCTCCTGGCCGCAGCTGCTCTACTCAATGCATTCCTCTGACCGTGTGGCCTGCTAATGACGGTTACAGCGCGACACAAATAGCAACATAGCAACAACCCCCTGTCCACAACTCCAAGCACCAACTGTGGGGTCCTGGCTGAAAACAGTGTTATCACTACTTGTTTATCTAGGCTTCATAGTTGCACTGTACAGCATTTTTGTCCAATGATTGTAAAAGTGCAGGCGTTTGGCTATATTTAGTTTGTAAGGAGGTTGCATCAAGTGCTTAAAGAAAGAAGAAATGTTTTTAAAAGGGTTATGCAAGAGATCGGCATAATCCCAAAGAAGCCCAAGACAAAGACAATAGACAGGTGTGTGAATTTCTAAGTTAATCCTCTGTGTGTGTGTTCACGTGTGCACTGACCTCTCCCTCTTCCTCTGCGCCCGCGCTCTCCTCTTTCTCCCAGAATCGTGTCAAACCCATTCTCCTCAGCACGGCCTAGAAAAACAAAATCGCACAAACAAACTGTTTCTGAGGAAATACGCTGATAAATTTATTTATTTATTTTTAAATATAAAATAAAGGAAATTTTTTTTCAAAAAAAAAAAAAAAACCCATGCATGTGTACGCTTCTGATTTGTGCACTACACACCTTCCTGGGTGCGGCTGGCTCCACGGCCGCGTCTGTTTGGACCACCGCGGCCCCTGCCCTCCTTGTCAACCCTTCGCTCTTTTGTCTCTGCAGTCACACCTTCTTTACCAACGCTCTTCTTCTTCCCCACCGTCTCCCAGGAGTCCTGACCAAAACACAGCGCGCAGAGTAATCAACAAAAGCCTACCGCTGTAATCTGCATAGTTACAAAACAATACAGATACCACTGTTACGCCTACAAGTTAATGCTTGGCAACGGCATCACAGCCGCCTCGTAACCGAAGCTCGTTCGGGAGTATTAACGGAAGTACTCGATCGATCTCGAGGATTTCTTGGAATAGCACTCAATGACTCATTAAATTACAAATAAAAACGTGTCTCGACAAGCCAGGACACATGCCACTCACCTTGGCAGGAACCTCCTCCAACAGGAAGTTGATGGCCCTGTTAACATCCCCATGGCAGTCATGAAGAGCCACCATGCACTCGTCCTGATTTCGGCCGGTGACCTCAATGAGCTAAAAAAGACACATGTGCGCGCATCAGCTAGAAAAAGGATCTGTGCATGACTGACTTTATGCCTCGAAGCCTGGATGTACTCACCTGTTTGACCTTTCCTTCAAAATCTGCATCGTTTTTGTCAATCATCTGCGCCAGACGAATCTGTTCTGCTGTGGCCTAAATAAACGGGGGGTAACACAAAAACGCAGAGATGAATCTCTTCGAATGAATATTACCAGTGGCACCTCTATAAATAAACAAAGCTATATTTTTGGCCTCTGGACATCATATTGCCACGAGACTCGATAGCCGTGTGTGGGAAAGTCCGGTACACATTTGCAACCGTGGATGGGCGGGACAGCACGAGACGCCTACCTGAATCTGTTTCTGTGGCTGTGAGGTGTGAGAGGTCTGTGGCGGCACTCGGTCCCGATTTCCTCGGGCGGCGTCCGCAACCACTGAAGTCATCATAAACAGTATATACAAAATAATGTATGTACAAAGTAGAAAAGTCTGGAAAGAAGAGGAAACAAACTAGTTAAAAACAATCAAAAACATCTTCACAAACAAGCGTGCGTGACAGGTGCAAACGAGTCGACGCTGTAAGACTATCGCGCAGGATCATGGGCAGCTGCTTAAATATAGCCATCCAAACATGGCCTGGACTGGTGTAGGCTTACACCCGAGCTGAAAAACCCCTCCCTGTGGCGATCTAACAGCCTTAAAACACAACTGCACAGAAAATAAAATACTCATGTCATGACAGCGTGCAGAGGAAAGAACTTCATCCTATTCCTCGTCTTTTGACTCTTTAAAGCGTTAGTAATGCGCAGTTCTTAACCCTAACGGCTCACCCCCCCTCTCCAAAAACCCCCAAAAAAAACCCTTTATATCACAGCAGCTCAGATCGATTTCGCTTTTAGTGTGTTTACAGCGTACAGACCTCCATTCTTTATCCCTATACATTATACTCATGTTAAAAGATTGTTAAAAACCGACTGAGTCGAGCGGTTAAAACGGCTCACGCGACTAAACAAAGACATTATACAAAATAAAAGTCCACACAGTGCGCACTTTTATCAACATATATCTACGAGTATATATGTATATATGTGTGGGTATATATATATGTATATATATTCAATGCAAATTATCTTATCCGTTGTGATAATCCTATAACCACTGAACGTGGCGTGAATTCCTTAACTGGAGCTGACCAGCCGAACGGTTAGCGTTAACTTTAGCTAAGCTAGCACTAACTTTAGCTAAGCTAGCGCTAACGTCAGCAAGCAGGCTCAACACCGAGCGACACACCAACACGCGCATGATCTTTAAACGCATTCCGAGTCGTCCAGAACAATTCAAACAGCTCCGATATGTATATCTATATATATATAGAGAGAGACAAGGAAAACATCCGGTAAATCATGTCCACACGGCCCCGCAAGGAAATGTAGTAGTTAACGCTTAGCTAGAGCGCTAACTAGCGGAGCGCACATGCTAACTAGCCGAGCTTTAGCTTACCCAGCCTCGCACCTCGAGAAAAACCACGGCTCGGTCTCAAACGCGCGTCAAAAGACTACGTAGTGCACTAAATAGATCGCACGAGGTGTTGCTTCATATGCTGCGTGGCGCCTGGGAGAAAAGTGCAGGCGGAGGGATTTGGGACTGAACCCACGCCGTAACGGTTCCTACTGAGTGCGGCGGCGAGTGTCGAATGTTCTGGTGAACCCCGTCGCGCGCGAGCGCGTCCTTACTGATCGTCTCGCGTGCGCGACACAATTAAACGAAAGCCGCTGCAAGTTTGTTAATATCGGAAGCGCTGTTGGGTTTCTTTCCGGAAACACAGCGCGGACGTACCAGTCTCCGCTCCGTGAACGGTAATGTGTTTACCTGCCCACAGCGCACCACGCTTCCCTCATGCAGTATGTGATGAGAAACGACGCCTCAACCGGAAGTGGTAAAAGAAAAAAAGCTGGTCAAAATAAAAGTCCGGGGATGATGATAATAATAATAATTAATAATAATAATTATTATTATTATTATTTTTTGCTGAAAAAAATCTAGCTGCCAAAAGACAAGCCGAGCTGGACAAATTGGTAAAGAATATTAAAATGACTGGTGGTAAATTAGTTGATTTTCCATGTACTGGCATAAAGTTGGGTTTGACGTTGGACGTTCGATATTCGCGGGTATGCGGAAATTAAGGGACCGTCTCTAAAGTTACATACGACATTGTTAAACACGTTTCTAACTTCAATAGCATTTGAAGGGAATGACTTAGTCACATAACCGACTGTAAAGTGTTCACGTAGGTGTCAGCTATGACGCACACCTTTTAGATTTGTGATATTTAACAAAATAAAATTTTCAACCACATTTACATATTTAATTACTGAATGGGTCCATACACAAAATATGCCATTATTTAAAGCTCAATAGCATTTGAAGGGAATGATGTACAGTCACACAAGCAACTGGAAGGTGTGTGAGGGAAATGACCCATTTTCACTTTGGAATAATTTTGTTCATATTCATCTGAGGATAACGCCCAAGAAGGCCATGTCATGTCACTGAGATCAGTACAGAATGTTTATCTGCTTACAGAGACACAAACATGTTCTTCTGTTCAAGGTACGTCTGTCCAAGACCCTAAAACAAAGCCTGTTTGAACTGACTCAAACTGCTTCTTATTGGTACACAGAATTATGTTATGCTCTGCGTTTCATGTATATAGTAGCGGTTCAGCACAAGCGCTTCAGAGCACTCTCATTATTCTACCCTGCTTTATTCCATCCTGTATTAACCATCTTTCTGTAATAAACCTTTTCTTTACCTTCAGAGGACGAGTCTGCGAGTGTTGTCTAATTTCCACGACAATTTGGCGTCTCCTGGGTGGGCTGTTCGATGAGTCTTTTCAGCTTTTCTGGACAACAAGCACACACGCCTGTGGAGAAGTTTCACCCTGAAGCCCGTGTTGACACGCAGACTGTTTGCCCTTTATTGTGCAGCGCGAAAGACCAATGCAGCCTTACCCACTGACTGGTAGGAATCATCAAGAATTTAGAATTAGAATTTTATTAAGTCATTGTGTATTGCTGTCTGTATGGAAGGGAGTCAGTGATATAAGAAATGCATGCCGTATTACATTAAGAGAAGTATTACATGGAGTGATCTCTTCCAGGAACTTCCAGGAACTTCGCCTCTGCGACGGCAGAGAGTCCAGTTTGAGCAATAAATAAGTAAAGAGAGTACCTATTAAGAAGCGCAAGAGGCACAGTATTTTTGCGGCGGGTTATTATCAAGTGGCATGCCCCATTGACTCATTCCATCATCTCAGCGGTACATGATATATTTGGCAAATTTAACGCACAAGTAAATTTTACTGAGATAAATGTCTCCGCGATACCCACAGCCAGTAAGGAGGGAGGAAACTGCAGTTTCAGAGGCACCTCCTCACATTGAAACGGCCCAGCCTACGCCACTCGATCCAAACCTGTTAGAACTGAGCCACCAACCCCCACCGAACTATGCTCCAGCCACCCTATCTTCACCAGTGGCGTTACACATGAGATCCCAAGTGAAGGGACCAACAACATTGCTGTCTGAGGGTTTCAGACCAACAAAATCGGACAAAGAAGGGACAATGCATGCCGTGGTAAATGCCCCAATGTTAGAAGTGGCCAGAGAAGGAGGCCCTATGCAAGTTCACAGACCCTGGACATTGGAAGACAATAGGAGCAGCATGACGCCTCTGCCGGCGCTCCGCGATGTAGGAGGATGAAAGTTTGGGGATGAACTTCAGATATTCTGCAGAGAATTCATACCCACTACTCCTGAACTACAACAACTGCTCATGGAAAAACTTGGCACGGACTGGGCCAAGGTTTCACGTGAATTCCCAGAGGATGTTGTCCGCCTGATCAGTCCACAGTGGGATGATGAAGTCAACACAAGGTACAGAGCACAAATCACGGCGCTCCAGCAGAGGCTGACGAACACCTTTCCTGTGCGAATGGACATGACAAAAATAGCGAAGTGTAAACAACAAGACTCAGAGACTGTATCACAGTACCTATCCAGGGTCACTGAGATCCATGACGCAAACTCAGGCTTGGAGAAACCCGACGCTCTGGCAGATGGAGAGGCAGCCATCACAGCGTGGGAGGCACATCTCAGAAACAGCTTTATGAATGGCATGAAACCAGAAATTGCTATAATCAAACAACAATATATCACCTAGGACACCAGAAACCTCACACAAGTGGAAAGGTATGCAATCCATATGGAGAAGCTCCTATGAGAGGAAAAGGAAAGAAAGATGGAGAGGAGAGGAAGACCAAAAGCACGCAGAAGAGGAAGACCCGGCCATCAGGGCTATGGACCAGGATTAAACTGTTACAACTGTGGAAAAGTTGGACATTTTGCAAGATTCTGTCGAGAGCAGAAGCGAACGGATGAGCGGAACTAAGGGAAAGGTGAGCCACCTGGGAGCAGAAGAGATGACATCAGACACCCAAACTATCAGTTATCTCAGAAAGAACAGGAATATATGCACACACCCACATCCAACATTAGTCAGACTGACAATTCACAAATGTCTGAACCAGTCATGACCCTTAACCTTTTAAGGTATAATGCCTCTCCTTTTACACAGTTACCATGTATATCTCTTGTAGTTAATGGGCAAAGTCTCACATATTTGGTAGATTTAGGAGCAACGTATTCAGTAATAAAACACTGCGAATCAAAAGAATCCCTGAAAATGAGTTCACGGCCATTGCACTCCATGGGCAGGACATTCAGTATTAGAACGTTTCTCTGAACCGTTAGTTTGTGAATGTGAAAATGGGAAAAGAGTAACCCACCAATTCCTAATTTCGTCTTCACATCCAGTCAATCTACTGGGCAGGGACTTAATGTGTGTATTACACTGAAATTTGATGTCCTCACCTCAGGGAGTAACTCATGACATTTCTGCAAAGGGAAAGAAACTCTCAGCTGACAAAGTATCTGCAATCTAGAAGATTCCCAAGACCCTGACGAAGAAACAGGTTCTATCTATCCTAGGTATGTGTTCGTATCGCAGAACTTTTATTCTAAACTATTCCATTCTAGAAGTACCGCTCAGAGATCTGGCATATGTGACAAGTTGGACAGCTCATTCTCAGGTAAGTTGGATCCAGTTGCTGCAGAGTTTCCCTCATGGGTACGTACAGTAACAGCAGCTGAGTAAGCTGTGATGGCATCCAGAGGTTCACAGAATTGAACCTCTTGGTTCCACATGAGGTGTTGTTACTCCTACTTGAACAGAAAACCTCTCACCTGTCCACCCAATGGTGGCTGCACCATAACACTATACTACTAGACATGACAAATGTTACTATTAATGATGTACTGTCCTTAACCCTGCTACTCTTCTTCCAACAGTGGGAGACGAGGAACCACATGACTGTGTTGTACTGACTAACGAACTCTGCTCCCCTAGAGTGGACCTGAAGGATGTTCCATTGGAAAACCCAGATCTAATCCTTTTTGTGGACGGGTCTGTGTCACGTGACCCAGAGATAGGTAAAAATCGAGTGGGCTATACAGTAGTAACTGCACACGAGACGGTCTGTTAGGAAGTCTCCCCTCAAACGTTTCAGCACAAGCAGCTGAACTGTATGCCTTCATAGAGGCATGCAGACATGCTGAGGGACAGTCAGTAAATATCTACACTGACAGTAGATATGCCTTTGAGGTAGTACATGATTTGGAGACAATTTGCATCTGCAACTGCATCTATGGTCCCAAAAATCAAAAGAAAATATTCACTCCTTCTTTACAGCTTTCAGACCTCCAAGCACGAGCTACGGACGAGGAAAAAGCTGTGTGGCGGCAAAGCAGGCTGCACGGTTGTTGACGGAGTTTGGTGATGCCCCCAGGGCTGTCCTTGTCTTCAAAGTTGACGCATGGCAGGGTCAAAAGGGGGAATGATAGCTGCGCTAAAGCATTGGTTTCTCTAATTACTCTAAAAAAAAATGTTTACTCTGTTTACGCAACTCATAACATGGGTTTAGGTTTGAAGGTAGAGAAGGCCACGTCCCTACGTCCAAACAGGACTCAGATGTGGTAGTGATAATGATAATCTCCAGTGATAATGGCACACCTTTTGTGAGCCATGCCCTTAAGTAGGTGGGTGAATATTTGGGTATTGACTTAAGGTGAAATAATTGACTTGTCTTGCTCATTTTGCCTTGTATTGTTTTTCTCGTTCGGAGCAGTGTCTCACGCTCGTTGAAATCACTAATGACCAAACACTGATGTTGAGAAAGACTGATTACTATCCCTATGATGATTACTATCCCTATGATGATTACTATCCCTATGACTTGTATCCTAAACCTGACTGGGTATCATATTCTCCCAGTGACACTGACGATGACGACCCATTGACCTCCATTTCACGTCGATTGTAAATATGCATTTGACCTTGACGATTCTCATTTCACTCTAAAATAAGCTTGCTTGAGGACAGGATACTTTATATCCACAAAAACAGCCTTAGCGCCTTCATTATGTCTGTATTATGATGAATTCAGTTGAACCGTGAAACGATTCTGAAGTTCTGATGTATTCACTGCATAGGAATTTCTCTGTTAATTTTAGTTATCATATTTTGTAATATTTGATAAAATGGGGGAAATGTGAGGGAAATTACTCATTTTCACTTTGTAATAATTTTGTTCATGTTCATCTGAAGATAACGCCTAAGAAGGCCAGGTTATGTCACTGAGATCAGTATATTCTTTGCCATGAGGTGCCAGGTTGAACTTCCAGTGACCAGTATGAGGGAGTGTGAGAGCGATGACACCAAATTTAATACACCTGTTCCCCATTCACACCTGAGACCTTGTAACACTAACAAGTCACATGACACAGGGGAGGGAAAATGGCTAATTCGGCCCAATTTGGACATTTTCACTTAGGGGTGTACTCACTTTTGCTGCCAGTAGTTTAGACACTAATGGCTGTGTGTTGAGTTATATATATGTATATATGTGTATGTATATGTATATGTATATATAATATGTATGTATATATATCTATTCTTTAAAGAAAACCATTCAATCTAGTACGGGCAATTTTGACCCACTTTATGCATTCGTGAAGGTTTTTTTTGGTTCATGCATTGTAGGATTAAAATTTAAAAATCTAGATGAACACTTTACAGTTGGTTGTGTGACTGTACGTCATTCCCTTTAAATGCTATTGAGCTTTAAAAAATTTTATATTTTGTGTATGAGCCCATGCAGTAATAAAATACATGGCAAATTTTACATATGATTTAATAGTTTATTTTATTAAATAAAATATATGACTGTTCGTCATTCCCTTCAAATGCTATTGAAGAAACGTGTTTAAAAATGTCATATGTCATAACTTTAGAGACGGTCCCTTAATTTCCGCATATCTGCAAATATCAACCAACTTTATTCCAGTGAATTACTTAGGCCATCACTACCACGATGTCACCATTCAAATATGTTTTTTTTGATATCACAATATACATTCATTTATACACTATATGGCCAAAAGGAAAGGAAAAAATAAAGGAAAGAATAAAGGTTAAAGGCTCAGGAAACCTTTGCAGGTGTTTTGATTTAATTAGCTGATTAGAGCTCTCAGGTTGACATTCCTGTATTATAAAATTCATTATTTTGAGATATTGGATTTTTGATTTCCATGAGCTGCAAGCCATAATCATCAAACAAAACAAAAAAACAAACATTTGATTTCAAAGGATTGAAAAATTTCACTTTATGTGTGAAATGAATCTAGAATATATGAAAGTTCCAGTTTTTGAATGAAATAAATTACGGGAAAAAAAGATATTCTAATTTTTTTTTGAGCTGCACCTGAAATAGTGTGGGAAATGGTTTAATGTTTTACAGCAGGGTCATCACTTCCAGACATGGAGGTCTGGTGTCGAGCATATTGTTGATTTCTCTGACCTTTTTTTTTAAGGGAATCACTAAGCTGTACTGATGTCTGGTCCGTCAGACCTGGAATTGCAGACTTAATCTTTACATTATGTTCCATACCTTAAACTAAAAACACCTTCCTGAAACCAGTGAAAGAATCCATCTCTTTCAGTTCCCCAGCTAAGCCACACTGACCAATCAACTGGTCATCACTTATCAGGTACAAACCAATCACAATGTCTCTTTACTCTTGTTCACCCCGCATACGAACCATTGAACCACTATGTCAACAAAAAAAATTTTTTTTTTCAGATCTCTCTTTGCAGAGACTTGGTGCACTTATTGACCAGTTTTACTCTTTTTCTTCAGACACCCGTGACCAAGAAAAAAATCAACCAAAAAACTGATCTTAGATCGGCGCAAGCCATAGCGGTGGCCCCTTTTTTAAGTGGACTCTATCTAATCTGAGCCTTTACACACTGACAAACCTGTCCTTTACCCTATAGTTTAAACAAATATGGCCGCTCTGATGTCGCTTTTTCTGGCGTCCGTCCTGGTGGACACGGCTTTCTTAATGTCTCAGATTTCCCTGGAGAAGGTAAGTTAAATGGATTGAATGGATCTTTAAAATATTTTGAGCTTTACCTGTGATTTGTTACATAAACATTTCCATGAAATAACAGATGATAGTGCTCTTATACTTGTATATGTTCTTCAAAACTTCAACCATTTAAAGCTATCTAATTGTTTAATATTTTGTGCTTGAAGTATTTTTTACAGTCTCTGGCCCCTGAGGACATATTACATTATTTTGGCACTAAATCAACAACATTAGGTAAAAAAAGTTTACTTAAACATTTGTTACTTATTAAAGGAAAGTTATTTGCATTACTCAGCATGTCACACTAATCATACACTCTTCTCTGTAGTACCTGAATTTGAGATTGTGTGGGTGAATTGCTTTAGAGATGAGAACAGTGGAAGACACTGCTCGTTTCAAGCCCAGGGGAAAGACTTCAAACTGAGGTGGAGAAAAGAGCCATCCTTGTCTTTTCCCTCCAACCTGGAGCTCGCCATCAATACCACACTCAGTGTAATAAAGAGGAGGGATAAAAAGTGTTGTAAGCAACTTGACGTACTGAAGCCAGAAGACGCTAGATCTTTTCTCTCAGTGTGTGACGGAAAACTTGTGAGACCCTGTTTTGTTTTTTTTGTTTTTTTAATTAATGTGGACTTTTTCATTATTCAAGTGTAATGATTTGCTTGAATATGTTGATGGTTGGGTCATGGTTATGGTTTCTTCCCTTCCTTTTAGCAAGGCCTGCTTCTCTTGCAGTCAGGAAAGCTTCACATTCATCCACTGCTCCATAAACACTTAGATCAGTTGAGAAACACGCTGGTCACACCTCCAGGTGTACCACATCTGCTCTTGCCCTACCCATCACCCGTGAGGACATATCTTCAACAGTCACAGAGTGAGTGACCATTTCACAATCGTATAAACATTATTTAGGATTTGTATCACAGAGCTGCTGAATTTTCGAAATCGATTGGTCAGAAGATGTTGATTAATTTCCTATAAGAGCGGCTCTGATGGTAGTGCTGGCTGTAATTCAAATCACAGGTTTATCTTAATGTACTCGCTCTAATACATAATAATTTCTATAGAAAAAAAAAGTACACAGGGATTTGTGTGTTTGTATGATTTGTATGTATTTAGCGTTTATGGAAGGAGTCTCCAGTGTCAGTGATTTGTAACCATTGGTGAGTTTTCAGCACAGAGGACTTTTTTTTTCAGATTCAAGAAAGAAAGAGAGAGAAAAAAAGAAAGTCTGGTGAGGGAACAGCTGTTTATAGCTGTTATAACATGATTGGTAACAAGAAATAACTTGTTTCACAGATGTTAGATATTAAAGTAACGATAAATGGATAAAATGTACAGTGTTGTTCTTTCATTAATTAAAAAACGCAATTCTTGGGAAATGTTTCTGTGGGTTAGCACGGTTGCCTCATACCTCCAGGGTTGGGGGCTTGATTCCTGCTGCTGCCCTGTGTGTGTGCGGAGTTTGCGTGTTCTCCCCGTGCTCCAGGGGTTTCCTCTGGGTACTTGATTTCCTCCACCAGTCCACAGACATGCAGTCGGCTGATTGGCATGTTCAAAGTGTCCGTAGTGTATGAATGGGTGTGTGAATGTGAATGTGTATGTGACTGTTCCCTGCGATGGATTGGGACACCGTCCAGGGTGCCCCATACTCCCTTGTATAATTTTCAGGTTCCCCATGACCCTGTAAGATAAGCGGTATAGAAGATGAATGAATGGATGAATGTTGCTGTGCTATGACGTAAAAAAAAATACACTTTGTGGATGTGAAAGTGATTAATGTTGGTGTTGGGAACAGTAACTCTGCATCATACCACCCCATTGTAGATTATTTCTCATGACAGCATTGTTGTGTTGTATTCCTTATTTGTTAGTACAATTTATCCAGTAATTTGTGCCCAGCATCTCTTCAAACCCCCTCTGTTAATATAATTCAGGGATAGTTTTGATCTTGGTAGTTTTTGTGAAATGCCTTCTTCAAAGGAAACATGCAGCACAAAACAGACTTCCTGTAGCCTTCTCAAAAAAATAAATAGTTAAATAAATAAAATTATTGAATACATGCTCCAAAGCAAGCATGCAAATTCTTCAACAGATCAAACAGTCACCATCATGCCTTTGGATTATTATGTAAATCATTTCAACTTGTTTTTCAAACTGTTGTTCACATAAAACCTTTATTTGCATATGAGATTAATAAATGGTATTCTGGCCAAAATAAAGGATTATTTGTTAGGATAGGATAGGGTTCAAACCTCATTCATTAGGTAATTAGGTTTTTCTATTTTATATTAGGTCACCGTAGGCTCCAGAGGTCATTTCCAGGGGCAGAGGTCACTCATTTAGAGCTGCTGGTGGTAGTCGGTCCCGATGTCCACGAGGTTCACAAGCAGGACACAGAGAAATACATCCTCACCAACCTGAACATTGTGAGTGTAGAGATTGTTAGACGATCTCATTCGAAGACTGCATTTTATATGCTTGCTATATTAGTGTCTTGCTTAAGTATTCACCCCCCTCTGAACTTTTCCACATTTTGTAGTGTTCACGTGGTCTTATTTGGGATTTTCACACAACATAAAGATAAAGATATTTTACATCATTTGCTCTAAACGTTCGTTCACTCCCCCAGGCATCTGAGCTGTTACGTGACGTCACTCTAGGGGCAAATATAAGAGTCCACTTGATCCGTATGATCGTTTTCACTGAGCCAGAGGTAACTACCACAACTTGCAATGGGATTGAATTTCTGTGTCATAATACCAAAGTGTGGTGTATTTTTTTTATTTTTTTCATTATCAGCCAGACATTCAGATCTCTGATGACATCACTTCCTCTCTGAGGAGTGTGTGTGAGTGGGGTCATAAAGTCAACCCTTCCACTGAGACTGACCCCCTACATGCAGACCTGCTCCTGTACATCACCAGGTACGAAGGCAATTCTGTAGTGCACTTTAATGAATAAAACAGATAAATAAAATGTTTTATCACTTGTTTACGTATATTTCCTCATTCTTTCGCAAGGTTCGATTTAGTCTTGCCCAGTGGGAATAAACAGGTGAGAGGTGTGACCCAGCTGGGCGGAGTCTGTTCTAGCCAATGGAATTGCGTAATTACAGAAGATACAGGCTTTGACCTCGGCATCACTATAGCACATGAGATTGGACACAGGTAAGAGAAGCAAATCTGGTATAAAATCTATCTGTCTAAAATTGATCTAGCTTCTAAACTGAGTTTCTTAAAATGTTTGGAGTTGATATGAGATATGAGTAAATGAGATTTTTATTCCAGTTTTGGAATAAACCATGATGGTGCAGGCAACACATGCAGCACTGGCGGGTTTATAATGGCGTCTGATGGCGGTTACAACAGTGTAGATCTCACCTGGTCTCAATGCAGCAGAGACCAGCTCCTTAACTTCTACAGGTACAAACTCATTAACTGATGCTATGTGTGATTTACCTTAGATATGCTTACTCATGGTCACTGTCGTTTGCATTGAGAAAAAATACAGTATGTAAATGTCTGGGAAAACCTTTAACGTTTCAAAACATGCTTCTTTTCATTGGTGCATCTTCAAAAGATTTTCTTTATTATTGGCGACGTACAGTCAGGTCCATAAGTATATGGACATCGGCGCAATTTTGATTTTGCCCCTCTACACCACCACAATGGTTTTCTGATTTCTGAACCCAATTGAGCATGCTTTTCGCTTACTGAAGACAAAACCGAAGGCAGAAAGACCCACAAACAAGCAGCAACTGAAGGTGGCTGCAGTAAAAACCTGGCACAGCATCACAAGGGAGGAAACTCAGCATTTAGTGATGTCCATGGGTTCCAGATTTTCACTGACTGCAAAGGATTTGCGTCCAAGTATTAAAAAATAATCCCAATGTTTATGAGTGATGGTTTGTCCAATTACTTTTGAGCCTGTGAAAATGAAAATACTTCATTTCAAATCCATTGTGGTGGTATACGGAGGCAAAATTTTGAAAATCGTGTCGCTGTACAAATACTCATGACTCTGACTTGATTTGAAAACAATTTCGTCAAATTTATAAAATAAATAAATGATTTAAAAATAAGAACTTTATTCTGAAAAATGTATCATGAATTGAATACAGATATTTTGTATTCTAAATACTTTTGTATTTTTACAGCTTATAGCATATAATACATACAGTATGATATGTGTCTATTTTGATCAAGTATTCTCAACACATTAGTGCAGGCAAGGCAGAGTGTGTGAAGGATGTACCGGTGCTGGGAGGATCACTGCAGGAGTGGAAACCCGGACTGTATTATGGTGTGGATGATCAGTGTCGCATCGCGTTCGGGAGCACAGCCACCGCCTGCTCCTTCACTAGCAATGACATGGTGAGGGAAGATTTCAATCTGAAAAGATTTGTATCGATTACATATAAGAAAGAAGAAGTTTTTTGACTTTTTACAATGAAAACAGACAAAAGTTCCTTCCTCCGTGCTGAAAGTACATATGCCTAGTAAGCTCTATTTCAAGGAAAAGGGGCAGAACTGTGCTGCTCTGTTTTGGGGGGTGGGGTTAATTTCTGAACATTAAAAGTACAGAAAATGAAGAATTAAAATATTAAAATAATATGATTATTCTATAGGGGGGCACGTGGTTTAGTGGTTAGCACTTTCACCTCGCACCTCCGGGGTTGGAGGTTCGAATCACGCCTCCACCCTGTGTGCACGGAGCTTGCATGTTCTCCCTGTGGTTTTCCACGTTCTCCGGTTTCCTCCCTCAGTCGGTTGATTGGCATTTCCAAATTGTCCGTAGTATGTGAGTGAGTGTGCGACTGTGCCCTGCGATGGATCGGCACCGCAAGACATATAACATATTTATATTAATGCACTTGTTCTAATATATTATCATTTCTATAGTAACCACTTAATCAGTTAACTTGAGCTGACATGTTTCATGGACATTCCACAACATTAACTGTATCTACAAATGTCATTTTATAATAAATACAAATTGTACTTGTTTCAATTGCTATGGTATAAGAGGAATAAAACACTTTGTGTGTGTGTGTGTGTGTGTGTGTGGGGGGGGGGTTCTGCTATTGGAAAATAATCGACCTCACGGTGGTGTTATTCAACAGCACGGATCACACCAACCCATCGTTGGTTGTTATTTTCCTTTAAAGGAACCATTTTGATTTATTCCTTACTCAACTACCTTTTTAACCTGACCTATAGAGTCATACCGAGTCTTAATAACAATTGCTGTATTATGCAGTGTGGTTATAAACTACTCTGCCCACACTTTACTCATTACATGTCTAGGCTACCTGTCGATTTTTGTCCTGCCACGTCATCCCTGGTGATCACAGCACCTGCACCCGACTTCTTGTGCCGCTGTTGGACGGCACTGAATGTGGACTAAATCAGGTATCAAATGCAATCAATCTCATGTGAAGGTTTTTCTTCCTTTGTGCACATACGATAGCCAACTATTATTCCCCTACAACACATTGTTTTACAGTGTAGCATTTAACGTAAGCTGTGTTCTGCCTCAGTGGTGTTTAAAGGGCCGTTGTGTATCTGCATCCAAACTGAGCTCCTCTCAGCTGGTTCATGGCTCCTGGTCGTCCTGGTCTGAATACTCCTCCTGTTCACGCACCTGTGGAGGAGGGATCACGTACCGCAAGAGAGAGTGCAACAATCCCAGGTATGCATACGCTAAATAAAGAACAAAACACGACAGAGCATGCTGTTATAAGAAAATAATCAGTGATGGGGTAGTGTGAATCAATCAATTAAGGAGCGACACGTCAGAATTTCTATCCATTTATAGGTACCTTCAATGTTGTGGAATGTCAGCAAAACAGTAAATTACCTCATTAACAGTTGTTCCCTCAGCAACTCATTCTTTTTCTGCTGTTTCTGAAAAGATAACGCAGGTTTAGAGACAGCTTTACAGCTGAGTGTTATAAAGCTGTTACTGACACGGGAGACTCCTTCCAAAAAACTCTCCCTAAATGTCTCTTGATTGAAAACACTACCATATCAAAGGTGTTATTACAGAGTTTTTTTATGTTTACGTGCTTTGTCACAATCGAGACAATCAGAATCGAGCATGAGGTGTAGAGGCTCATTGTGCATATTTGATCACATGAACAGACAACCCTATGAAGAAAACAAGCTCATTTGTAAGTAGGTACCTATATAAAAACAAATACAGCAATGCATAGTGCGTGATTTTATGACTTGTCTTTCGGCCCTGTGGGTTTTACGGGACTTTTAATTATTTTGCTATATGCGTGGTTAATTGTAGGCCAGCATTTGGTGGGAGAGACTGTGAAGGAGAGGGGACGGAGGCTGAACTTTGTAATCGACAGGTACGTTTCCAGTGGTCATGTTTGCAATAGGTCTCAGCTAATCCTAATGCTGTCCTAGCAAGAGACGGACATTGCATATACAGCTGTGCACAAAAGTTTGCATACCCCTTGCAGAATCTGCTAAATCTTAATACGTTTTTTTTTTATTTAGTCCTGTCCTGAATAAGCTATTTCATATAACAGATGTTTACATATAGTCCACAAGACAAGACAATACCTGAATTTCTAAAAAAAAATGACCCTGTTCAAAAGTTTACATACCCTTGATTGTTTAATACTGTGTTGTTACCTGGATGATCAGTGACTGTTTTTATGTTTTGTGAGAGTTCTTTGTGAGTCCCTTGTCTGTCCTGAGCAGTTAAACTGCCCACTGTTCTTCAGAAAAATCCTCAAGGTCCTGCACGTTCTCCAGGTCCTTTGGCTGTGGCTCAGGTGGTAGAGCAGGTTGTCCACTGATCGTAGGGTTGGCGGTTCGATTCCCGGCCCACGTGACTCCACATATCGAAGTGTCCTTGGGCAAGACACTGAACCCCAAGTTGCTCCCGATGGCAAGTTAGCAACTTGCATGGCAGCTCTGCTACCATTGGTGTGTGAGTGTGTGTGTGAATGGGTGAATAAGACACTGTGTAAAGCGCTTTGGATAAAAGTGCTATATAAGTGCACCATTTACCATTTTACTTTCCCAGCATCTTCTGCATATTTGAGCCCTTTCCAACAGCGTGTATATGATGTTCAGATCTATCTTTTCACACTGAGGACAATTGAGGGACTCATACACGATTATTACAAGAGGTGTAAACATTCAATGATGCTCAAGAAGGCAAGACAGTGCATTAAGAGCCAGAGGGTGTAAACTTTTGAACAGGATGATCAGTGTAAATTGTTATTTTTGTTTATATAAATTTTGTTTAAAGATCTTTTTTTTCATTTAGTACTGCCCTTCAGACACTAAATAAGATATTTACATGTTTCCCAGAAGACAAAATACTAACAATTTACACCAATCATCCTGTTCAAAAGTTTACACCCCCCGGCGGTTAATATATCCGTGTTACCGTCTGGAGAATCAGTGAATGTTTGCACCTTTTGTAATAGTTGTGTACAAGTCCCTCAGTTGTCCTCCTTATAAATTCAACTATTATCTTGTCTTGTGGACTATATGTAAACATCTGTTATGTGAAATAGCTTATTCAAGACAGTACTAAATAAAAATCGACATTTGGGGGTGATGGTGGATTTGGGGTGATTCTGATTAATAGCGTTCAAAACAGTGTTACTATGAATGCAGACTTTAATACACTGAAAAAGTCACACTATTAGCATAACATAAATATATATATATATATATATATATATAAATAAAATTGGTTTCACTCTGCCCATGTTTTACATCTTTCCTACATTCTTTTGAATATAATAGAATAAAATATTAGATGCCATGAGTGTACCTTCTGCCATCATTTACACATTTGAATGGGCATGTAATATGAAGCGATGTGATAACATGAAATTCAAAATCTGTTTGACGCCGTACACAACAGTGCTTCAACTTCGCACGTTCTCTGAGAGTAGGCTAATGACCTAGAAGGAGGAATTTGGCCAATAGTTGCTGCAAGCCTTTTAGAATCGACCAGTTGATGTGTGAGAAGGTGGGAATTACAGACAGGGGTTAATGCAATGCAAATATGCACACATGTTGCAGTATTAGACCATAAGCACATCATAATGAAACTAAAGCCGAATACCGAACACTTTCTCAAATTTAGACCCTTTTTTTGATGTCCAAAAAAGAGGACATGTCCGGGAAAATGAGGACGTACGGTCACCCTAACAAAAGCATTTCAAAGAACAATTTGTGTTCATTTCTACCTAGTTAACTTGCACCAGGGGGTTGCTCATGTGAGTCACGATTGGCAAGAAAGAACCAGAATCAAGAAGTTGTCTATATTGTGTTATGTCAAATGATTCATTTATTTGGTTTTAAATTTTAAAAAATCCTTATAGTATTCCCTTTTTTTTTTTTTTTTTTTACAAAATGTACCTGTAATCTGATTGCTTTGTCTTTTGATGTAAATGTAACGGATTACAGTTACCAGTTTTTTGTATCCTGATTATGTAACATCGTTACATGTATTCCGTTACCCCAACCCAAGCCTGCACATGCCTGATGACCTAGTGATCTCTTGTCGTGTTTTAGCCGTGTGAAAGTAACCAGCAGGAGTTCATGGCCCAGCAGTGCTCAGATACAGACCATCAACCCCTCCAGCTCTCTGCATACTCAACCACAGCCTACTCATGGATACCTGCAGTTGGTTTCATTTCAGGTCCACCAGCAGGATAGTTATCAAAGATGCTAATTATCATAACAAAATAACATTCACGTCGAGTACGGTGATTTGTTTTAAAAAATGTTTTCTCTCTTTCTGTCTCTCGGTATGTGGTGATAAGGTGATGCTCAGTGTAAGCTGATGTGTCGCTCTCGTGAGCAGGACTTCATGGTGAGTCGTGGGGCTCAGTTTATCGATGGGACGAGGTGTGAACTTGACGGCCCTGTCACTTCTGGCTCAGTTACTGCCTGCCTTAAAGGGAAGTGCAAGGTAATGTCGAAGAAATGTTCAAGAAATCCAGAATGTAACAAATACCAATCACATAAATACCAATAAAAGAAAGTAAGTAGGCATGAATGTGCAAATTCATGCGATTTCTAGAAAACTCATTCACGGTATTGCAATGCAGTACATTTGGTTAGTTCCTTAGTTTCAGGATTTCGTTTGGATTTTCTGGCCCCTAAATTAACTCCACCCACAACCAGAACAGTGCCAAACCCCGCCCCTTTTCTTCAAAAAGCTTCAATATTCATATACAGTATCAACAGGACAGGGTCGGTTGCAAAATGGGAAAATTGTCAACAATTTCTTGTCAACAATTTAAATTGTTTAAATCATGTATCCTGTTGAGAGAAAGTATGACAAAGTACTGTTATATAAAAATATTACTAATACTATTATTAGTGCTATTGTTTTATAACCATGTGTGTAGTTTAATGTATATGTTACAGAGATTAAAGTCTGCTCATTTTGAAGTGTTTTTTATAACGATAATTTTTTAACAGAAATATAAATCTATAAAACAGATCTATAAAATATATCTATACATTTTTCTTTGTATTCCTAAAAAAAATCATGATATTAAATAAGGTATTTATGCATATTTTAAAATACACTTTACAATTGCATTGCTAGAAAAGTAATAAATAAATAAATAAATAAATACATAAATAAATAATTAAATTCTAAATTGGGATCATCCGTTGCTAATTTGAACACAACACGGGGGAACACTGCCTGTGTTAAGTCATTTATTATTCATTATACAGTGGTGCTCGAAAGTTTGTGAACCCTTTCGAATTTTCTATATATCTGTATAAATGTGACCTAAAAACATCATTAGATTTTCACACAAGTCCTAAAAGTAGACCAAGAGAAGCCAATTAAACAAATGAGACTAAAATATTATAATTGCTCATTTATTTATTTAGGAAAATGATCCAATATAATATATCTGGGAGTGGCAAAAGTATGTGAACCTTTAGGATTAGCAGTTAATTTGAATGTGAAATTAGACCCAGGTGTTTTCAATCAATGGGATGACAATCAGGTGTGAGTGAGCACCCTGTTTTATTTAATGAACAAAGTCAGATCTTAACAACACATGTTTATGGAAGTGTATCATGGCATGAACACAGGAGATTTCTGAGGACCTAAAAAAAAAGAGTTGTTGATGCTCATTGTGCTGGAAAAGGTTACAAAACCATCTCTAAAGAGTTTGAACTTCAACAATCCACAGTCAGATAGATTGTGTTCAAATGGAAGGAATTCAAGTCCACTGTTTCCCTCCCCATGAGTGGTCGACCAACAATGATCACTCCAAGAGCATGATGTGTAATAGTCCACAAGGTCACAAAGGAACCCGGGGTAATTTCTAAGCAACTAAAGGCCTCTCTCACATTGGATAATTTTAATGTTCATGGGTCCACCATCAGGAACAAAATGGTACACATGGCAAGGTTGCAATGAGAAAATCACTGCTCTCTAAAAAGAATATTGCTGCCCCTCTGCAGTTTGCTAAAGATCATGTGGACAAGCCAGAAGGCTAGAAAAATGTTTTGTGGATAGATGAGACCAAAAGAAGACCTATAATTTTTGGTTTCAATGAGAAGGGCTATGTTTGGAGAAAGGAAAACACTGCATTCCAGCATAAGAACCTTATCCCATCTGTGAAACATGGGGGTGGTAGTATCATGCCCAGGATGACTTGCCATCATTGAGGGAACAATGAATTCTGAATATTACCACGGAATTCTAAAGGAAATTATCAGGACATCTGTCCGTGAACTAAATCGAGTGAAAGTGGGTCATGCAGCAAGAAAACAACCCTAAGCACACAAGTCGTTCTACCAAAGAATGGTCAAAGAAGAATAAAGTAAACGTTTTGGAATGGCCAAGTCAAAGTCCTGACCTTAATCCAATAGAAATGTTGTGGAAGGATTTAAAGCAAGCAGTTCATGTGAGGAAACCCACCAACATCCCAGAGATGAAGCTGCTCTGTACTGAGGAATGGCCTGAAATTTTTCCAAGCTAATGTGCAGGATGTGTTTCCAGAAATGTTGAGTTGCATTTATTGCTGCACAACCGGGGTCACACCACATACTGAAAGCAAAGGTTCACATACTTTTGCCACTCACAGATATGTAATACTGGATCATTATTTTCACAAACTTTCAAGCACCACTGTATGTACATGTGAAAGTAAAGGATTAAGGAATAAAAGCAGTTATGTGCAATGAAATATTAGTCAAAATACGTACTTCTCTACGAGTCCTTGTTTTATTTCTTAGGTGTTTGGCTGTGATGGAGTGTTGCACTCTGGGAAGGTGGAGGACGTTTGCGGGGTCTGTGGAGGAAATGGTAGCACCTGCCATCTTATTACTGGCTCTTACAACGGTGGAGAAGCCAGAGGTACTAGACTTTTATTCTTCTCAACTGCTGCACGTTATTGTTCATTAACAAACTCTGCTTAATTTTCCTTTGCTTTCATTTCAGAGTATGTCACATTCCTCGTTCTGCCAGTGAACGCCTCTCAGGTCCACATTAATAATTGGAATCCAGTTTTCACACATATTGGTGAATTTTGAAAATAGTTTTTACACTACAAATGTTTTTTTTTATTACTACAGTGTGTGTATTTTTATAAATCTACTATTCTTTTTTTGTGTAGCTGTGCTGGTGAATGATGAATATATAGTAGCTGGAGATGGGGATATAACATTAAACACCACTCACCCTTCACCTTTGGAGGAGAACCACATGATCTATAATCTGTACCTCACCCCTGACCTTCTACCTCATACAGAAGAGCTCATTCTTTCTGGACCAGTCTCAGACAAGATCCACATACAGGTGGGCGGGAACTATTACATCATCACTTTCAGTTGGTTTGTTTTCCCTCAGCTAAATCCTGAAAAATGTGGGGGTTAGCGATGTATCTGTATCTGTACATTTGAACAGTTTCATAATGTTTGTAATAGCTTATATAATATTAAAGTATTACCAAAATATCTACAGGCACAATAAAATTCTTTTGAGTCAGTTCTTGATCATATGTATTCTCAGGTGTATCGAAAATATGGAAGGGAATACGGAGACATCACAAGCCCAAACATCACCTATCAGTACTACATGCCTGACGCTGAATCTGTGGAGAAGATAATTGAAGGTCGCTGGTCCACAGTCATTTCGTCTTGTTCGGTAACCTGTGGCTCAGGTAGGCTCAAGAGAAATCCAAAAGGAAGAATCACATCCATATGAATGTCACTGAGCTGGTTAGTGATAATACAACAAAACAAACCATATTCATTAAAAGCGCTCATACTGCTCCGCTTTTTAAGTCAATGGATGAATTGGCCTAGTGTGGGAATGCCCAAATTTCCAGACCTAGAGAGAATCAATTGCAATTGAGTTCAGTTTCCCCCAAATCATCGTAGCACAAAGTTAATCGTTAAATGGTGCATCACATCGAACCCTCTCTCTAATTAAGATGATGGAAGCTTTATGATGGTTGAGGAACTTGTGTGGAACACACTCTTGTGTGGAATAATGAAAAACTGCATTTTGTAAGCTCTAATTTTACACCGGATTCTGCAGCAGTGAACCGGCATTGAGTCTAATTTCCCCCCGCTGCGCTGCTCCCACTGAATTAAAGGACCATTACACTGTTGAAAGATTTAAATGACGATGAGTGACAAAAAAGTAGTATATATTGCACAGAAATATATATTTGTAGAGTACTATGTTTCATATGCAGTTAAGGTTAATATGAGTTAATATCATCAAAAAAAAGTTGATATTAGACCTACATATTTCCAGTTTGATGTCAGTGATGAAGTAGAAATGCTTTTGTTTGTGGTGAGTAAATGTGAATCCTAACAGGAGGTTTTTTAGAATTCAGGCAATGTTAATATGTATTAATAACATTCAATAAGTTAAGAAATCTTACTTTAATCTTCAGAATTTAGTTCGTGTTAATATTAATTAGATTAATGTGTTTTCTGTTTCCTTCAGAATTGTGTAATGAATTATTATTCATTTAAAAGAAGGTATAAAAGGCAGAACTATCGATATCGGAAAGTAGTTTAGTATGAAAAATAGTAGCTGCCACAATAAATATGACTGTAATGTGAGAATATTTGGATTTAGCCAAATATAAAAAAATAAAAAAGTGCCTCCCTCCTTTTTAATGATAACACATTGAGTGGTGTGGAAATAAAGGGGGAAACCCTGTGCACAGCAGTCATCCACAGGCATATCACAGGGACTAAAATGACTAAAATGAAAACTGAAACTAAAACATATAAAAATGACACATGCATATGGGAAATCACCAAACTGTACCGGACTCCTTCCAGGACTGCTGTTGTACACCCCTGGTTTCTCCCCAGGAGCAGTTATGTCATTATTGTGCTGAAAATTGTGTGGAATTCTCAATCTTCTTGTGATATTGTGAACATAATGGGTCTCTGGTCTTACAGGGATTCAGAAGGTTACTCAGGAGTGCGTTGACACGAACACTCAGGAACACCTAGAAGAGCAATTCTGCGTCTCAGTTACTCCAAAACCAACCACCCTGCAGCCATGTCACCTACCAGACTGCCCACCCAGGTAGCCTCAACTCATCTGATGATTCATGGTCACATGGACAGCACAGAACTTTCTGATATGTATGAAGTGTCTGCTTTGTTGTAAATGGTAGACAATATATAAACATATTATTACTCAAAATCTGTCACATTGTTGTTTTAATAATGCAATATTCACTATATTGCCAACAATATGTGGACACCCCCCTACTGATTGAGATCTAGTGATTGAGTTCAGCCATACCCATTGCTAACAGGTGCGTAAAATCAAGCACATAGCAGCCTTGCATTCTCCACAGACCAACATTTGCAGTAGAGTGGGTCAGACTGAAGTAGCTCAGTGATGTTAATCATGGCACTGTTATAGGAGGCCACAAATCAGTTCATGAAATTTCTGCCCTGCTAGATCTGCTCTGTAAGTGTAACTGTAAGTGCTATTATTGCGAAGTTCCTAGGAGCAACAACAGCTCAGTCATGAAGCAGTAATCCACGCAAAACGGACAGATCAGGACTGTTTAGTGCTTGTAGAAATCGCATATCCTCACAGCATTCCAAACTGCCCCTGGAAGCAACGTCGGGACAAGAATCATGCATCAGGAGCTTCATGAAATGGGTTGCCATGCCTGAGCAGCTGCACACAAGCCTAAGATCACTATGCGCAATGTCAAGCATCAACTGGAGCAGTGTAAACCATGCCGCCAGAGGACTCTGTAGCAGTAGGAAAATGTGCTCTGGAGTGATGAATCATGCTTCACTACCTGGCAGTCTGATGGACAAATTTGGGTTTGGCGGATGCCCGGAGAACACTACCTACCAGAAAGCATACAGTAAAGTTTTTCAGGGTTTGATCCTCTTATTTGTAAACATTCGTATGCTTCCAACTTTGTGGAAAAATTCTGAGAAAAGTCCTTTCCTGATCCAGCATGACTGAGACCCTGTGCACAAAGCAAGGTCCATAAAGAAAATACATGATTTGATGAGTTTGGTGTGGAGGAACTCCGGGGGGAACAACTCCTTATTAATGCCCATGATTTTGGAATGAGATGTCCAGAGAGCTTATATAGGTGTGATGGTCAGGTGTCCACATACTTCTGGCCATATAATTTAAGTAACTTTTGTATGTCACTCAGGATAAGTATGTCTGCGTTATTGCATTCCCATGCAGACCATCGTTAGTTTAGTAGCCCCTTAAAACCTCAGAAACAAAACACACACGCTGGTATGTGCTACTTTTTTTTCTGCAGTTGGGTGCTGGGTGAATTTGGTCCTTGCAGCGCCCCCTGTGGAGTTGGAGATCGGCTGCGCTCTGTGGCCTGTACGCAGAAACGGGGTATGGAAACAGTGGCGTTGCCAGATTCTGCATGCTCTCAAATTACCAAACCTACAGCAACAGAAACCTGCAACACTCAGCTGTGCTCTACCAGGTAAAGCATCAGGAAATCTGGTTCAAGTGTAATATAATAAGAACAAAGGCATTATGTTGGTTCTGCCTTACTTATATTTTACATGGTACATTGTATACATGATATTACAAATTACACATAATTCTCTCTAGCAAATTTTGTCTTTCACTTTGTTTAAACTTATTTTGATGCACGTTTGTGCACAAGTCTTGATGTATGTGTGTAAGAGTGTACGTGTTGCAGATGGCAAATCTCAGATCCTGGTGAGTGTTCAGCTGTGTGTGGTCCAGGCGAGGCTCACAGACCAGTGTCCTGCGTCCGCTTCCACCATGGCGCTGACTCGGAGGTAGACGAAAGCCTCTGTTTACACCCCAAACCTTCAGAACGTGTCCCGTGTGTGGTGGACGTGTGCCCCATTGGCTGGGAAACACATGGGAAGGTAAAGCAGAGGGGAAAAACGCAAAGATGTTTAACTTCAACTAGGCTCATCATTTCATTTTCGGCATTTAAATTCTTAAATGTTAGCGTACAGAAGTGTTGCTTAATGGAATGGAGTTCAATGGACTAATGTGTCTTCCAGGATCATCAAGACCACAAAGGTTCACTTGCTGTAATACTCCGGTCCAAAATAATCCCAGTGTACGTGTGGAGCCCTGTGATTGGCCACTGCACTAAGACTTGTGGAAATGGTATACAAATGAATTAAATCATTAGATCAAATATTAATTGATTACTATAATTGTGTATTCTATAGGACTGCCCATGCATTTCTGATGTGTGTGTATGTAGGTACTCAGCAAATATGGTTCTCCTGTGTGGACCATCAAACACAACTAGATGTCCCAGAGTTCCTTTGTGATCGCTTTAGTAAGCCTGAACCGTATACAAAGCTGTGTGTCCAGTCACCCTGCCCTGCCATGTATGTGTACACCAATCACTCCAACACTAGCACTGGTTCTATGATTATTTACTATGATGAATAAAGCTGGTTTTAGAGGTCTTAGATTCTATACATTTGTCTATACATTTGTTGGGGGCAGTGGTGGTTTGGTGGTTAAGGCTCTGGGTTACTGATGAAAAGGTTGGGGATTCAATTCCCAGCAGTGCCAAGCTGCCACTGTTGGGCCCTTGAGCAAGGCCCTTAACCCTCTCTGCTCCAGGCACGCTGTATCATGGCTGACCCTACGCTCTGACCCCAATTTCCTGACATGCAAAGAAAAGAATTTCACTGTGCTGTAATGTATATGTGACCAATAAAGTCTCATTATAATTTATACAGTGCATAGTGACAGGTAATATAGCTCTGTCCAGGCAGCACGAACATTCTCATGATGTGCAAATGACAGTTGAATGTTTATCACTAGACAATTCTATTACATACATCTGTACAATGATTATCTTTGTCCATTAGGTGGCGCTACATACAGGGAGTGTGCAGTGTGTCCTGTGGAGGTGGTGTGGCAAGAAGGGTGCTGTACTGCTCTCAGCAGGTGGCAGGGGGAGACGGAGGCATGGAAGAAGTGGTAGCAGACTCAGCCTGTCTCCCTGCTTCCAGACCTCTAAAAGTTGTACCATGTAACACTGAGCCCTGTCCAGCAAGGCAAATGAATTCATCCATCCATCCATCCACAGATACAGTGACTTGCATAAGTATTCACCCACTTGAACTTTTCCATATTTTGTAGTGTTACAATCTGGAACTGAAATGGACTTCATTGAGATTACATGTTGTGAATCTACATAAAATAGCCCACAACATTGAAGTGTGTGGTGAGGGGGATCAATTCAAATTGCAAAATTATTTAGAAATAAAAAATATGCTATGATTGCTTAAATTTTCACCCTTATAGGTGTGAAACCCCTTAATTAGTTCTGGTGCAACCCCGTTGCCACCTGAAGTCACATAAATAGTGTGGAGAATGGAGTCCATTTGTGTGCAATTCAAGTCTCTTATGATCAGAAAACATCTGTTCTACGAAGGCACAGAGATTATTAGAGAACATTAACAAATGGTATCATGACGACCAAAGTCCAGAAGTCCAAAGACCAAAGTCACTGACTTTTAGTGCATGGTCTCCTCTAAGCAGAGTCATGGTCGTGTCATATTCTTTCCATTTTTGAATAATGGATTTAACAGCACTATACATTTCAATATTATGGGCTATTTCGTGTAAATTCATGCCATCTGATCCCCTAAATCCATTTTAGTTTCAGGTGGTAACACTACTAAATGTGGGAAAGTTCAAGGGGGTGAATATTTATACAAGCCACTGTATATTGACAGTTGTCTTAATAGCATAGTTGTAGTGTACCTCATGGTTATTCAGATCTTGGGAGGCGGGCTCTCCTTTCAAACACATTATTCATTTCATCACATTATCTGATGATAAATAAGACCTTTATGTATTGAATATGGATCTGTTGGAGCAGCAAATACAAATGTCATATGTGCCAGATGTTTTTTATTCAGAGTGTTTATGGTCTAGGTGGCAGGTGGGTGGACAGGGTCCATGTTCAGTGTCCTGTGGCCTGGGTGTGGCATTAAGGAGGGTCTCATGTGTCCAGTTTGATGGAAAATTGGACAGAGAAGTTGAAGATGAGCGTTGTGAAGAAGGCAAGAAGCCTCCTCTCACAGTGCCCTGCTTCGCCCAGGCCTGCTCCTTCCACTGGGGTGTACAGGAATGGAGTGAGGTACAGTGGGACCATGCAAACTGACTGAATATTCCACATTACTTACATCATATATCATATAATAGTTTATGTCAAAACTCTTTCATACCAATTAAAGTGACAGCCACTGCACTGCTATTCTCAAATAAGAATTCCCACTGGCAAACTGGTGATGCTGACGGCAGAGCCAGTGCCTAATCTAGAACCATTCTGTGGTTTTTCACTAGTTCTTAGCAAGCAAAATCTGGAAATCAGGTCTGGTACTAAGAATGGCTGGGCTTAGTAGGTAAAATATGTTCTTCAGCCCTTGGGGCAACATGGTGTTGCAGTGGGTAGCCTTGGTGCCTCACAGCTTCAGGGTCCCCATTCCGATCCTTCGCCTGGGTTACTATCTGTGTGGCATTTCTGTGCATGTTCTCCCCGGGTCTGCATGGGTTTCCTCTGGGATTTTCAGGTTCCTTCCGTCTCCCAAATACATGCCAGTAGGTGGATTATGCTAAAGTGCACCAGGAGTGAATGACTATGTAAATGTGGGCATGCATGGTGCCCTGCAATGGCCTGGTGTCCCATCCAGGGTGTATTCCCACCTTATGCCCAGTGGTCCTGTCACAGGCTCCCAATCAACTACAACCCTGACCAGGATAAAGCGTTTTCTGAAGATGAATGATGGATAAAAGATCTTCCACGGCAATTATTTTTACAGCGTTCATTAGTACACTCGGACATCTGATGATGAAATGCTTTAGCTCTTCATCTGATAGAAACGTGGGCAAGTTCTTAAAAGTTTCCCATTTATCCAAACCATCACTGGCTCAAGATGTTGGTGGAAATGGGTTAATCCTGCATCTACTTTAGGTCTCATAGTGTATAGTCTATCAGGACCTCAGTCTCTCTCTCTCTCTCTTATCTGTAGTGTTCAGTCTCTTGTGGATATGGGATCCAGTCTCGAACTGTCTCATGCCTTGGGCCGTCCAGTCCTCTACCCATCACTCCCATTCTCTGTGTCCACCTTCCCAAACCCATTACTATCCAGGCTTGCTACTACAGCACCAACTGCTCCACCCCGAGTCCAAGCACTGCTCCTACAGAGGAACCAGAGGCCTGGAGCAAGAGGGGTGCATGGAAACTCTTCCATGAGGAGAAGAGGACCACATCTGCGCCTGCTGGAGACACAAAGAAGTTCTCAGAAGTTCTACCTACAGTACCAGTGTTGAGGAGTACCTCAACATTGTCGACACAACCTCCACAGAGCAGTTAAGTGACAAGATATGAGCACCAGGGGGGCATGATAAAATTGAATAAACTATAAGAGTTGTTCTAGAGGTCATAGGAAGCACCATATCCTTTGTAGTGAAATCCATAGCTCTATTGCCCTGTCATTAATAATACGAGAGGGTGTGCCCAAATCAAAAAGTATAGTAAAGGTCCTATAAATGTAAACGTCCTAAATATACAGTAATGCTGATTGGTAGGTGGAACATTTAGATGGATATATGAAAGAAAATCATATCTTCTTATTAAAGCTATCAATTGCCATTCTGATGCAGGTTTGTGTGGGCAGCTCTTCCTTCAGGATACAGGAATCATCGACCTACGGAATGTCAGCGAGAGACGGTGTTTCATCTCTATTGGCCGTCCTCTTGATGAAGTCATTCAAATCAAAATCGAGTCCAGCTCTCTTAATTGTAGACACAGTGAGTGACCAGCTGAATCTGCTTTCATACCATGCAAGGCTGGGGTGTAAGAATTCGAATTCTATGTGTTTGTGTGCGTGTTTAGAAGAGAATCTTGCCCTTTATGAGAGAAAGTCTCTGAGGCAAGTTTGTGAAAAGATGGCCGGAAAGACGCTGATTTCACGATCTAATGTTCTGTTGGTGCGACAAAACCGTCTCACCCCCGGCAATGGAGTGCTGCTTTCCTATCAGAGTAAGAAGAGCATGAAGAAAAGCCATCGTGAAGGTCGGTCAAAAAAGAATTTTGACAAACCTTTTGAGGCACAATCCTGGCAAAAAAAAAAACACGGAATCAAACTGTGATGCTTGGTTAATCGAATCACTGACTTAAAATTCTGACTTCCATCCTCAGATTGTGATGTTCAGCTGTTCTCATCATCTGGTTTGATCGAGAACCCAGTTAGGAGTTCATCATCCTCGTCCTCCAGCATACAGTCTTGTCGGGTGTTCATCGATGCCCCGCCTGCATTAAGGATACAGATCAGAGCGCTATCTGTATTTAATACGACCTCCTCAGACTCCGCATATGTGCTGGTGAGAGAACCTAGAGCTAGTCTTTTTCTGACTTAGCTTAATTCCTAATGCACTTCTTTAACATGCAGCTTTTACCATGTCCTGATATTGCTGAATAACTGGTGCCCCTGGGACAACAGGGGCGGAGTTTAAATTAAATTTGATCTGTAAACCACAAACTATGAATATATGGCATCACCACAATACCTTACTTAGTCTAGCCTGCTAGTAAACTTGGCTAAAGGTTTCATAGCCTATTTTTAACTAGCTTGCTAGCAAATATGGCTGTGATCATGTACAAAATATAATATTTACTCTGGTGTTAACTTGGAACCTTGTTTTTAATTATTTTAACCATATAAGGTATAACATTACATACATAATCCCCTATATATATTTATATATATATATATATATATATATATATATATATACACACACACACACACACACACACACACACACACACACACACAAATATAGAACAATATAACAGTATGATAGTTACCTAACATGAGCTTAATTGCAATTGAACTTGCTAGCTATAGATAAAACAGCTATAGAGATAACATTAGCTAATCTATCTAGTAACTTGCTCATTTAAACACAATACAGAACAGACTGGATACTGTTTCTGAATTATTATATTATACAAATCAAAAACAATCATTAGGTTAAATTGAGGAAGTAAATAGAAAAGCTAGTGGTGATGTCATCTAATCAACCCTTTGTCCTTGTTGACGCAGGGACACCTGCCACTCGGTAAAATTAGGACGTGAGCAACTATTTACTTTGAACAAAGTCGGCATTAGCGTGATGCAAAAGGACATTACTGATTTTAATAGTGACCTGCACGTTTTTGTTAAGAAGCCAAGGCATGTATGTTTTTGATCCCTCAGATCCGAGATGTAGACGCTGTGAAAACCGCAGTGTTTCAAGGCACGCAGCTTTTCCACTGGAGTTCTACAGGAAGCAGGGCGGAAGTGGAATTCCATGGGGAATACCAGCACATGAAGGGAACATTTAGAGCAGAGTATTCTTATATTAAGCCTGAGGAGGCTAAACTTATGTAGCTCTCGGTCAGTTTATCCAGCAATGTGTTTAAATGAATGCGCTAGTTTTCAGAAAATAAATAAATAAATAAAAATGTTAACAATAGAAGATAGCATAAGCATGCATATTATATTCATGCTAATGTTCTTTCATTGTTAGCAATGTTAACATTTTTGATGAAGTAATGTAGTGATTTTAAGAGAACTGGAAAATCTTGTTAGTTCAAAGAAACAAGTTAGATTTCACAGGAAATCTGGACATTTATACTTTTCTTTCTCACGGGTTCGTTAAAAAAAAAAAAAGAATGTAGATCTTACAGCTGTACTGTGTCCAAATGTATATTTATCCCAATAAATATGTAGCTATAGATACACACATCACCGTCATAAAGTAGACTTGCTAAGTGCTGCAGGTGAGCAAAAAAAAAAAAAGCTTTGGGTTTGAAATGGAATACATCAGTAAACACAAAATTATGTAAACAGCAGCTAACAAAAATACTGAAGTATCATGAACACATTGCAACATGGTGGTACCATCTTTTTCTTCAGAGATCCCTTCTTACTAAAATGTTGTGTGACAAACATTAACGTCATGGCAAGCTGATCAAAGAAATACGGGTGCGAGAACTGTCAGCTCCTGCATGTTCATGTTCTGCCTGAGGACACATGCAGGTATAGCAAATACATCTTCTTCTTCCCAGCCTCACAAGTTTCCATTCTGTGTCTCATCCCCCAGTAAGCAGCCTCAATTGCTCGGATTAGGCGTCTGATCCAGAAGTGCTTTCATGTCCAGCAGTGCTTCCTTGAGGAACCGTGTTAGTTTGGTGGCATTAGTTTCTTCACAGCTGTTGAAGGCTGTCACAGCAAAGTTGATGTGGTCGGCCATCGGATTGTAGCAGAGGCCATAACCGTCTGGCACCATTGGCCCAATACACATAAAACAGTCTGTCTTTGAGCCGACCTGAAAAAAACACAAATGTCATGAGGGCATCGCTTTGACTTCATTGTAAACATACACCATGATACATTATTAATGTGTGATCAGCTTCTTGTGCCGTTAATGAAATCATGGCCAACAGTGGCAACGTGGAATCAATTAGCATAATCTTAAGAATGAAAAAAATGAAACGAGAACTGGCTTTAACGCTAACTGTGTTATCTTTATCACCATCTGGTCTTTTAAAAAGAAATGTGGAGGAACTTCTAATTATTCAGTATCAGTCACACCAGATTTATTGCTTAATGTTGCGCACAGTTGCAGAAACACTACAGTACCTAACATTACAAAGAGTTTCCCGACACTTCAGGACCACTCATAAATCACTCCATTTTTGCTCCAACCCAATGAAAAAAAAGTGAGATGAAAATGGCTACCTGAGTTTTCTTTTTTTTTTCTTTTTTTTAAAGCTAACTTGTCCTCACTTGTCCTCACTGTCTAAATAGTATTAGTTACATTTAAGACTTTTCTAGCTATTTGTAGAGCAACTCATCCATGGTTCAGATCTTCAGCCAAAAGAAACATTTTTAAAATAATAATAATAATAATAATAATAATAATAATAATAATAAATCACATACTTGGCTAGTGAAGAGGTTGAAATGCATGGCCACAGCATAGGAAGTATCCATGAAGATTTCTGGGAGAGAAGTCAGATCCTCAATGCTTTGCATCTTCAGCCCCAGCAGATGTCTGTCTATTGCCTGGCCGTGAATGGCCTGAGTATTGACAGATTGTATTCCAGAGATTCATGGTCAGTTAATTTGTAATATTGTGCAATAAAATTATTTTTTTTAAACTCCCAACAACAGCATGTTAGTCTGTTATAAGACTCCTACCATGTGTGTGTAACTTCGATGAGCGTTGATGGCCTTCTCCAGCAGGGCCAGTTTCTCTGCGTTCTGCCAAGGAGTTACACATAATTGTCAAGTAATTAGTAAGTAACTGCAGACTGTATTATAATGTAACCAGTTCATACAAAAGATCACAAATTCACATCAAGGTGATAAATGAAAACTCATTTATGGTGTATTACAGTGCTGTCGAATTCTCAATTCTAATTGGTCAGAAAGTGTGAGCCATTTTCGACAGTAGTTCAGACTGGTTTATATTCATAAATCGCCGTTTCTATAGTAACAGCTTACACCGGGACTAGTATGGTGGATGCTCCACATAAACAGATTTTAAAAAAAACAAACAAACAAAAAACAGTGTAATCATTGATATGGTGAAATTTTCTATGAGGAGACTTTTTTGGAAGGAGTCTCCAGTGTCAGCATTTTGTAATAGTGGAACAGACAGGTAATAAATAGAATTTTTAAAAATGTCGGCAATTAGCCGTGGTATAAGAGGAATTAAATACTTTGGGGCATGTTGTTACAGGAAAAATAACTTTGAGGTGGTAACAGAACGTCCACTTCATGTCAGGCCACCCAGTCATTGGTTATTTTCTCTGTTGTGTTTTATTCGCAACGTAATCACTGTTACGTTATAAGACACAACAAAAAGGATGATTACAGAGAAATATTAATCAAGCATTCCATTAAAGATTTTGCATTAACGGACATTAATTTGCACAAATCAGATCCTAATATTACTCTAATATTTTATCCAAGGCAGGACATCCAGACGTTAAACCCGTTACACAATAGATAAAAGCCTCGGACCGTTTGAGCTTGGCTTTAACTACTTAGATCTAGACAGTTCCCAACAAAACAAGTAAACTAAGTCACAAATCTTTGTTTCAGTGCTCGTTCTACTGCTTACTTAAGTATTTTAGACAGAAAATCTGAATATTGCTTGGCAAAATTGCTCAAATAAGTATAGGGTGCTCCAAAACCTTTGGCAATATAAAGCTAGAAACAAGACTGTTTGGTTTGACTTCAAATTTATGTAAGGCAATTAATATCGCAAGCATCCCGCATACTTTGCCTGACCTGTTTGGACTTGTCATCCATGGCTTGTACGAATCTGAGCGACTCGGTAGAGGTGGAGCGGATGGCCTCGGTTCTTCCCAGTTTAAACATGCGTATTGAGGCGCTCTCATATGTAGCACAGCAAACACCGTAGATCCTAATGCAGGAACAAAACAAGAAGGGTTTAACACAACGGACTTGAAACAGGCAACAAGATGACACTAGATGACATGCTCCCTGAGTTACAGAATGTCTAGGATCGATTTTGCTACAGCGGGTAACTTCGAGGTAGTGTCACAAAATGTCTAACTGATATTTCATAATGATTGCTACTATTTTTAGCAGGTGGCACCCTGACTCACCTGTAATATGCCAACTGGAGGGCCATTTGGATAAAGGCATCTGTGCTGATTTTACATGACTTGAGGTATTTCTTCCCGTAATGAGAGAAGTTGAGAACTCGCACATCCAGGTCATGCACCATTCTGCAAAACCGACAGACTCCAATTACAACACGTGAATCATTTATTGGGAAACAACTGGAGTACTTCATATTCTGCTTTACACTGCCTCACTAGTTGTTGTTTTTTGCAGACGTTAACCCCAAATACAAAGGAATTGGAAGGATGAAGAGCGCTCACATGTTCATGTTCTGCTTGGCTTTCTCAATGTCCTTTTTGATTTCAGGTGTGATGTTAAAGCGCAGCTTCTGCGGCATAGGGAGTGGAATCATAGGAGCTCGCACCATCTCAGTTTTGTTCCTGTTACAAACCGGTTAAAAGCATTAAAGACAATGTTTTGCAATATTCGCATGTCAGTTAGCACATTGTAATAATTCTGAAAGGAATGGTATGGTAAAAAATCTCATTCATACAATTTTCCAACAATCAGCCAATGTGTTTGCTGTCCAACATTTATTTCTTTAGTTCTTACTTGCTTTAAAAAAAATCTAATTAATAAATAACAAATAAAAGAAATGACGCAGATAAAACCTGCTCAAATCTTCTTCATTTATTCATTTCAAATGACATTATTAATTCCCACAACTTCATTTTAGAATAAACAATTTTGTAAAATAGCAGGAAAAACTATATAGTAAAACTATATTATAATTTGAATGACTTTTAGTGCAAGTACCCCATAAAACTTCTAGGTTCTAGAGCGACAGCTGGGAAACATCACTCGTGTAAACATGACCACCAAGTTCCTGTGTTGCACCAAATGACACTAGGGAAGTCATTTTGAATGTCCACATATTTAACCACTACAATGTTACAGGGTTTTGACAAAACAGCAATGTTTGCTTCACGTTTATGGATTACACTAAGTCACACTGTGTCCTAAACAAACTGTGTGGCGCATTTTCACTGAAAAGATTTGGGGGAAAGGTTCCAGTGCAAGACATGTCCTGAAGTGTTTTACTCCTAAAATCCAATGATTTTAATTCATTAATGTATTTGTACTTTTTAACCAATTATGGTTACATTCATCTATCTAAACTGGCTACGTCACTCTCTCCTCTCCAGTAATAGTTGGTGTGTGGTGGGCGTTCTGGCGCACTATGGCTGCCGTCACATCATCCAGATGGATGAGACACACTGGTGGTGGTTAAGGAGATCCTCCCGCACAACCCATACTATGTAATGCGCTATATAAAATGTAACTAGCTAACATTTAATGTTGTGAAACATCCATGAAATAACTTACTCCACTTCCTGTTACATTATACAGTAGCATCAGTTTAGTACTAAACACACATAAGACCTCTTCCATAACTGTTAAATAACATCACCATATTAATGATTAGACCTTTTAAAAATTGTGTTTATTATTAGTTGGGGCGTCCGTCGTACGAGTCCCTGTGTAAGTTGTTACTCTAGAAATGATAACATTATATATATAATATAATATAAACCTGTGATTTGAATTACAGCCATAACTACCGTCAGAGCTGCAGTTACAAAATATTAACCTTCTGAACAATCAGATTTGAGATCTCAAGTGCACCATGATATGTTGTTGTCTTGCAACTAACCTTCATCGTCACTCTCTTATTGACACTTGCTCTTTGGATGTCACAGTAAACTCAAGCGTTTAGCAGCTTAACCAGACAGACATACCCACATACACTTAATTATACCAGAACTGGATTCTGCCTTACATATATTCCACCACATGGTCCACTAGGAACACAACGGGAGGTCCTTCAGCAGGAGCATGCTCATACGTCAGTCCACACGATCCATCCTCACCCACTATAAACTGTGGAGAAGTAAACGAGACAGCTAACACCATAAACATACTGTTAAGTTCCCACATCAGCGAGTGTATACACAGGCCCACTAATAATATGGTCAGAACATGTTTCCAGAATAGATAAGTGGTCAAATAAAACAGAATACTATGATATTTATACAGACGCCTTGCCAAGAATCTGCTTATTCAGCGCATGTATACGTTTACTGTCATTTTTCTACAACAATGAAAAGGATTGACTTTTAAACGTAGACCTCCATCACAAACCTGTAGTGTTTTATCAAACCAGCGGTTCCCACTGTTCCAGCGGCTTCCGCCTCCATGCAGCATCTGTGCAGCCACTTTACTGTAGTAGATCTCATCTGACACACGTGGCATCGGGGCATCCAGGCACACTAAGAAGATGCTCTTTTGGATCGCTCGGACTGAATCTTTATTTGTTTTATCTGTAGAGCAAACATGGCAGAACCTTGTCAATTCATGTCAATGAAATGCTGCGCATATAAAGAGTGAATCAAGCTAAGTTGAGCAGGCGAAGTATAGATATTTAGATCACCCTTGATGAGGTTGTTGTAGGCTTTGCCCCAGGTGTTGCGGTGGTTCGAGGTGAGAATGCCAATGGGCTCTTTATTGGACTGTAAAGAAGAATTCCAGATCTTCTCCAGCTGCATGTAGAGCTGATCTACCGTCAGCGGCGTGCCGTCGCTATTGTATACGTCCAGAACAAAAAACTGGAACAGTGCAAGCGAGAGATATTTACACAATATCCGAGATTACAGTTGGTTTTAGAGAGGTCTAGTCGTTTGTGGAGCAGGTTACCTGAAAATTGTGAACCACTGTGATGTGAGTCGGTGCCTTCTTTCCAATGGCGTCGTTCACCACAGTGTCTTTCTTCGGTCCTGGTATTCGGCATGAAGACAGCACCTGGTAATACTGGTCCATGCATAAAGGCTTTCCTCCCAAATACTCAACAGGTAGTGTTTCACTGCAACGAGAGATATGCAAATTGATATGCAAAGAATTCAAAAGTAAATCAGGTCATCTGGCCCAGACAATTAAGACTCACCTATCAATCATTTGCTTGAAGTTCAAAACTCCAGCAATCAGTTTGGCAGCAAATCTGCACACACAGAACAGACTTACATAGTGCACTGAGTTTTAAAATATTCAACATGGCCAACACACAAAGCAACAACATCGCTAAACCACAGAAAGATTAAGGTAATTAATTATTACCTTTAGGGTTAATAGATTTAATAGACAAGGTTTGCAAAATTGAAAAAATTTATCGTTCTATTCAGTGGTATTCCTGATAAAATTCCAGTACTATATAATACATTGAATATGTCATTTATATGTAAGAATATAGGGCCATATTCAGAGTCAGTGATTTCAGTCCAAAAGTTATGTTCTATATGTCGTATTTACATTCTGTACATACATTTTCTTCTCTCCCTGTTCAGATTCGTATAGTTCATGCCTCTGAGGTTGCCAGATTTTTCTTGAGTAAAGGTACCAGAGACAGGGTTTTCCAATACAGTCTAGACTCTAGACCGCTAAACCACTGCTTTTAAACGCAAACACTTGCTTTTAACCCCGGAAAAATCAGTGGACAGGAACTGCAGATGGTCACTGCTGTTAAATGTAGTACGATATAACAGAAAAAGCAAAAGACAATTGAAAAATAAAATAAAAAAGGCAAATATGATGCTATATGATTGGGAAGATGGCAATAAACATCTAATAGTAGTCAAATATTGAGAATATCTTGTTGCATGAATATTATTATTTGCATGGGGTGTAGGCTGTTTCATCACGCTGTTGGTTCATTACTTTTGTGTTGTTCAAATAATAAGGTAAAGTAATCATTTTAATAAGTGCCTACGGCTTGAAGGATAATGAAGGATAAACGAGGGCTATCAAATTTGTTAATACTAAAGTAATTACTGTATGCCCTCAAATAAAATTTTTTTATTTAAATCCTAATTGTACAATTTATACTAACTGACTCTAAAATGTAAGAATATCTTTCACTGTGATGTTGGTCAGCATAGCGTTCGATCAGGTTTAAATCTGTGGTCCACGTAACTGTTGCTCTTAGCTGCATGCATAACTGCTGTGTAAACAACACAGCCTAAAGGACAAGGTACATAGCGAATAAATGTAAGGGCAAGTCTAAATAGGGAACATGACTGAAGTGTAACTCCACCGGATTTGTCCATATACTGTTTGGGTTGTTAAAAGTGGCCATGGGCAGTAAAGTGTGCTTAAAATAGCACCAGGAAAAGGAGACGTCTGTGTAAAAGGTCAGTGTGCAACTCGACACTGTAGATATCAATAACATCCAGCAATAAATGTCCTCTCCAAGAGTACAGAGCATTGTGTTGAGCAATAAATAATGTTTTTATGTTGGTTTAATGTGTGGAGGGAATCAAAAGCGTGAATTAATCTCTCTATTCTATTCTATTACACTGTAATCCACTCGTTTTAATTCCACTCTGTTCTGCTTTTTTCAAAAGAAATTATATTCTACTCTGTTCAATGCTCTTCTATTTCATTATATTTTTTAAATTTTACATTAAATTCTACTCCACTATTGTTTATTCTGATCTATTCTTCCCTTTTAAATTCTATTATAATCTAACTGCTTTCACTTAATTACACTCTATTCTTAGAAATTCATTTAAAGTGCACCCATTATGGTTTTTTTCAAATATTACCTTTCATGTAATGTGTTATATATCTGTTGGTGAATGTAAAAAGTCTGCAACGTTTCAAAAATCAAAGCGCTCGACAAACGGACTTATCAACTCCCAAAAGAAGGAACCGATTCTGAATAGCTGAAACGAGTCGTTAGTGATTCCAGGCTTTACTTCCCGCACTAATCGACGTAGGTTTGTAACAAAAAGCCCCGCCTCCGGTCTTCATCGGTTGCTCGACCAATCACAGCACACTGGGACGTCTGACCAATCCGAGCAGTGTATGCTCTCTGAATGGAGGATTTAACAGTGAATCCTTCAGAATGGATCATTGAACGAGTCATTTGTGACACTGGGGAAAAAAACTTAACGCTGCAGTTTAAATTATGAGCACAGTAATGTGTTTTTTGACCTTGGGTGCATGTCAATCTATCGTATGAGACCTCTAAAACCAAATTAGGCACTTTTCAAAAGCATAATAGGTGCACTTTAAAGCCTTTACGTCTACTCTATTAGTGTAGTGTCATCTACTCTTTGTAATTCAATTATACACGTTTTAATTCTATTCTATACTACAGGAATTAGCATCATGCTAAACTAAATACTTATTCCTGATTCTGATTCCTTATTAAACCCCTTATGTTGAACTGATCATGTCTTAATAAAAAAATATGAAATGGTTTTGGGCTTTTATTTACATTTCTAATAAAAATCAGATGAGATTATCTGGATCAATAGAACATCCATTAGTAGTAGACAGAACACATTCTGAATATGGCGCTGTGATCAGACATGATACCTCATCTGTCCCTGGCAGTCCTGGAAGTGCATCTGAGGCAGAACCACGCCAGGGCTGGTGTACACTGGGACTGGCATACGAGAGTCTAAGTAGGCTGACTGCATCCACCAATCAGTGAGCTGCAACACACAATCATATAACGTATTTGACTGGTAATTAGAACAAGGAAAAGGTTTCACTTACACATAATAAACTGCTGCTATATTGGTCGTTTTGGGTAATTTTTGTACAAATTTTGTTGTCCTTGGGATAGCACATAGAATTTGGTTAAATAGCAAATTAATGAATGACTCTGCCTTGCTGTTGCTAGTTCACTCATTTGGTTACAGTTGCTTGTTTGTTTTTTTAGTTATAATTTCCCAGATTTGGATGTCACTGAGCAAGGATTTACAATGAACTGATGACTGAAAACAGTCAATGCAATCTGGCAACCCTGACACAGTTAGCTATTTGTTGTACCCAGTTCTCAGTTTTGCGTGCTCGTCTCTCCAGTCCTTTCTGCAGCCTTTCGCCGACGCCACCGGAGGACAGGAACTCAGCCATGAGTTGGCGTGTATGGTTCATCTCCTCCTCAGACACGAGCGGTTCGAGTGCAGCCAGGTAACGCTCACACGTCTGTCTGAGCGGTGGCACTGGCAGCTTGGGCAGAGCATCCTGATGTGCCAGAGAGTGGTCACGGATCTGCACGACTACCACTGGCCTTGCTAAGTGCTTAGGCACCGCCCTCGACTGTGAACCCAGAAAAAAAACCCCACACTTCATATTAATTACTTCTAATTACAGTCACACATGTTTATGTAAAGGATATTAGAAAATATATCCTATTAACAGGGAATGAATTGTTATCTTAGGTAAGATCAGGATTCCTCACTGAATGAGAGTGGCCATAAATTCAAACATTAAATGGCTTTAAAAAGTTAAAATTTGGTTAAGATGATTGCACTTAGCCTTCATCAATTTATATAAATAGAATTTTTCCGCTCTCTTCATTTCACCTGTATGTGTGATCTTGGGGGGAAAAAGTAGACTAAGTGATGTCCTGCACCTGAAAATGTGCTGTCATTATCTATACAGACATAACATTCCTCTTTTACCTCAGCAATTTGGCAACAATTTCAATTTCTATTAACAAAAAAACAACAACAACAACAACATACGGTATGTTTTATTTGTTTACAGTTATGTTGAACGTTGTAGGACATCTGCAAAACAAGTTTATTTGTCTGTCATCGCTTACATTACAGCAGCTGTGAATGTTTCCTCACCAACCTCACTTGAAGTTAATAAGACAAAACCATACAGCTTACTGAGAAGTCAAACAACACCAAGTCCCCTGTCCTGAAAACTCACTGACTGACTGTTACAAAACGCTGACACTGGAGACTCCTTCCGAAAGCACTAAATAAACATATCGTCACAAAATAAACCAGCTAACCTGCTGTATCAATAATTACATACGTTACACACACCATGTATGAGGTGTTACTGGAGAAACGGTGATGTATTACGTAGGACGAACGTAGTATGATAAACCTGCGATTTTACTTGCGAAGTAGCCGTAATCACTGTCAGAGCTGCTGCTGCAGAAAATGAAACACCTTCTGATTCATTCGAATCAAGAATTCAACAACTCTGTGGTATAACATTACTTTCAGCACTGGTTAACAAACCATAAACTTCAGCATTATGAAACTATACGTAATGAGAGGAATGGACTTAACGCGTGTTTTAACAGATGTTTAAATAATAAAAATACAAATACAACTCATATAAGCCAAATAATGAACACTGCATTGACAGTACATTCTATTTAGGAGTAAAAAAATAAATAAATCTCTTACGAGCATCAGTGCCCTCTTCGGCTGAAGCATCAGAGCATTACATTTTCCTCATTCCTCAGTCCACTGACATTCAGGTCACATGACCTGGCCTGATCCGATCATTCACACTTGCAGCGCTGTGTTATTCTTTATCGGTCTGTTCAGGTTGTGCCGTTGTTTTGGTTGAAAACTCTGCTCTTTGGAATAGACCTGTAGTGGTCTGTTTGCACATTGCCTGACCCTTTGACTGCTCTTTGCTTTATTTTGATTATATCTGTGTGGGTTGGTTTTTTTTTTTAGTCCCTCCTGCTTTAGTATCAACAGCGCCTGCGATTTCATAACATCAACAACAATCGAATGAACTGATGCCTGCGATTCATATGTTTATGAAAATGTAAACGAAGTTAGTTAACATTTCAACAAACAATCGATTAATACTATAATAATGTGTTGGCTTTGTTAAAATGATTTTTATGTTAACGTGACATAGAAGCTGCTCCATTAGCTATTTGAAGTTGCAATCTTTGGTTGTCTGACTCGCTGACGTAATGTGGTCTAAGCAATTCCAGTGTTACAAATCGGACATTTACACCGATCAGCCTTAACATTAAAACCACTGATGGGTGAAATGAATAGCATTGATTATCTCGTTACAGTGGCACCTGTCAAGGGGTGGGATATATTATGCAGCAGTCAATTCTAGAAGTTGATGTGTTGGAAGCAGGACAAATGGGCAAGCGTAAGGATCTTAGCGACTTTGACAAGGACCAAATTGTGATGGCTCGGAGACCGGGTCAGGACATCTCTAAAACAGAAGGTCTTGTGGAGTGTTCCCGGTATGCAGTGGTTAGTCTATCCATCCATCTTCAACCGCTTACTCCTTTTCAGGGTTGCGGGGGAACCTGGAGCCTATCCCAGGAAGTATCGGTACACTCACACATCGCAGGGCACACTCACACACCCATTCATACACTATGGACACTTAAGACACACCAATCAGCCTACCTCACATGTCTTTGGACTGGGGGAGGAAACTGGAGCACCCGGAGGAAACCCCCACAGAACGGGGAGAACATGCAAACTGCACAGCCACAGAGTACCCATGCTGACCCAGGATAATGCGCCCTGCCATACTGCAAGTATTGTTCAGGAATGGTTTGAGGAACATGACAAAGAGTTCAAGGTGTTCACTTGGCCTCCAAATTCCCTAGATCTCAATTCGATTAAGCATCTGTAGGACATGCTGAGCAAACAAGTCTGTTCCATGAATGCCCACCTCGCACCTTACAGGACTTATAAGATCTGCCGCTAGTGTCTTGGTGATAGATACCACAGCACACCTTCAGAGGTCATGTGGAGTCCATGCCTCGACAGATCAGAGCTGTTTTGCGGCACAAAAAGGACCTACACAATATTAGGCAGGTGATTTTAATGTGATGACTGATCTGTGTATAATCGTACTATACGCACAGTATCACTGACACTGTGGACATGTTAACTCATGTAAACTTCATTTGTATCAAATTGAATAAGAGTACATCTCTTAAAACTCTGTTGGAAACACACAAACTTTATTATTAATGCTTTAAAGCTAATATGCCTAGCATACAGAATAATGGGAGCTTGTAACCATCAGCTTGGACAATAGTACTGGCTGCAATTCAAATCACAGGTTTTTATTAATGCTCTCACTCTAATATGTTTCTATAGAAACAGCAGATTTAGAGAGAACTGTGTGGATTGAAACCTAATAATTAAAAAAACACTATTATTTAACAAAGAACAATATATAATCATTTATACGCTTTCTAGAAGGAGATGTGTATTTAACATTTATAAAAGGAGTCTCCAGCATCAGTGCTTTGTAAAAGTCAGTAAGTTTTTCCCCCACAGGAAAGTTTTCAGGACAGAAGACTTTGCATTTTTTCCCTAATTGTCTTCAAGAGAAAGAAAAAAAGAGAGGCTGGTAAGGGGGATAACTGTTTATAGCTGCTGTAATGTAAGTACTAAGACAAACTAAGATTTGAAGACATTCCACAACATTAAATGTAAATAGAAACAGATAAAAAGTATGAGTTGTTTAGTAACAAATGAACGAGTAGAACTTGACAAGATGCCTCGGTTGTCACCAAGTCTAGTCTAGTCCTTCTTGTTGCAAATTTGTATGCCTAAAACTATTAAATTTCACTTCCTCCTTGCATACAAAACCACTCTTATTTATACACCAATAAATAGAGGGGTCTGAAAGAGTGCAAAAAATGAAAAAAAAAAATAAATAAATAAAGTGCACGGTTACTAAAGTGTCTTCTTTTTTTCTTTTTCTTTAACTAAAAGCTTCAATGAGGTAAACAAACAGGTTAAACAAATAAAGCATAAAAATAATTTGAACAAATAAATCAAAAACAGTGCTGCCATGGTGGTCCAGCACGCAATTCTCAAATGTCCCACAAGATGGCGCCATTTATCGGTGGATCCGATACTACAAAACCGATATCTGATTATGGAAAAACACTTAAATATCGGGGAAAAAATATGCAAAACCAATTTTCTGTCGATCTTGACCTAAAACATAAAAATAATTTGAACAAATAAATCAAAAACAGTGCTGCCATGGTGGTCCAGCACGCAATTCTCAAATGTCCCACAAGATGGCGCCATTTATCGGTGGATCCGATACTACAAAACCGATATCTGATTATGGAAAAACACTTAAATATTGGGGAAAAAATATGCAAAACCAATTTTCTGTCGATCTTGACCTAAAACGCTCTTAAAATATACGTCAAACAGGAAGAAAACTATTGAAGAAAATTCGATTTCAGACCTTTGACCTTCCTGTGTTCGATCAATTCCTAAATCTACTCAATACATCTCCTGGTTACAATGATAAATCCACACATACATCTACAAACATTCAACCGCTCGTACTTGAGATCCTACCGAAGACTTGAGTCACGCTACAGAAAATTTCAGATGGACTCACAGACAGAGCGTTGGACGGACCGAGAAATGGCAAAAACCTTAGACAGCCCCCCCAAAAAAGGGGGGTGGGGGACAGATAAACTGTGTTTGCAATGAAAAAAACAACACAACCCTCTGTTAAACCCACATGCACATATGTTCGTTGACTTTTAAGGCTTAGATCTGGAGCAGGTGGTGCCGAGCAGCGTATACCTGATGGGGCGGAGCTAATGTCATGGCAGGAAAGATGTAAACAAAAGTCAGAATAAAGGACAATGATTAATCTATTGCATAAAAAGAAGATATCTTAGAAATAACATTATTATTTTATTATTATTATTATTTTAACAGAAATACCTATAGTAAATATTACATACTGCCGCTTTAACTTTATCGCTCCAGTCCAAAACTAAGAAGCAACAAACATACATTAAAAGTGTTAAAAATGTTTCCCTCTTTTATTTAATTTGTTTATCTAGAGCTGCTTATCGTCATTATCATCATATAAGATCCACACTGACTGCTCTTAATCCTAGCTGAGAGATTTGCTTTAGACATTCAGGTGATCACAGACACTCGTGGTCAGGTTTCGGCTGCTTCATGTGTGTAAAGTGTTGATTGTCATGGGGACTCACCGCGGCTCTGGCCAGGACACTCAGCATGATTTGAACTCCAACACTCCCTCCAGGTTTATCGGACAGAACAAAGTCGCTCTGACATTCTGCTCTCCAAGGACGAGCTAAAGTTGTTGTCAAACTTCTCATGCGTCTCCGCCCTCATTCACTCCCTCACTCATTCACTCCGCCAAGAGACCAGGGAGATCACAGGGTTGCCAGATTGGGATATTTATCCACTTACCTCATCCACTCTCCTTTTTTATATAGTTTATTTTTTTCAAAATATAATTACATTGAGGTTGCAGGTGATCCTTGCGCTAATATTATTCTAGGAATTACGTTTTAGCATACCTGAGCTAAATCGAAGGCACTAATGAATGCAATCTGGCAACCCTCTTGCAGTGTTTATTCTACAGCTATTTTCTCGCAGCCTAACAGCTGATCCTTACAGCAGATGTCGCCTGTATTATAGCAGGTTTACCCTACATTTCTGTTGTTAAAGGCTATTTCCTGTTAGAATAAAAGATACATAACATACAAGCGCCCTGGACTGCTTCGTTCTACTAATCCTCTGACGCAGTGAGATTAATAAAATATATAAAAAAAAATTTTTTTCAAACAACAGCGCCGCCTGGTGGCAGATCAGCGACTTCATCTTTTTTTGTCCTCTGGTTAAACTGAGCCAGACAACAGAGCTGTAGCTCTGCACAAGTGCAATGTTTTCTGGACATTTGGACCTACAAGAAAACTATTGGGTTTCAGCTGGGTGTCCCTGCTGAAAAAATAAAAGCCCCAATAAAAAACAAACCATCACACATAAATTCTAATGGTTTCCACTACAAATACCATTACAAACCATCCATCCATCTTTTACCGCTTACTCCTTTTCAGGGTCACTGGGGAACCTGGAGCCTATCCCAGGGAGCATCGGGCACAAGGCACCATTACAAACCATCAGCTTTAAACCATTAAAACCATTACCATAATTGGTCCTTAATGGAATCCACTAGACATAACATGCCACCAATAGAAGGCAACAAATTACCAGTAGAGATCCACAGGGAACATTGCAGTTTCTATTAAAAGCCATACAATTCCCATTGTAACCATTAAAACCATTACAAATTATATTATGGTTTCTATTGGTTTTATTTTTCAGCAGGGGTGATATTCACAATGTTTGAAAATGCCTTGTTTATAATTATCTAACAGAATCGTGTTCATTGTGGTGTTGTAATTTTTGTACACAGTCGGAAAAGCTGTGTATTTCTCACCATGGAAAAGTTTTAGGAGTACATTTTTACGTTTACATTTTTTGCTTTTTGGTTCATTTAATTATGTGCATTCTGAAAGCAAGCCAAATAGCAAATGACCAGCTAACAATTATTGGTTCCCAAAATATAAAGTTGGCCTTTCGTTACTCATTATAGTTCAGAGAACGTTCCCCCTAAGGTTCCCATAACTTTTAAATAACAGTCGTAACCCACGATGGTTCCGAGAACGTTCTCCTAACGTTCTGGTAACCTTTAACCCTTTCTAACAGTACATCGGAAAAATGGGAATAGACTTATCGGACGTTTTCAATGCCGCAAATCTGTTATAAGATTAGTCAGGACACTGTTGGGTTTCTGTGTATAGAGTATCATCACTCTGTGTTTAGCTGCTGTTAAGCAGGGTGATGGGAAATGGGAGTACTTGTGAAAAACTGCAAATAAAGCCCTGAGTGTTTACTTTCATATGACCTGTTAACCATTACCAAGGAGTGTGACATCACAAATAAATTCAATGCTGAACACGGCACCCCAATACAGGTGGACACTCCATTTTCTGGCCTCTGTTAAAAAGAGTTCAATTATTTGAACCTCTCAGGAACCTTATAGTAACCTGTGATGGTTCAAAGAATGTCCCCTAACATTCTGGTAACCTTTAAATAATTTGAACCTCTTGGGAACCTTTCACTAGCCTCGATTCGTGCAGAGAATGTTTAGGGGAACATTAGGGGAACCATAATCCTGATACAAATCTGTCACTATACTGAACGACACAGGTCCTACTTGGTTGTCATATCTAATAAAACAGGACAGACACATTCACTTCTATTCTAATATAACTACATCTAATATCTACCAATCTAATATAACTACATTATTATTATTATTATTGTTATTATTATTATTATTATTATTATGAGCTGCACTTAATGTACTGCATTGGATTGGCTAGAATTTTTGGAATTTTCCGCAATAAATAAGTGGTTTATACCAGTAGATGAGAGTATATCAATCTATAAATTATTATTATTATTATCTTTTTTTCATTTATTTATTTTTTATTATTATATATTTTTTATTATTATTATTTATTTGATTTTTTTTATTATTATTTTTTCTTCTCTTCTCAATGAAATATTTGGGAAAGGGAAGGGAGGGGAGAAAAGGTAAATGAATCACATGCATGAATATGAATCACATAAAAATGAATCATATGTAAATGAATCACATGAAAATGAATTACATGTAAATGAATCACATGCATGAATTTGAATCACATGAAAATGAATAATATGTAAATAAATCACATGAAAATGATATTCATTTACATATGAATATATTTAATTACATGTAAATGAATCACATGAATATGGATCATATGTAAATGAATAAATAAACAAAGGCAAAAATAAAATAAAATAATGAAAAATAAAAAAGGGCGGGGGGGTATGGATTCACATCGACGCTTCACAGTAACGTCATCAAAACTCGCCGTCCGTCATCTTTATGCGACTCGGCACTCACACATGGCCTCTCGCTTGTGTTTATACTAGACAGTATTTTTTGCCATATTTAAATGACCAGTCGATATGTTTTCATGTACACTCGTGTTCTACTGAGCAACATCTGAAAACTTCTGGATGTGTTGGAATTGAAGAAGAACTGACTGTGTGCAATGGCTCTCTTCATGATTAACCGGTATGAGATCATGTTTATTTTGATATATGATTGTTATACCAGCTTTGTTAATACTGGTTCTGCATATGTGCATATTGCGAGGCACTCCTGAGTTCAAATCAAACGCTTAATGCACCAAAACACCACCCAAATAACACAAGATCTCAAACACTATAAATATACTGCACATTTATATTGCTTTCATTCCAGCCAAACAGGAGATGACCAAGATGACTCTAAGTGGTATTAGGTGTGGCACTTGTTTTGTGCCATCCCTTTGAATGGAAGAAGACCGAAGAGATCTTTTCTAGAGAAAGATGGAAAATGCAATGTTCTCTGTTTTGAAGATTTTCCTAACTAATACAGGGCTTCCCAGAAGTCTCCATACATAGGGGGCTGTGTTTGCCAGCACCACGTCGGTTGTTCCTTCGTCAGTGGATGTTCGTAGACGTCCACATCTCATTTGGCCCGCAACACTTCCAGTCTTTTTGAATTGGTTAATAAGTTTGCCAACAGTGTCGTATGTAATGTGCTTGCCATGTCTCCTGTTAAAGTCCCTCGCAACCTTCCGACAGCTACTGGTCGACTCGACAGCATATCGTTTTTAATGATGTGTGTGTGTGTGTGTGTGTGTGTGTGTGTGAGTTTTGGTATGTTATGCTTTTTCTTCACGTGAAATCCTTCACAACACTCCTATGAAGTTCTGTCTCTCTTTCCACTTAATGGAAAATTTAGTAATGTGACCCCCTGTGAAAAAAACAAACCCAAAACAACAACCTGACCGATGAGTAAAAGAACGAGTTTTCGTAGTTGCAGTATTTAGGCTCATGCATAAGATTCCCTGCTTCTAATATCTTCCAGATATCTAGGCGAGGAGGAGGAAAGTAAATCAAATGGCGAGTCAAGGTCCAAAGCCTTGCTAAACAAGCTTCAGGAACGTGCCAAGGCCAGAGAACAACTTAGTCGTGCAACTAAGAAGGAGTCAGATGTCCAGGATTCAAAGACGAGTGAACGGAGCCGTGTAGGAAAGACTAAAAGAAATCTCGAGCAGCAAGAAAAAGAGATAAAGCAGCCTAAGAAGAAGAGAAAGGAAAGCGTTCGAGAGCAGGATGATGGTGATATTGATGTTGATGACACACCTGTGGAACAAGCAGATTTGGGTACGAGTGAGCAGTCGGCAAAGAAAAAGAAGAAAAAAGACAAAAAGGGAAGCGCAACTCAAGAGGAGAAGCAACACACGGGTGCGTATGCGTTCATAAATCTTCCAGGAAAGTTAATTAATTTCTCTAAACCATGTGTATATTTAAAGGATATTGTCTTCTTGAAGAGTCCACTGGAGCAGTAGATGAGCCTGAAAGCCAAACGTCTGTAGATGCCCAGCCTGAGCGGTCAAACACAAGCTCCAGCTTTCTCGTCCTGGGTGGATTTGAGAATACGACCGTTCCAAAGGTGTCCATGCGAACATTATTGTGAAGCGCAAAACATTTAAAATCTTTCTATTGTCTGTGAGGAGTCCATATGAAATCTGTTTGTGATATCGCCTTCTAGGTCCAAAGGGTGCTGCCTAAGTGGCTGGCTGAACCGGACATGATTCAGCGAGACGTTAAGAGCAATTTAATCCCTCTTGGTGACATGCAAGGAATTTGTCCCTTGCTACGGAAAAAACTGGAGACCAATGGGATCCAGAACTTCTTCCCAGGTCAGAGCTAGAGGTTTATTCAAGAATTAATGACCAACTCTTTCTTGTTAGTTTCATATCACTCCTTTGCTTGAATCATACACAGTTCAAGCTGAGGTGATCCCCGCTGTTTTGGAGAGTGTGAAGTCAGGTCTTCTGATTGGACAAGGAGGTTACAGGCCCAGAGACATCTGTGTGTCTGCGCCTACAGGAAGTGGAAAGACGCTGGCATTTGTTATACCTGTCGTACAGGTGCGACCTTCTGTGCTTCTTTAATCACTACAGTATATTCTGTGGTGTATAAATATTTATTAGTGCTGGATCACTTAGAGCTTTTATCAGTTACCTTCTGATCTTATCTGAACCTTGATCTTAAATTTTTCAACCAGTTCATGGACCCGTAATAATCATTTTACTTCAAAAATACCTTAGAAAAAAATTAATTTGGAGTATTTGCATCTAAATGATTGTTTTGGGGGGGGGTTTTAGCATTCCAGGGCCATTTTTTTGCTTTTTTTTTCTGGCCCAGAAAATCGTTTTTGATTATTTATTTTTTTTTAAATAATAAATCAAACACTCGAAAAACATCTACTGATTGTAACTAGCATTAGCTGGCTTTTCATTAAGCTAATTAGCATCGAAGTATGTTCGGGAGGCATAAATAACCAGCTTGAGAGTAGCAACATGAAATAAAGTGTACAATATAGTTAGAGTTACACTAAAGGCATGTTACTGGACTAGCTAAACATAAATATCTAAATGACTATCTAGCTTGGTAGTAGCTTAAACATTTCAATGAAATGCCATTCTTTACATGTTTATTATTGAGGTGGAACGATATATTGCAGTTCGCAACGTATCTCCTTTCACAAAGGTAATGTAAAGGTATTAAAGGTGCCGTTTGTAATGTCTACAAGTGTTCCTGGAGCTGTAATCATTTTAAATCAAAAATAGTTTAGAAAAATTATCATCTGTAATAGTAACATCTGATTGCCCTGTCTAGTTTTTATTTTTTATTTTAATTTCAGTGATTTTTTTTTCTCTTTGTGGCATTTTTCTGGCCCGGAAATAAGCGCAACAGAACTGCTCTGCGTTGTTTTTTTGTTTGTTTGTTTTTCTCCATAAAAAACAACATACAAAGGAAATGTAATTTCAGCAGAGCATGTGAGGTTGGTTAGGAGAAAGGGGAAGGATTGACGGTGATTTCGCTGCAATTGCAATTCACTTCACAGGCAGTAGAGAGCTCCAAATTACAAATGACCACTTTAAAAAAAGTAGTGCTGTGTTTATAAAGCATATCAGCTGGTTTATCATAATTGTAATTATTTTACGTTTTCTTATGTCTCAATATAGCACAAAGCTTGGTTTAGTTAGCACTCTGCAGGTCAGACCATGCCAAATGCCACCCCATTATTATTATTATTATTATTATTATTTGTTACAGGCTCTGATGACGCGAGTGGTGTGTGAAGTCCGTGCCCTGGTTGTGTTGCCCACCAAAGAGCTCGCGCAGCAGGTTCAATTCATTACTTCTTTACATATGACTTTTTCTTGGCCCCTCTCTTGCTCATTCTGCTGCATTTTGTCCGTTCTGATTATTCTCTCCTCTGCAGGTGTATAAAGTTTTCTACCAGTATGCTGAAGGAACTCAGCTAAAAGTTGTATTGGCTGCCGGGAAGAAACCTTTTGCTGTAGAGCAGGCAACTCTTTTAGAAGTCCGGTAAATACAAAAATCTAATATAATCTTTAGTCAATGGAGACATTATTCAAAAAAGCATTTTTTCAAGAAAAGAAAAAAGGCTGTCCATGTTTGGGAGCTAATTTCAGGGCCAGAAAAAATATGAATGTATGCCTGGAATGTTTTTTTTTCTGGGACGGAAAAAATTTCAAACTTCACCTTTAAAGAAAATATCATAGACGTGCTCTCGAGTTTAGCCTGTTGCCATATTAATGCTTTTAGCGGGCTCATGTAGCACAATGGCTCAGTCTCTCTCGTGTTGTCTGTTTATTCAGAGGGGGTGTCAGTCGGAGTTTGGCAGATATCGTCGTGGCAACACCAGGTCGTCTGGTGGATCACATCAACAAAACCCAAGGGTTCAGTCTTCAGCATCTTCGTTTTCTGGTGAGGAGCAGTCAACAAGCATGATATTCAAGAATTCATCATACATATGTGGTGATTTATTATTATTATATATTTGTTTAGATTATAGACGAGGCAGACCGAATGATTGACAGTATGCAGCAGGCTTGGCTCAATCAAGTGACCAAGGCGGTCTATAAAAGTGGGTGTGGCTCAGGGGTGTCACTCTTTAGGAGGGTGGAGCCAGGGCCAATTACAGTGGCAAGGTATGATCTCATTTATTCAGTTTAATTTGCCGGTGATAATGTTCTAGAATATTCATATTAGTGTCGTCTGTGCGCGTGTGTGTGTGTGTGTGTGTGTGTGTGTGTCTTTCAGTCTGTCTCCACCTCAGATGCCGCTGCAGAAGCTGCTCTTCTCGGCCACTCTGACGCAAAACCCGGAGAAACTGCAGCAGCTGGGCCTCCACCAGCCTCGACTCTTCAGCTCCACACACAGCTCAACAAGCGAAGAGAAATTCAACTTCCCTCAGGGCCTGACTGTGCGCATCATCCTAACATCTGCACCACACACACACACTCAAACACACTCGCACATCAACACTCACCTGTGACTCTGCTTTCTGCAGGAGTACTACGTCTGCTGCACGCTGAGCAAGAAGCCGCTTCTCATCCTGCACTTCCTGCTGCGCCTGAAGTTCTATCCTGTTCTGTGCTTCACAAACTCGAGAGAAGCAGCACACAGGTAGCGACACTGACGCTCACTGAGCGAGTTAAAGGAACTTACTCGCACACATTGGGATTGCTGATTTGGTGTCTGACGTTGGCTTCTTTAGTTTTGCCCTGGAGCTGCGAGGTTAATGTAGCTGTCATGGAAATGTCACCTGAAATTCAAGAGAAAACTCCAGAGTTGTTCCAAATAAAGTTGCTTCAACATGCTATATAATCTGTTTAACATGAATTATTTACTAAAATAGATGCAGAGATTTACTCATTTAAGCTTAAAGTGAATCTCCCTCTCTCCCTCATCCCTTTGGTCTGTATCTTTCCCTGTCTGTCTGACATATCTTTCTGTCTATCTCCTTTCTCTCTCTCTCTCTCTCTCTCTCTCTCTCTCTCATCCCTTTCTGTCGGTCTCCTCTCTGTCTTTCTCATATCTCTTTCTGTCTGTCTCTTTCTCTCTCTGTATTTCTCTCAATCTTTCTCCTTGTTTCCCTCTCGCTGCGTCTCTCTCTCTCTCTCTCTCTCTCTCTGCCTGTCTCTTTTTATCTCTCTTTCTCCTTCACTGTCTCTCTCTCTCTCTCTCTCTCTCTCTCTCTCTCATCCCTTTGTCTGTCTCCTTCTGTCTTTCTGTCTCTTTACCTACCTGTCTCACTCTTTTTCCTTTCACTTTCTCCTTTTGTCTCCCTCTGTTCCCCATTTTCTGTCTGTCTCCTTCTATCTTTCTCTTTCTCCTCTGTTTGTTTCTCTCCCTCCCTCTGTCACTTTACCTGCCTGTCTCACTCTTTTTCCCCTCTCTCCTTCTCCTTTACTGTCTCCCTCCGTCTCAATTTTTCTGTCTGTCTCTCTCTCTCAGGCTCTTCTTACTGGTGAAGCTTTACGGTGGTGTGGAAGTGGCAGAATTCTCCTCCAGACTCAGTCCTAGCGAGCGACAGAAGACTCTGAAGAATTTAGAAAAAGGGAAAATCCAGCTGTATGTTTTCATCTCATCTCTACAGGCAAACCAACTATGGAACGGATTCACACACAAAGTAACCCATCAGTGTTTTCTCTCCCGCAGGTTGATCAGCACTGACGCCGCAGCCAGAGGAATCGATATTAAAGGAGTTAAATGCGTCATTAATTACGATGCTCCTCAGTACATCAGGACATACATCCACAGGCACGTTTGCCATCTCATCATCCATTCATTTCTCAGATATTCCGTTTAAACAGGAAATGGCAACAACAAAGCGGATGCCTTCTGCCCTTGTTTAACTGACGTGTTTGTGTTGCAGGGTGGGAAGAACAGCGAGAGCTGGGAAAGCTGGCGTGGCCTTCACTTTTGTCTTAGGAGTGCAGGTGATAATCATGCTTCCCATAAAGTCAGTGTTTCTTTTTATTTTTGTGTAGGTTATGAAAGGTAGGAAAGTGATTACAAAATTCTTGCGCATGTGTGTAGGTGGAGAGATTTGTGAAGATGGTCCATGACGGCGGCAGTCCGGGTCTACAGAAGCAGACTATTAAACCGGAAAGTCTCAGAGGCATGGAGAGCCGCTATGAAGACGTTTTAGTCGAGCTAGGCAGAGTTATAAAGGTAAAAGCAGTTTTAGCATTGCTATTGTGTAAAATACAGACTTAAAAATCTTGCAATGACATTTATTTTAATCCAATGCCTTGGCAGATTGTTTATTCATGATAATTAATACTAATTGACTATTTTGTAGTAGTCATCATTTAAAAACAAAAATCTAACAGTCTTTTTGCATTTGGTTGTTGTTTTTTTTTCACCAACAGGAGGAAACTGCGCAGAAGCGTTTCTGAGCGGACGGTTACAAGAGTAAATATTTCAATCGTTGTACCCATGTGCCTGTTCAGAGTTTTACTTTTTCAATAAAAAATTGGATTTATGTTGCTTTGTTTTTTTTGTATTTACCAACACATGGACTTTATTTCCAAATTAATGCTTAATCTAAATTTCTTTCTAGCTGCACTCTATGGATGTTCTGCATCCCACAATGCACTGCTTTGATTAGTGTTCTTCACCCAGGGAGTACGATGTGAAAAAATTATCACACGTAATGTTATGGCCATTCAGTCCCTCAGCCATGTCTAGTACCACCTTCATGCCCTGATCTTTTTCAGGTGCTTCTCCAGGAGATTGGGAGGTTTGCTTGGTATGTATTGTCTGAAAGGACAGCGCCCACAAAATGGAACCAGACATTCATCCACAGTGATGTGGGAGCCTGGATTGTAAAGAAAGGGTAATTGCTGGACCCACTTGTCCCATACATCCCGTATTGCTGCGAGTTTGTCACGCTCTCGTCTGCCCTGTCTTGTTTCTTTGTCATCAAAGCATATGACACGGGAGAAAACATGGAATGTCTTTAGAGACATGGTGGCTGGAAATATTGCCCTTCCAGTGTCAGCAATCCAAAGGCTTGCTGTTGCTTCTCCTTTTGACTTGTAGACTCCTGCCAAAATGAGCAACCCAACGTAGGCTTGCAAGTCAGTCACATCGAAGTCTTTCCAACCGTACCCATACACACGTCAAAAAACTGTGACAAAATCTCATTGAAAGAAAATCTTTGCTCAGATGTCATTTTCAAATGAGAGAGATGGAGAACATAGAGAGCACACAGAGCACAAAGAGAAATGGTTTGGAAGGCTTCTGTTCATGCTTTTATAATGTTTGCTCCTCTCCTTTGTTTGGTAAACCATGAGAATTATGTTTTCCTCTCCACCATGGCACGGGAAACATCAAAGTTCTCATGAAAATTATGTCATGTGAACTACTAGTGGTTCTCGCAATACTACAGATACGGTTATGTTAGGTTAGAGCCCTAAAACAGAGTTTTGAAAAAAGTTTTTTGAATATAATATTGAATATGTAAGATAATAATGAACATTATAAAATTATAACATGTTATAGTAACCTCAATAAAACAACCAAAACAAATGTGTGTAAAATTTTAATATTTCTTCTGTTTTATACAGCTAAAAGAGCCTGGGGTCAAATTGACCCCAAGGAATACCGATGCTACAAAACGTGTACAGGACATTGAAAAAATATCAGCAGGTAATTTTATGTTCGCAGAGATGTCCCCATTAAATTAGGAAAAGTCATTAAATCTGAAGCAAAAAACAAAAACAAAACAAAAAAACAAATGTATTTACAGACGTTAAACATTGACCCCAAAGATAATAGGAGGGTTAAAAAATAATAACAATAATAACCAAACCCACCTAGTCATAAATGCGTTATTGCGCATGCGCGCTAGTCACGGGAACTCCGGCTCTTTCTAGTGAGTCGGTGATCATTTGATTCAGTTAATCTATGATTTGATTTACGACTCCCAAACGCACCCACCTTAAACCGGCCTACCTTTGCGATAGTCTGAGCAACGATTGTTTTTCTTTCCCTAACTATTACTGAAATGGTTTAATAAAACCTTCTAAATGACTACACACTACATCTAATAAGGTCTATTTAAATAATTATACAAACCACCAAGGAGCTACGTGACATAATACAATTCCTGCATTATTATTGTGTCTAATGTGCTTCATTACGAAATTTAACTGCCGTTTATCTTGATACAATTGGCTGTAATAAAAGAAGAAAAAAGTACCCCAACGTTCACATAAGAGTCGATTCAAAGAGCCGACTCACTCACGAACGATACAACACAACTGCGAGTCAAACGGCGGTTGTTGACGGATGTGAACCTTTGTTCAGCGAAAGCGGATTATCGATATGACTGAGTGCGTTGACCTTAGCTAGCCGATTTGTTTACGCCTGTACTTCGGTAAGCATCGGTCTTGCATTTAATTTGCCCCCACGCTGCAAAATAAACAAAGATAAGACGAGTGCGATAACTTGGCGGTTTGGTTAGCGAGCTAACTTGCTAGTCTGTGCTCGTGCGCTGCTTTATGGGGTGGGTTATTACCTAGCTTACTTCGCTAATTGCCATTGTTTTTAATCGGACATTTTTACACACACGTCCAGGTTTCTGCACACAGATAATATTTTATTAGTGACTTATGAATGATTTATTGTTCGTCCACCAAGGTAGTGCAATATATCTGCTCGCTCCCCCTTCCTGTATTTCGATAAATCCCGCCCCCGGGTTAGCATTGGGCAGCATTTCAAACTCAACTGCCGCTCGAGGATTTTAATTGGCGTATTACTTTTGCACGTCCAATCACCGTGCAGAACGCGGGGCATGTCGGGGGTTAGGTTGAGGATAGAGAACAAAGCCGCAATTGCTCAATTGTTGACGTGTTGCTTCCTGGTAGCTAGGCGTTAGTAACATGTTTTTTTATGTTAACTGTCATGTCACAAAAGCTTTAATCACTCTTCCTTAATTATATACACTTAGTTGGATAATTTCATAATTGTAGCTCGATTTAATTGGCACTCAAATGAGTTCAGCCTGAGAATATCACTTTAATGGTTTGGCCAATTCACATATCCCTGAAATGAAATAAATAAACAAATAAATAAATAAACACAGCCCTTGTTGTGTTTTACGGTTGCTAAAGAGACGTAAAAAGTTCTAATTAATAACAAATAGTCACAATAAGACAGGATAAAAGCTAATAAACATACAAAACCATAATGCTCTTTGCTTTTAATTTCAATATATTCAAACATGGAAAGGGGAAAAATACTTAAAATTGTTTTTTATAACTGTTTATTAAATAACTATTAAATGTACAATGCTGTGAAAAAGTGTTTCTTTTGTTTTTGTGTATATCATAATAAATTGTTTCAGAAATAAAAAATAATAATAATTCTAAGATAACGGTGACCCGAGTAAATATGAAATACTGTTTTTAAATGATATAATGTTATTTATTAAAGCAAAAAAAAGTTATCCAATGCCAACTGGGCCTGTGTGAAAATGTAAAAATCTATCAAATATTAAATGATCTGTAGTCCACGGGTTAAAACCATCCCCCCATGTCAACCCCCCACCACGTTGACCCGTTCGTGTTCCTTGCGAGAATGAACTTGTGTGACCCGTGTGAAGTAGATGACTGTTGGCCACACAAAAGTAGCTCTGCATGCAGGGTGAAAGCATTGAGAAGTGTTTCACTGCATGCAGATTAAAGAAAGAAGGCAAGGTGCGACTGCGTGTGAGCGAAGGTGTTTTCTTTTTTGTTGCTTGGTTCCCAGCCGCTGAGATTCGCGGTCTCTTGGGGATTTTAAAAGTAGCTGATAAATAAACAGTGGCGGAAAAAATATAAAAGCAAACCTCATTTGAACATTCCAGACTGTGATGCACAGCAATAAATGGGCTACCGTCAATTTGTATACCTGCAGTATGGTTTGTGAACCTAATCAATCCAAAATCAAACATTTCGAAAGCTTTTGTGTTCAGGGTGTTCGAGTGATTGAGGAAGTACATGCATAAAATGTGTTTTTGTTTCATTATTAATCGGGTTTAAAAACATTTGTTTAGATAATATCCGGAACATGTTATGAGTTGCAGTATGAATAGCAAGGGATAGAATTGTCAGATAGGCTTGATTGTTCTTCAGTAGAAATCAACCAAAACAGGTCAGACAAGTCTTAAGAAGGAAAAAAAACAACCCCCAGTGCAAATGAGTGAAACTCCACCCAGCTCTCAGGTTCAGTGCTCGCTACTGCGGCGATGAAGGTTAGCAGCAGTAGAAGTCTGACGCACGTGAAACACTTTCTCTTGATCTGCTTCCTCTGTGCTTGCAGTGCTGCATCGACTGCCGTTCTCGGACCAGAGGAATGATTGGAGCGCTGGTGAACGTCCGGAGAGGAGGACGCTCTCCGCCTTTGCTCACAGTCACCCTCATCGCTTGCATCCTCCTTTTCGGGTTCAACTACTGGGTGTCGAGCTCGAGAAATGTGGAGCTGCAGGTTTGTCTCATCTGAGCAGAACTGATTGTTCTACTGTCCTGCTTTCCATCTTCAGCAGACATGAAAACATGGGTATCTCTTGTTAATTTTATGTAATATTGCAGATGTAATATTATATGCTAGTAGGTTTGTAAACCCAGCAGCTGTGTTTGTATTTATAAGGACATGTCCGCACGCACACAGAAATTTTCCTGTTTGTGCCCCCGATATGTAGCTATGAAATATCACATTATTATTTAACGGGGGTGGGGGGTTACCACTATAAACCCAAATGCAGTTTAACACATTGCCAATAGAGTTCCTTATTTGAAAGTGATTAGACATGCTAGCTGGATATAGATTTGTTTAGCTAGTTTTTCTCTCAGACTTACATAATGAGGTTCGATATCAAGAAAACATTTAACTTTAATCGATCTTGTCTATAGCCACGGACTGACGTTATGTAAAGTTACAGCCTGAATGAAATCGGGCAAGACCGGAGTTTGATCCAGGAAATAAAAAATAAAAAAATCCATTATTATTCATCAATATTTATTTTTTATTTATTAAATTAATATTTATTTATTTATTTTTAAGGTAGATTTTATGTAAGCAGCTCCAATCAGAGTATCTGTCCTGGATGAGGAATTGGAGTTGGGTTTGAAAAGATTTTCTTTTTGGAACTAAATTTTTTTTTGCTATTATTCAGTAAAAAAAAAAGTAGTAATTAAAAAACTTTTTAAATGATTTATTATTATTATTATTATTATTATTATTAATAATAATAAATAATAATAAGAAGAAGAATACATAAATAAATATAAGGGGGAAAAAATCAGATGGGTAGAGGCCCCGTGGCTTCGTGGTTAGCATGTTTGCTTCGCACATCCGGGATTGGGGGTTTGAATCCTACCTCCGCCCTGTGTGTGTTTCCTCCCCCGGTCCAAAGACATGCAGTGTAGGCTGATTGGCATCTCTAAATTGTCTGGTGTGTGTGTGTCTCTGATCATGCCCTGTTATGACTGTCCCCTGCTTTGTGCCCCTGGGATAGGCTCCAGGCACCCCCACAAACCTGTGTAGAATTAGCGGTACCGAAAATGGATGGCTTGAATATCCATATCGGTCAACACTCATGGTTTCAGTATCCGTATCCGAGAGTGTGGTATTGTGCCATCTCAAAATATACTCAAAAATAAAAAATGGCAAAAAGCTCAAACCCCTAATTCCCCCTATTTCTCAAAAGGATTCTAAAACGATTGAGGTCTGGGGATTTTCCAGAGCAAAGTGTCCCATTGTGCTCGTTGACCAATCTAGCGACTTTTTGGACAAACCTTAGCAACTTTCCAAATGTCACCAGTACTGTCCTGCAAACCCGAGGTCTTTCTTTCCTGCTGCACTCGCACATTTCTCTGCGTCTGCTCTGTTCAGTGAGTGGCTGAGAGCCGGAGATTTAACAATGTCACGGATAACGAGACGTGCCCTTCGTCCCAATTTACATCACTCGTATGCAAACGTAAGACGAATGTAACCCAACGTGTTTTACATGTAAAATAGTACACGTTATTATAGCCTAGTTCTTTTGTTCAAAGTAGCTATAGTGTTCAGAAACATTTTTGATCATTCACGTTCCATACCTGTCCGTTATATACCTTTTATAAATGTCGTAAGTAATTTTATTATATATATATTTTTTTAATAGAAAAGTTATGAAAAGTAATTCTAAAAAGTACAAAAGCGAAAATAAATCTATCCATCAATAACAGATTATAAGTATTTTTAAGTATAGATAGATTTTATATAGAATAGATAATCATTATACTTGGTCTCCTCCAATATGGGGGGGGGGTGTGCGGCATTATAGGGGAGGCTTGGGGGGCTTTAGTAACAAAAGGCTGAGAACCTCTGCTTTACACCATACAGGAATGGTTGAGCATCGGTGTTGTTATGCTTGGACGTGAACAAGAGTTTTAAAATCAAGCAGACCCTTCACTTTTAGTCTAAAGTCCATATGTCCATGTACAAAAACATGCTGTTATATATTAGGTATATTGGGTATTGAGTTTGGTGATCGTATAGTCAGTATATGGACCTGTAATATTCAATACAGGGTAACACAAGGTGCTATATTGAGAACTGTAGGCAAATGACAGGACTTGATGCAAATGCTGTCTACGAGTGCAGGAGAGCAGGAGAACATAATCGTGATCATCATCAGGCTCTCAGTGATTGAATCATAATATCGTGTGCGATGGATGTCTATTGTTTTTATTGATTTTACCTTGTATATTACTCACCATCCCTGCCCTAAGCAGGAAGTAAGTTGTCAGTAAGTCAGTCATTTCCAATCAGGCGTGTTTGTGTGTGTTTAGACTAAGCTGCTGGAGCTGGAGGAAGCTGTGAGGCGGGTGTCGGCCGAGAGGACACGGGAGCAGATGGGCCGGACCGCGGCGGAGGAACGAGTACGCAGGCAAACAGAACAGCTGGCCCTCTTGGAGGGAGCTCACCAGAGACGGCAGCAGAGTGCCCAGAGCTTGTGGATGCAAGAGAAGGTATGTACAGTGGGGGAAATAAGTATCGAACGTTTTTTTTTTGTTTGTTTTTTTTATTATTATTATTTGTTTATTTATTTATTTTATAATGGCAGCTTCAAGACATACAGTTTCCTGTATGAAGAAATTAATGGGCCGCAGTATTCAGGTGTGATTGTGGTTCATTTTAAAAAATATATATTGTCTTGTTCAATTGGATTCAAGTCAGGTGATTGACTGGGCCATTCTAACACCGTGATTACCAATTGAGTGTCCTTTGCTGTATGATTTGGATCATTGTCCTGCTGGAAGGTGCAGCCACAACTCGTCTTCATCATCCTGGTGGATGACAACAGGTTCTTTTCAAGAATCTCCTGGTAAAGGGCTCCATTCATCGTTCCTTCAATTATATGAAGTCTGCCAGTACCATGTGATGAAAAGCAGCCCCACACCATGATGAAACATCTGAACTTCACTGTTGATAGTGTTTTTAGGGTGATGTGCAGTGCCATTTCTTCAAACATGGTATGTAGTATGACCGCTAGAAAGTTCAATTTTCCCCTCGTCTGATCAGACTACACTCTTTAAATGACTTTAAACGAGTTTGGACATGCCTTTTCTTTAGTAATGGAGTCTTGTGGGGTGAGCGTGAGCAGTGGAGTGCATTGCCTATTGTTTTCTCTGTGACGATGGTGCCTGCTACCGCCAAGTGTTTCTGGAGCTCTTTTCAAGTGGACCTTGGCTCTTGGGCTACTCTTCTGACTATTCTTCTGACTCTCTGGTCAGAAATCTTGCGAGGAGCTCCTGAACATAGCCGGTTGATGTCAAAGTAATGTTGCTTCCACTTGTGGATAACGGCCCCAATGGTGCTTACTGGAGGATTCAGAAGTTTTTAAATACGTCTGTATCCGATTCCATGTTTCGTAAGAACAATATGGTTGAGAAGATCTTGGGAGAGCTCTTTGCGTTTACCCATCATGAGATGTGTCTTGTGTGACACCTCGGTAACGAAAAGCCTTTTTATAGACCATCAATTTACTAACCCAGCTGATATTAATTTGCACAGATAGGGTTAATTACTTACGGATTTCAGCTGGTTCCTTACCTTGGAGAACTGCTTTTTCCCTGCGTCACACAACTTTATTTATGGACTTGAATGTTGTGAATTCTTTATATGTGCGGCTTTCTCGAGTTAATATTGATGTCTGATGAATAACCTCATTGGTAATATATTTACTGAAAAAAATGTTGATATGTTCAATACTTATTTCCCCCACTGTATATGAGTGTTAGATGAGCTTGCATACACACTCATACACACGCTATTTTGAGGCGTCCATAGTAACACAGGGTGCGTCTCCGTCAGCTCCCTAGGTTGTGAATCAGTACATCACGTACACGAGTTCGGACCCTGGCTCACTACACATTGATGACTCATTTTCCGGCAACATGGCTATGTATTCGTGTACGTACTAAAACGTCACCACTGGCATTTATTAACGACGGGCAGGACCCATATCCTTCTGACATCATGTCGTCTAAATTTGTTCACTTAAGCACAAAAGTTTCTGTCATGGGACTTCAAGCAGGATCATAGGCTAGCTAGTGGATTTAAAAAAAATATAATTAAACACTTAAAGTTCGTTAGACTCAAACAGACCGTATATAGAACGTCAAATAAAGTAAAAAATCATAAGTAATCAGTCGAGAGCCGCAACAATGATAAGATACTTCCATTTATAGAAGTTGGCTGAAAGTTCGGCCACATCTATCTATCTATCTATCTATCTATTTATTTATTTATTTAGAGCTGAAAGGCTTCAGAAAACATGTCATTTCCAGTAAGGGAACATAGTGAGGATTGATTCTGCATGGTTTTGTGATGCATTGTGGGATTTTTATTTATTTATTTATTTTAAAGGCATGAATGGGTTTTAATTTTTATTTTTACATGAATTAATTAATTAATTACTTGTTACATTTAAAAATGACAAACAGCAAAAATCTTTTAAAAAAGTCTTTTAAATAAGATAAAATAAAATAAATGAACTGTAATTGTTGCTGAATTGCTGTGGTATAATAGTAATAAAACACTGGATAAAAAATCCACTTTAGGTTGGTAACAGTAACCGTGCTTTGTGTCGTGTTGCATCACACCATCCCTATAACAGCACCGCCTGTCATGTTTTGTTCCTTATATATCATGTTTTGTTGTCGTAGGAGAGTCTACTGCTCAACATCTCTTCCACTGCTAAAACTGTTCAGAATATGAAAAGTAAGTTAGCTCTGTGCCTTTCTCTGCTGCGTCTGTCCTACAAGATCACGTTCACTTTTGCCCAACAAACAACTCTGAACTCCTCTCCCTCTCTAGACCAGATGAAGAGTCTGCGCGAGGACCTCAGTAAGGTGCAGAAGGAGCTGCAATCCTGCCAGAACAACATGAACACACTGAATAAGAAACTCACCTACGACATGTGAGTGTGCCACAGTCCTGTGTCGTTTCTTCTAGTGTAATATAGTGTGATCGTTATGATCACTGTGTGTGTGTATGTGTGCAGGACTCAGTGTAACACGCAGATATTAGCCCAGAAGGAGGAGTGTAATGAAAAGGTCGCAGCAGCCAAACTGGAGGTACAGAAGAAGTACGTGAACCAAAATTCAGCAGCAGCAGCTGTTCAGGTAGGTAAACCAACAACCAGCTCAGTTTTTTTTTCTTTTTCCGGCCATTTTAAGGGCGGTCTCAATTGCAAAATCCTTCCCGTGCACTGGAACGTTCGCGCCCTAAAAAAATCCCCCACCACACACCATAAAATCCAGGGAGCATCGATGCTCAGTATGTTTCCTTACTGCAAACAATGTCATATTTTCTGAAGCCTCATCACAACAAACTTTGATGTTGGCTTGACAAAACCAGTCTGAAAGTTTAAAATAGTTCAGTTTGAAATCTGAAGATGGATGGATAGATAGATAGAGTGCCAATACCTATAGAGTTGATTAGATAGATAGATGGATGGGGTGTAAATCTAAAGTGCCTACCAGGGTCCTCAAACTTTTTGCAGCCCTTTTAAACGTAAAAAAAAAATTCACAAACCCCCTCTAAACAAACTATTCACTTCTTAGGTTCATCATTTAAGTGTCTACAATAATATTTTGGTGATCTACTGGAGCCATAAAGCGTTATATTCCTGAACCTTCCACATGAATTCTAAGTTGACGTTATTTCCAGGCTGCCAGTCAATCAGGTTAATAAATATGCTCAGTGATGAATAGAAAAACTTTTGATAACAGGTTGTGATTATCACTGCCTCCCTGGCGGCTATACTTCATGGACCCCCACTGTTCTAAACATCCAGCGGTCCACACTACATATTGAGTTTTCCAACGTGAACACGCGTCTCGAATCTCTCCTGTCTGTCTCGTCTGTAGCCTGGCGTTGACTCCACTCCGAAAGCAGTCGTCTCTAAACCCATGTCCGAAGCGCTCGCTGGAAACGACTCAGCGGAAAACGCTGGGAAACCTCTGAAGAGAGAACCAGCTCCAGGAACCAAGCCCAAAACTGATGATCACCTTGAAACCAATGAGATTCCACAAGATCGAGGTATGCAGCATTAGCAGAATAAACATTACGGTAAAAATATTATTCAAGGGTTTATAATATTTGCATATTTAAAGACCAATAAAAATCCACGGCCATTTTCCAAACATGACTCTCCTCATTGAATGTAAGCAGAAAATACTTTTGTTCTGTGTTCTATTTAATATATGAGAATTAAGTATGTGGTCTAAAAGGGATAACGCAGTAAGGAATTTGAGCAATTGAAGGAATTTGACTTTCCCTTGCAATATTGTGAGTTTAGGCATCAGTATGTACATCGCTGTAATTTCTCCCTTTCCATTTCGTCTCCACATTAAAGCTGTTCTAACCACGAATGATTTGGACAAGCTGGCTTTGCCATCCATCCCCTTACTGCCCAAGCAGAACAGCACCCGGAACAGCCTAACCAATGCCATGGAAGGAGTGATGGACATTAAAGGAGGAGACTCAAAGGATGCAGGTAGGAACGAATGAAATTGTATACTCCATCCCTGTTTCAGCTCACACACACACACACACACACACACAGCTCACACTCTTTCTCTGTGCAGATGCTCTGTTAGACACTGCTGCAGTCACTAACGTGAAGGAAGAAGACGCCATCGAATACGACAACGAAGGCGAGATTGAGAAACGGCTGTCTAAGCTAAAAGGTGCAAATCTCCATTGTTTAATTCTTTTGGAAAGTGTTCCAATTAACGTTCAGCGTCGTGGGTACAGCAGTGAAGGAAAACGCTGAAGTTAATATTGATTCTATAGTACTGACTGAAGGTAAGAGCTGAAATGACAGGAAATCAGTTGGTCTCGGTCGTTCTCGCAGGGACGGCAAAACAAGAATTGAATTAAATGCAGAGAAAACAAACGGCAGAGGATTGGCAAATGGCGGTTGGGTGAACTCCATGGATAAACACGCGCTTTACATTTGACAGAATGAAAATGAAGCACGCGAACAAGTTTGTAAGCTTGCGAAGTTGTTCTCACGCTTTAGTGGGAGGACACTGGGTGTGGCAAGAGAAAGTGCTGATTTACATGTACGTTTACGGTATTTGGCAGACGCCCTTATCCAGAACGACTTGCAGAAGTGCTTTGAAAGATAGGTGATTTGAGGTAAGTGGTTGCTGGTCCATTTTTGGCTTTGTAGGCAAGCATCAGAGTTTTAAATCTGATACAGGTAGCTACAGGACGCCAGTGGAGGGAGCGTAGCAACAGGGTGCTGTGGGGGAAGGTTGAAAACAAGTCGGCTGCAGTCTGGAGGAGTTGCAGAGGAACGAGTGGCGCTCGTAGGAAGACCTGCCAGGAGTGAGTTGCAGTAGTCTAGTCTCGAAATGACAAGAGCGTGAACCGGCACCCGAGTGGCCTGTGTGGATCGAAACGGACGAATCCTGCTGATGTTGTAAAGGAGAAATCGACCCGAGCTCGTCAGATTAGCAATGTGAGGGGTAAAGGACGGTTGGTTGTCCATGATTACCCCAAAGTTGCGTGCAGTAACCGAAGGTGGGATCGGAGAGTTGTCCAGGGAGATCACAAGATCCTGACATTTTGATGAATCACCTGGGATGGACAGCAGTGCGGTTTTGCTGGGATTAAGTTTCCGCTGCCATCCATGAGACCTGTGCAGAAACAAGACTTACAAAGCTCCGCCCCCGAGACATTTCTCTGCTGGAAGCAAGACGCCACACGCTTACGCATACACAAATCCCTCATCAAAAAGTCATGATGTCAGAATATGAATGGGAGTAAATTAAGTTAGTGTAATAGAGTTGCACTATGGTTGCTATAGTGATGTAAATAACAGTGGTAACAGTACGTCCATGGGCTTGTTTTTGTCAGATTATGTATTAAGACAAATACATCAGCTGAACTTGTGATATTTCATCATTCTTATGGATTAAAAATAAAATCTTTGTGGTTTCTAAGATAGTCCTCATTGCACAAGTCCAGGGGGTGGAACTGGATCTAACTCCTCCTATAAACCTGACTAACCCCTAACCCATAAAATCTTGTACAATAGCAACACTTCAGTCGCCTCCACCCCGTAGACGTTTAGCGCTGCAGTGAGGGCTACTTGGTGTGTCCTGTATAATTTTTAGCCTTTTATCTCGAGTGTGTTCATGCGATCGGCTGTTGTTTGCAGACGACAAAGCAGCTGCGCAGGAGTTTGACGAGGAGCTGGCCGACTACAACGGAGACGACGAGAACGAACCCGAATTCGAAGCTGACAAACAAGCAGAGCTCGCCAAGGTCTAACACACATGCACACAGAGACTTACACTTGTGCCTGAGGACTGGGGTTAACCCTCCATTCAGTTCCTGCTGGGTTCAGCGGTTCTAACCCCAGATCGCTTAACTGCCGTTTGTATGATGGCGAGCAGGCACCGAATTTACGTTACTGCTCAGTTTTGCTGGCGTCTCTCACCTGTGGTTGCACATCACAATGCTGAACAGGGTCCAGCACCGAACCATATTCCTAAACCTGAAGTCTTTTATTGTTTTTATACGCTACACTGAAATCAGACTTGTGGAAGTTTCACAAGGTCAAATCTCTTCTCTGTTTCAACTCCTAACGGTGAGTAGCGTACTAGAAACGCTGCCAAGTGAACCTTCTGGAAAGGGGCGGAGCAACATGTCAAAAGAGAACACTGTCCAAGTGTCAAATTAGAAGCAGAAATGTTTGGGTTTGTTTTTTTTGTTTGTTTAAATCGAGGGTTCCTATGCAAACAGTTCGTACTTATGTAGTGCAAGAGTTTTTACATGTTTACATTGTGTGATTTGAGACGTAACCCATGAGCTACAATATGTAACATTACTAGCTACGTTATAATACAGAAATAAAATCTAGGATATGCTGAAGTTGAATATTTTTCCATAACAGCATGGCACCAAATGATTTAAAATAATAATAATAATAATTTTAACCCCTGTTATTCCACAGAAATTCAAATATCCTCAGCAACCATTTTTTTAAAACTCGGAAGTTAATTAATAATACAACTGACACTGGAGACTCCTTCCATAAATGTTGCGTAAACATTTAAGAGTGTAAATATTTTCTTAATAATATATTTAGAATCAAGCAGCTGTTTTCAAAATACTGAAAATCTGATCAATATAGAATCTTTTTTTAATGATAGTTTATTTAATGATCTTAATCAATGCGAGAAGCTTTTGCTCTGAGAAGAGGTTTGATTGATGAAACTCCCACAATCTAAGTGCAGATCTTTCTAGAAATCATGCTAATCTGAATGTATGTACGATTGATCAAAGTATGGCCATTAACTTATTACCAATTTGCTGACATCGGTAACATTGCAGTTGATCATGTGCTTATTAGGAACCTTTTAGTCGACACAAGTTCAGAAAAAAAATTAAGCTAAACTGTATTTAGAGCCAAGCTTTATAGTGGGGAAGTACTGTTGCGTTTATGAAAATTGTTCAGATTAAGAATTGTCAATAAAACCTAATACCAAATAACTGTCTTTTGGTGGCTTTTTTTAAAGAAGGTTTCTAAGGAAAATGAGTATGGCATGATGTTTTAATTCAAAGGTAACAAACCAAAATGGATTTACAGACGTGCAAGTCAATGGAAAGGACTTCACTCTCTCTCTCTCTCACACACACACGTGTTGACCTCTGAATACTGTGAACTAGTTCTCTCCAAATCAAAGATTCTTTCAGCACAAGGACTTTACAGTCTTGGTCACGTTCTGATGTTTGAACTGAGCAGCATGGCAACTCGACGAAAACGACTCCGTCCTGTGCGGAGAGCGGAGCTGATTGAGGAGACCCGAAATCTCATCAGATAATTTTGACGATAGGGAAGTACTTGTGGGCGGAGAAGTCAAATTCAGGAAGGGCCTGAAGAAAAGACGGTATGAGGATAGAGGACAGATTAGAGCTTGATATGTTTTCTGCATTGCATTAATATTTGGGAGGTGGGGGGGATGGGGTTACTCTACCTTAGTGTCCTTCTTGTGTCCTCCGGCCAGTAGCTTCATCACAACGATGTTGGGTTTGGCCACTTTGAGGATCCGATTCACCTGGACAAGCAGAATGTTGGTTAACGGATGATTTTCATGTATTTAAATGAAGACACTGGCTAAATGGCATGACAAACTGGATTTTGGAGTATAGCGCATGTATATTAATACATCTGTAGCACAATGTACAGCGGGGATCAGAACACAATCCTTCCTTTCTCCCATCTATATGTTCTTGGTTTGTCAAATTGTGTTTTATACTCGATTTATCGACGTGTGTTTTTTGCTTTGGGTTTTTTCCCCTCTGAGTTTCCTCTCTTATGAGTGGCTTTAATAGACCAAAAATGTAAATGTAAGTTAGTGTAGTTGTTGACACTAGCTACATAAAGTCCAATTGCAATGATGTGTTGATTCTGTTTATTTAAAATATAACGAAAACGGTCTTCGATCTCAAAGCCTCTGGGGTAAATCCTGCGCCTGAGGGCTAAAATGCCTGAGAGATTAACACTTCACCCAACCCTTCTTTTTCTTTATTAAAGAAATATGTCCGAAATTAGGGTCAAATGATGCTCTGAACTCGTCTCGACACAGAAACCAAGATAATCTAGGGAAGCCTGGCTTTTCAATTTTGGTTCACAAGTTATGACCATAAAAGTACTTCCATCTTTGATCAGATGGTGGTGCTACAGCATTGGTAGCACTTGGCTGAAATTTGGTCAGACTGTTCCTCAGACACACCCCAATCAGTGTGCCAATTTTTTTTACCAGACTGTTCTATGGGCTGCTATAGACACCCTAGCCAGATGCAGAAAAGGTAGAATAACAACAATAGGGTGCCTACACACCATCAGTGCTTGGCCCCAGAATAATATGTCAGTAAGCGTCTATGGAATACTTCACCCAGCTCGGCTTCGCATTACATATAACGGTGTCCAGAAGGACTTTATTTCAGCGGAGGAAGCAGGGGACTACGTTAAACTCTTAATACTGGGATGACCTGCATCACCTCCACAGTGTAGTGTTGTTTATTTTTTATTTTATTCTTTATTCTTTTGTCTCTACAGAATTCTAATTCTGCTGAATTGCTAAATAAATAAACTAATTACTTCGTCTACAATTTGTGGACTCACTCCTCTTAAATCTACTTCTGTATTAATGTGCTTCTCTGTTTTGATGCTCTGACTGGGTTGGAGTTTATTTTATTTGTTATTTTCTTTTTATTATTTTAAAATATGTTACACTGTAATATTATTAGTTATAAGTCTTTAAGAGGTATGGACATTATATTTGTTAAAGTGCGCAAACTATTTATTAGATTTGAAGTCAGTAGGGGACTTTTTTCTTACTGGGATTTTTTTTAGTTTAGTAATTTTGTTTAGCTTACTCTAGGTCCACTTTGTGGACAACCCTAGGGGTGAATCACTGCTGTCTCTCTTGTTTTATGGAGACTTTGGGTGTGTGTCCCTCTTCGGCTCCAATTGGCTATTTATATTCCTATGTTTACTTTATTTAAATGGTGCCTGTTCTTGGGTTTTATAATTTTTATATAACCAGCGATAGCTATTGAGTAGCTGGGGAGGGCGGATTTTTATTTATTTTTTTCTTCTCAATGAAATATTTGGTAAAGGGAAGGGAGGGGAGAAAAGGTAAATGAATCACATGAAAATGAATAAATAAACAAAGGCAAAAAAAAAGCATCTAAATGAGATCATTAGACCCTGTCAGCATCCTCACTGTTAGCCATGTGGTAGCACTTCTGAACAACCTAAAACATCAGAACTTGGTGATCTCACCTCAGTGTCAGGACTGGTGACATTCTCCAGGATGAGTTTGGCCTGTTGGAAGTGTTTGCTGGCTGCCATGTACAAGTCGGCTGAGCGTGGAGGAGGACTGTACTTCTTCAGATCGGACATTTCCTGCATTTCCACATTTCCAAAACTCGTTTAGAGCATCATAATACATTCGAACCGGCAGTCAAATATGAGACAGACGAGGAATTCAGACCTTGAACTGGATGTAGTGCACTGGAGGAGGTGTGACCACGCTGTTGAAGGGTGCGAAACGATGCTCGTAGCGCACCTGCTCGCTGTCCAGCTCGAACTGAGGCTTCCGTACCTTTCCGTCCATGTCTAGGGCGATCATGGTCTAGACAGAAAGGTTACAATTACAATTTTCTACTTAAAATACTTTTTTTTTTTTGCTTAACTATTCCTTTAATTGCGTGTGTGTCATTCTTGAGCAATTCACCTTATACATGCCTGCACACATGTTCTGGTATGCTTGGCTCATGGTGATCTCCTTCCCCAGAGGACGAGCTAAGCAGAGAACACCACAAAAGTAACCACATGTGTGCATCAATCATTCTTACCAGTAGCACTACTGGAGGGACGCTTACAATTCTCATCATGCAAAATTCCACTGCGCGTCTCAGACTATTCTATGTTCACTATGTAGGTTACACGTCGTCTTCACACGGTCCGATACAATTCTAGTTATTCTCAATATATACATACTGTATGCGCCATACAGCGAACACACTTGAGGAAAGAACATCGGCGCTACACGTTTTCAGACTCGTGAACGTCGTAGGGTGAGGTGTACCTTTCTTCTTCTTCTTGCTCTTCTTGCTGCTGCGTCCTTTCTGCTGCTGCTCCTCCAGGATGCGCTCTTCGGCCATCTGAGAGCTGTCGGCTCGGCTCAGAGTGGACATCAGCCACGCGTACAGGAACTCCGACAGGTACCTGCACACGAGTGGGCGTGAGTATTAGAGATGAAAGACCCTTTGTCACATATACACATGACAGCACGGTGAAATGTATTTTCGAAGCAGATCCTAGCGTGTTAGGGTCTGAGCACAGATCTGTAGAAATGTCAGAAAATGGTTTATTTGATATTGGAGCGAGAAAAGAATGACTCCTATCCGATTGTGTAACAAAACCAGTTTTGTTTTTAGTAGCACAACGGAACAAAGTACGCCAGGCAATAATAATAATAATAATAATAGCCACCAATGTTATAACAATTCCAATATTATACAATAATCTTTAATTACATTTTCACTTTTCCAGACTGACTTATATTCATCTTATTTATACATTTGAGCAGTTGAGGGTTAAGGGCCTTATTCGAGGGCCCTTCCATGGCAGCTTGGCAGTACTGGGATTTGAACTGACGACCTTCCAGTCAGAAGTCCAGTTTCTTAACCACTAAGCTTCCAATCCCCACTTTATTCAAATAATGTCGATGATCGTGTATTACTTCTGTATGCTGCTCGAGTGTTTGAAGATGATTATTTTAAATGGCTGTCTTAAAGTAAATGGCTCCTTTTAAAGCTTAACAGTTAAAAAATATATACATTGGATCGGTATTGAAAAAGTGGCATGTTACTGTAAAACCTGTACATTTTTATTCTAAATGTTACAGAATATCACTGAGCATTTAGTTGCCAAACACTGTCGTGCAGTCGACTCTATACTCTCACGTAGGACTTTATTAGGACCACCTGTACACATACCCATTCATGCAATTATCTATGGCTCAGCAAAACTGGACAGATGAATACTGGGAAAATGTAGCCTGCTCGATTTCTGCTGAGGCACACAGATGGTAGGGTCAGACTTTGGCATCAACAGCATGAATCTATGGACCCAGCTTGCATTGTGTCAACAGTCCAGGCTGGTGGAGGTATTGTAATGGTGTGAGGAACGTTTTCTTGACACTCTTTGGGCCCGTTAATAGCAACCAATCATCGCTTGAATTCCTCGGCCTGTTTGAGTATTGTTGCTGACCATGGCCACAATTAAATATCTTCTAATGGCTACTTCCAGCATGATAATGCACCATGTCACAAAGCAAACGTCGTCACTAACTGGTTACATGAACGTGACCATGAGTTCAGTGTTCTTCAGTGGTCTTCCCAGTCACCGGATCTGAATCCTGCATAACACCTTTGGGACGTGATGGAACAGGAGATTCACAGCATGAACATGCATCTGAGAAATCTGCAGGAATTGCGTGATGAAATCATATCAACATGGACCAGAATCTCAAAGGCATGTTTCTAACATCTTGTGGAATCCATCCATCCATGGAATCCATCCATGAAGAACTGAGGCTGGTTTGAGAGCAAAGCAAGGCCAGATCCAGTATTGGTACAGTTTTACTAATAAAGTGCTCAGTGAGTGTATTTTGTAATACATGTCCAGGTTTTCATATTATAGTGACGTAGGATTAAACAATCCACATCCATAATTTAAACGACCGCAATTCTTTTTTTGATTAGACACGTGTTACACTCGTTAACATTACCTACCAGTAGATGTAGTAGTATTCGTGCATGCTATAGAGCTCGAGCTCAAAGCCGCTGAGCAGGTAGTGGATCATGATGCGCAGGTTGTGGTACAGAACCCAGGTCCCCAGACACGCTAGGTGCTGCCTCTGAGGCTCAAGCTTCATGAGGAGCCCGTGCAGAGCTGCATCCACCTTCTCAGCCTTCATATGATCACAAAACAATCAAATGAATCGAATAGAACAAACACAGTTTTGTCAATTTCCTTGCATACAAAATAAAGCAATTTAATACACACACAGATACATACTGAAGAGCGCAAAAAAAAGTGCATTGTTACTAATGTGTCTTTTTCTCTCTCTCTCATTTTATTTATATATATATATATATATATATATATATATATACACACACACACATATATATACACACACACACACACCAAAAAAAATATGCAGTGCTGCAATGGCAGTCCTGTGCGCAATTCTGAAAGAGGGCGCCATTTATCGGTGGATCCGATATTACAAAACTGACATCAGATTATGGAAAAATCCTTAAATGTAGGGAAACCCAGTTACCGGTCGATCTCTAATTTAATCACACACCTCGTCCTGAAGGGTGGCGAACTCCTCCAAGATGTGTCCCAGCTTGTCTCTCTGGCGCGCTCTGTTGTGGCCGTGAATCTGGATCAGACTGC